>CM075661.1:19007500-19577500 GCA_037954105.1 Canavalia gladiata | reverse complement strand
AGGAAATGTCACTTTATTGTTTAAGTTGGAACCAAAGAAAGTTGACGATGCACTTCTTGATCAAGGATGGGTTTTAGCCATGAAGGAAAAATTAGCTCAATTTGATAAAAATGATGTATGGTCACTTATTCCAAAGCTTTATGTTAAAGTCATTATTGGAACTAAGTGGGTTTTTAGGAATAAACTCAATGAAGATACAAAAGTTGCAAGAAATAAAGCAAGATTAGTCGCTTAAGGTTATACTTAGCAGGAAGGTATAGATTTTGTTGAAACTTTTACTAATGTAGCTAAACTAGAAGCCATTAAAATTATGCTTGCATATGTCTCTCAGCATGACATCACCTTTTTTCAAATGGATGTATGACACGCTCGTCGCAAACGCGCAAAAATAATTTCTAGATTTCCCCCAAACTATAGGTATAGTATAAGGTGCAACCTAGGTCATCTCCCAAAGACCATTTCATATTCTTAAGCAAATTAGGATAAAGTTAGAAAAAGGGGGGTTTTGTAAAGATGTGATATTAAGTGCTAAATACAAAATACAGAATGAAATTTATTTGACTTAACAATAATCAACTCAAGGAATTCAGAGGCTATTTTCTTAACTAATCATTGATCACTAAAATCATGCATTGTGTTTATCAACCTAGGATCATCTGGAACCCCTAAAATGATCCTTGAATTCTCTACTGAGAAACCTCTCAGAATTTAATTGATTATGATCAACAAGATTTAGTAACCACTTAATCTTTTATCTAAACCAATTTCACAATCAGAATTCAGTTGAAGTAAGTAATAAAATGAAAACCTTCAATTCAATTACTTAATTTCTACTCTTCAAACTTTTGGAAAATGATTTACCAATCAAAAACCAATTATAAATCAATTATGCATTAATCAAAATACATCAACCGATCAAATTTTGATTAAAGAATAAAATTGAAGAATATAGTGAAGCAGAGTAGAAACCACTTAATAAGCATGTAAATAAAGATCAAGACCTCAAAGTTAAAATGAAAATAGCTTGAATCCTTGAATTGAAACTACAAACCTAGCCTTCCATGAAGGAGGCAAACTAACAACAAAGAAAAACTAAACCTTCCATGTAGGAGGCAACTAACAATAAAGAAAAACTAAGCCTTCCATGCAGGAGGCAAACTAACAAGAAAGAAAAACTAAGCCTTCCATGTAGGAGGCAAACTAACAATAAATAAAACCTAAGCCTTCCATGAAGGAGGCAAACTAACAAGAAAGAAAGAAAGATGGAAGATGGTATTGGAGTTAATCTCCAAGGTGGTGTGTTTCTCCTCTTGTAAACCCTTCTATTTATAGAGGATTTGTGAGGCATCATCTTCAGAAAGTCACCAACTAGGATATTACTTTTTCACCCTTTTATTGCTTTCACATGGGCTTTGTTGAAAATGCAAAACACTTTTGAATTTTTGTCACCAATTAGCACAACAATTTTTACTTTCTTACACCGCAATTTTGGATGTTCACATGTCCGAATTAGAGCTTGACTTCTGAACAAAAGTTGTAGCCCCAGATCTTATCTGTCCAACAGATTTGATTTCATCTCAATATGACTTCTCTATCTCAAGATATGGCCGGATCTTTGCACACTGTTCAAATTCCACGTCAGCAACACTATCTCATCTTTTGAGATAATTTCGGAGTCCTAAACATCCCATTTAGAGTCTGCTCTTGCTTTGTAACTGTGGACACTTCTTTAAGCTTTCATTCAAGATAGATTTCATGATTTTTGGATGTCTAAAACTCCTATTATGCTCAAAATACTATAATAGTGTCATTTTAATTGGGTAAGCAAAGAAATTCAATTAAACTTCATATGAACCCAAACTCATAAAATATGATAAAGACCACTTAATTGAACATATAAGAAGTCTTAATGAGATAAAAGTGAGAGATAATTATTTATGAAATCTATGCTTATCAATGTAAGAAATGCCTTCTTGAATGACACTATAGAAGAAATCTTTGTTAAACAACTTCCCAGATATGCAGATAAGTCTTTTCCCGAACTTGTCTATAAATTAAAAAGACTTTATATGGTCTAAAACAAGCTCCTAGAGTTTGGTATGACAGACTAAGTTCATTCCTAATGAAAAATAATTTTACAAGAGAAAAAGTAGACACTATTTTTTTCTTTCAAAAAAAAATTATAAAAAGGAATTAATAATAGTTCAAACATATGTAGATGATATTATTTTTAGAGCTACTAATAACACATTGTGTAGAGACTTTGCTAAGATGATGCAAAAAGGGTTTGGGATAAACATGATAAATGAGTTCAAATTCTTCCTTGATTTCTAAATCAAACAAGAAGCAGAATGTATCTATGTTCACAAAAAAAAATATATACCAAAAAGTTGCTACAAAAGTATAAGATGACTGATTCTAAACCTATGCCTACAAACATGCACCTATCTGCAGTTTTAACAAAGGATGAAGACAATCAACTTGTTGATCAAACAATTTACAAAGGAATGATTGACTCTCTCTTATATCTTACCGCAAGTCGCCCAAACATTATGTTTAGTGTCTCTCTTTGTGCATATTTCAAGGTGATCCTAAGGAATCACATCTAAAGGTTGTAAAAAGAACTTTTAGATATTTAACCAATACTATTAACTTTGGACTTATCTATAAAGCATAGTAATCATTCAAACTATTTAGGTACTGTGATGGTAACTATGTTCGAGATAAGTTAGAAAAGAAGACATCAGTGGTGGATGCCACTTTGTTAGAGCAAATCTCATCCTTTTAGCAAGTAAAAAGAAAAACATTGTTGTTTTGTTTACTGTAGAAACAGAGTACATCTCTAGATCAAGTTGTTGCTTATAGTTTCTGTGAGTAAAATATCAATTAGAAGATTATATATCTTTAAAAAATAACATTTCCTTTTTATGTGATAATATTTCTACAATTAGCTTGTCTAAAAATTCCTTTCAACATTTTAAGAATAAATACATTGACATTAAACCACTTCATAAGATATTATGTATACAAAAAATGTTTTAAATATTAAATTTGTAGACACTAAGTATCAGTTAGTAAATATTTTAACTAAACCCTTGTTTGAAGATCAATTTGTCTTTATTAGAAACTTGCTAGTTATGACTAGTAGTGTTTAATTTTGTAAATCAGCTAAAAAGATTGTATATGTCTAAGCGTTTTTTTTTTGTCATATTGTCTAATTTTGTATATGATTCTCTATTATATTATTCTTTTTGAAAAGAATCTAACACACATTTGGACTGTTTAAAATAAATTATGCTTTCCTAGTATGCCATATGTCTTATTTCCTTAATTGCTTTGTTTTCAATGGTCAATACTTTTTCAAAATTGAAAGAATATTTTTCTATGATGTGACATACCTTATTAATGGTGCAGTATTTTTCTCTCTCGAAAGTCTCCCATGCACCCTTTCTTTCCCACTTTCTAGGATGTTTCAAATTCTAAGATAAACAATTTTATCTCTTCCTCATTTTATTCCTTTATTTTTTTTTCTTGAATTCCCTTCATATCCTTCCTTGCAAACCCTAATCTATGCCCCCAAAAGCTCCTATATCAACAAGCAAATCATGAGGTAATTCCTTGCAAATCTATGGCTTTGCATCTCCTCAAAGAAGACTATGTCCTCGTTCATGACTTCTTTTCTACTGCTAGATCTCTATCATTCTCTTCCTCTTTAAAAGGATTCATCCTCGAATAAAACCATTCACCATGCATATTGCTTGGATTTCTTTTAATGATTTTTTTTACACTTTTTTATCATATTTTTTCCTTTATATTTTTTTAAATTTTTTTGTCTCTCTATTTTATTTAAAATGATAATAAAAAAATATAAAAGATAGATCACACTTTACTTTCAAGAGTCTAAGCTTTGGTAACATATGGTATGATTCGCCTTATGTGGATGAATCAGAATGCAGAAACGTTAATTGAAATGTCTTAAAAATCAATATATGATAGGGTAAAGGAATCCGACACAAAATGCGACTTGCCAGAGAGCACTGAAGTTATCAAAAAACACTGAAGCTATCAAAAAACACTAAAGCTCTTAGAATCAAGTATCATTTATCCTTTATTTTAGTTTATTTGTATCTTTCTTGTTTTCCACTATCCTTCTTATTCTTGTTCAAATTTTATTTATTTTCTTAAAAAAAACAAAAGAAAAAACAATATCCTTGTCTCTTACAACATTAAAATTCTTCCCTATCAAGTATTTCATAAAAAAAAATAGGAAAAAAAAAGAAAAAAAAAGAAAAAAAAAGAAAATTATAATAGAAATTCAAGTTAAAAAATAAAAAAAATTAATCTTATTTCAGTATAATATTTAAGTTCTTGATTCTTCATTATCTTAATCCTTTATTTCTTTAACTAGTATCATTACCTTATTTGTTTTGTGTATCCGTGATTCTTTCGTTGTCTACTGGAAAGTCAACTTATGAAATTCTTGGTTCAAGGGCTTGTAAGGAGAATCAAGAGGTAAAAGGTAAGAGTTGGTGAGAGTATTATAGAAAAAGTCAATTCGAGTGTAAATACGAGTGAGTGTCAATATTGAGGGTAAACACTAAGGGAGTGATTGGTGAGGTTTTATTATATTAATTTATTTATTTTGTTAAATTTGCAACGTTTTCAACATGAATGATGAACTTCATCAAAATGAAATGGATCTAAAAATATTTATAAAATATGTTTCAGATCAATTCCAATAGTTGAGCAAGAGGTTGGATGATAAGAAGGGTTGGTTGAGGAGGAGGTCTCAAGTTTCTCATCAAAGTAGTCCCCAAAGATTACTTCATCCTAATAAGGAAACACATTGGGGGAGAACTTAAAATGAGACAATGGAAGTTTCAAAGAAAAAAGATGATATCGAGAAGAAAATGATAGCAACTTGGGGAGTATTAAATTATTTCTTTCATCATTCCTAGAAAAAAAGAACCCAAAACTTATCTTGAGAAGGAGAGAAAGATGAAACATGTGTTTGATTATCACAATTACTTGGAGGAGAAAAAGGTAAACTAGTCACTATGTCTTTTAACGATTATACTAATATTTGATGGGATTGGTTTGTGCTTGGTAGGAGGAGGTATGGATAAAGGTCTATCCCAATGTGGGAAGAGATGAAGATAGTTGGGAGAAGAAGATTTGTACCAAGTCATTATCATAAAAACTTACACCGAAAATTGCAAAGCCTTACTCAAGATATCATGGGTGTTGAAGATTATTATAAGGAGATGGAAATTGTCATGATAAGAGATATTGTTGAGAAAGACAGAGAAGTCACTATGACAAGATTCATTGGAGGGCTAGAAATAGAGATAGTTGATGTGGTGGAGTTACAACATTATATGAAGATGAGGGAATTTCTTCATAAAGTTATTTAGGTGGAAAGACAACTCAAACCTAGGAAGACTCACAAATATGCTCCTCGTTCATCATGGAAGTCTAATTAGTCCAACAAGAAGGAAGACCCTAAACCAAAGGAGGAATCTAAAGGACAGTCGGCAATACCTATTTCCAAAGGTAAATCCAAAAACAAATCCTCTTATAAGTCAAGTCACATTCGTCACTTTAAGTTTCAAGGTCTGGGGCATATCGCTTCTCAATATCCAAATCAAAGGACCATAACCATTCTTGATAACTGCGAAGTGAAGAGTATAAGCTCCGAGGAAGAAGAAATGTCAGAGTTGGAGGACTATAGTGATGTGGAGGTAGGAGAACCTGTGCATAGAGACATCTTTTCTTCGATGTCATTGGCATTGAATGGTACGAAGACATTACTCTCAATCTCTAAAAGAGTGCATTCATTAATACCTCTAAGAAAACATTGTTTGTGGTCGCAAATGTGTTTGGCGAGTGTTTAACATTCTCTCAAGACTTCTTGAGCAAACTGCTCAAATGTAAGTTCGAAGATGTTGTACACCATTGTGTTTGGGAAACAAACATCTCTGCCACTATTGACACTATTCTATACACCGATCATTCCTTTCCCAAATGCAATAATGCTAAGATGAATGACTTGACTAAAGTCATTTATGCCATCCTAAGGAGCATGGTCTTTTCTTGCACAGGCTTAAGGAACCATGTCTCCCAAGTAGAGCGCTTTTGTCTGTTCTACCTTTTGTAGAAATCAAGATCAATCTTCCTACCCTCATCTTTAATTATTTCCTCAAAATAGTGGAAGACCACATCAATAATGTTTCCTACAGGAACTTCATTACTAGAATCATAGAGCGACTTTTGCCCTCTTCTAGCTCCCCTATCTTTCCCAAGGTGTTTTATGTTTATTTCCCTCCTTCCTTGTACCTTAGTTCATTTTTTTGTAATTGTTTTTATGGCTGCTGTTCTATTTGTTTTTATTGATGTTACTATATTTTTTTTTATTGTTGTCCGACCTTCATCTTCCTCTCCTTCTCAATTATCAATTTGTATTGTTTATACTTTGTCTCTGTTGACTGCATAAAAATTTGTTTAATAATAACTCGTCTTATATAACCTATCTAACCCTGATAAATCAAAATAATTGTAGTTTTTTCCATCATAAAAAAGTGGAAGATTATTGAAACCAAGTCAAAAATAATAACATCCAAGCAACCTCTAATGTTTTATTGATAACAGAAATATATGTAGAATTTCTTCTTAGATAGGTGCAAAAGAAATATGACATAATGTGATTGACTTGCCTAAGTGTCTAGTTTGAAAAAGAGTACTTAATAAGTTTGTCTTGCTGTTCTCTCAAAAAGAAAAATCTATTTTTGTTCTTCTGCTAGATAAAAAGAACAATTGGACATTAAAATTTTTATCTAAGCTAAAATAGTAAAGAGACTCGTCTAATACAAAATCTAAAAACAAAGTGAAAAGTACTTAGTATATGACTTGCATTTAACGGATAACAACTTTTTACCTAAACCAATACTATGCATTAAATGGACATATAGAAGATGTTGTAAACCCCTCTTTTTTCATAATGACTATTTTGTTTCCATCTATACAATGAAAAAGCTTATGAACAAAAGATAAAAGACATAATTGTATTAAATACTTAGTCTACTTATCTATCATTTGCTCATAACTTGTGTCATAAAATTTGCATTTGATTTATTGTATTCAAGTTTTAAGTTTGAAAAACAATATAACTGGTTAGAAAAATGTGTAGTCTATATTTTTTTTAGGATAATTAAGCTGGAGATTGATTAAAAAATATTAAAAATTATACTTTTGACTATTTGTATCATTCTTTTGATAATTGATAGAACATATTGCATGATAACACGAAATAGATGTAGTCCTTAAAAAATTAATAGTTGATAGAACATATTGCATGATAACACGAAATAGATGTAGTCCTTAAAAAATTAAAGATGAATCAATATAACTTTCATGTTGCTCAGTATAACTTTCATGTTGCTTATCATTTTTCTCTTACTTTCTTTAAATGTCTAATGTCTAAAATTAAAACTGTTTTAAATACATAAAATTTTTATAATATCACATTAATCTTTTATGTGTGGTCTTTATTTTTACAATTAGATATTTTTTTTTAGTATTAAGAAATATCATTGAATTGAAATATTTTTGTCATTTTAATAATTAATTATAGTTGTAATGAATTAATGTTGTAATCAATTTTATAAAATAAATTTATGTTTAAACATATTAGAAGAATGTAATTTTAAGATAATCTATTTTATTTAGATTGTTAAACATAATTAATTATTTTATTGTAAATTGTAAATAAAAGAATATAAGTTTATTTAAAGTTATTAACTTAATTAATTAATTCTTAAAATAAGATAAGAAAATAAAAGTTGGATGGAAAATAATTTTTTAACTGTTTATCAATAATTTTTAAAATCTAACTTATAGATTATAAATGATTCCTTTCGTAAAATTGATAATATGAGGCTGTAACTAGTTCACTGTTACAACTTACAACATAATTGGCATAATTTTTTTTCTGAAATTATAATCAACAAAGAAAAAAAAAGTTATTCGAAATACATGATTAGTTTGCGATATTATGCTTCACGAAAAAATAATAATGAATTTGACTGGTCTATTTTTATCAATAGGAAGAATATATTTGGAAAAGGATTTTACTCAGGTGAGAAGTTTATTAAGATATTTTAACTTTTTTAATAAAAAAGTTTATTTAAATAGCTATTAATTTTTTTAAGTAGTTACTAATGTTTTTAAAAAATAATTTGAAATTATTTTTATATTTTTATTTTCTATTTGAAATAATTTTTTATTTTTATCTTTAATATATTTTTATAAAATGATTCTTTATTTATCTATTTATTTTATGGGTTTAATATTATTTTACTCTTTTTTAATAAAATTATTAATTTAGATAAATTTATTTTTATATAATAGTAAAATATACATTTTAAATTATTATTTTAATATATTATTTATTTTAGTTATTATTACTATTTTATTTTATTAAAAAAATTTAACTATTTAATACAAAATTAAAATTATAAAATAATTAATTTGAAAAATTTATTTATGTAAAATAAAAAATTATTATTTTTATTTTAAAAGAAAAAGTTATTTAATTAAATCTTAATATTTTTATGTTAAAAAATATTATACTTATTATATTTTAATATATTGTTTAACTATATTTTTATCTATTGTTTTAAATTAATTTGTTAGTTGAAAAAAATTTAAACTCCAAACTCATTATAAATTAACCCTTATAAAATTGAGCAGTTTATTAAAAAATGAAAAATTTGTGTAACTATGTAAAATACAAAAAATCAAGTAAGTCTTGTATAAAGCATTGTCGCGTGTTAATTTTTTTTTTCAATTTTTTACATTAGTAAATAATAAATTATTTTCACTACAATACTTGAATTTTTTTAAAATTAAATTATTTATATATAAAAATATTTCTATTTTTACATCTATTTGTAAAAAATTTTATTTTTTATTTTTAAAATTTCACCTGCTTTTTAATTTGCAAAAATAGAACATAAAGTAATAGATAAAATTAAAATAAATAAACAAATAAATAAAAACTATTTTGACAAATCAAATTCTAAGGATGCAATGGATTTGGTTAGATTTAGTTTCAATTCCGCTTATGTTAAAAATTTGTTTAAACCGGTTACAGATTACTATTCATTTGATCTTATTGGAGGTTTCAATAGAGATAATGATAAGGAAGAAATTGATATGGAAGATGACGTTGGAAACAAGAGATGAGTCATGCCAATAGAATATCACCAAATAAACAGAAAATGAATGGTTGAAACTGTAAAGTTACGTGGAGTTAGTTATGTGTTTTATCACTTTGATTTTTAATTAAACAATATGCTATTTCTCTCAATCATATTATCTCTCTATCATTTTGTACCATGTGTTTTGGATATTTTTAATTCAGATAACATTATTTAAAATTGATTTTGTTTAACAATATCCATTTTTAACTGATTTTGTTAACTTAATTGATCCATTTTTAATCCGTCCAACTCATTTTTATATTTTGGAAAGAGGATGTTACGTGATTAAAATGGAAGGTAAATAAGATATTGTATACATAATAAAAAAGGAAGAAAGAAAAGATGATTGAGGTTGAATTGTGAATAAAGAAAAAGAAAAAGAAAGAGTTAAGTGAGATATGAATTTGAGTTTGCCTTGGATGCAGTTGATAGGAATAAAAAGAAGGAAGGGTAAAATTAAAAGGAAGTAAATAGTTGAAATTGTAAATCATGTTAATTTTTAATTAAACATAATATGCTACTTCTCTCTATCATATTATCTCCCTAACATTTTATATTATGTGTTTTGAATATTTTTAATTCAAATAATATTATTTAAAATTGATTTTGTTTAACAATATCTATTTTTAATTTTGTTAATTTAATTGATCCGTTTTTATATTTTGGGCCAATTGTTACCGCATGTTAGGAGGGATATTTTTTTTTCCAACCCCTATCAATTACCAAATTCCTGCGGGTTGTTAAAAAATTAAAAATTCTTCCGACTGTGACATTCAATTTGTTTTTCGTTTTGTTTTCTTGGTTTTTCATTTCCAAATCAAGGTTGGAAATTTAAAACAAACCAACAAAAGAACGCAAAGGCCAAAAGAATATAGAAAAGAGGTGACAGAGCGACAAAAGGTCACTTATAAATTATAGAAATAGAGAATAAAATAACAGACAATAAAATAAATAAAAAAATATAAAAAGCCGTTTTTGACAAATCAAATTCTTCCCGTTTGTGACTTAACGCCTTGAGTTTGTTTTTTTGTTATGTTTTCTGCGTTTTTTTCATTTCCAAACTAGCGTTGCAAGTTGGAACACCTTGAGTTTGTTTTTTGTGATGTTTTCTTCGTTTTTCATTTTCAAATCAGTGTTGGAAATCTAAAACAAACAAACAAAGAAACAGAAAAAGGCAAAGACTAAAAGAAGAAGACAAAAAAGACTTGACAGAGCGACAAAGGGTTACTATATATGTCAGTGCGTCCCTTGAGTATTCGGAAAGTTCACGACCCAATCAACTTTAATCTCGTCGTCTTCCATATAAGCATTCTATTCTCCATTTCGAAGCTTCTCTTATCAGAAACACCCATTGTTCGGATAAGGTTGTGGTGACTGGGTGAGCCATCCAATTCCATTTCCCTGCAGTGTAACACACTTTTATATTTATCTGTTTATTGCTTCCGTTCTTAAGCTTTGTATCTGTGGAACCATAAACTTTCCCTCCTCATGTGTATACCTTTTCTTCGCTTACTTTCATGTCCCCTGCCTCAGAAGTTTCACCCGAATTTGATGTGCCTTTCTTTGGCATTGGTTAATTGGTTATCAACCATTTTTAAGTTTAACTCCTTTGACCTGTGAAGTTTGAACTTCACTTTAGTGGTTAATCTACTCATCTTATTTTTCCATATTTTTTCTTCTCTCTTTTTTTGCCACTTAGTAGATTGATTCTAGAGTAATGTTTTTGAAATCTAAATACTACAAGTTTCCCATGTCAAACTGAGTCATGCACAATTTTGAGTTTTTCTCTGATTTCCAATCCATTTCCTGTAAGAGTTACGATATGTTAATTTTGTTTTTCAATCGGTCAATCTTGACTTTTTTGGAATTTACAAGAAAAGAAAACGAGATAAACCAATAATCCAATGCAAAACATTCGGAATGAAAACTCTTGATCTGTTTTTCCTCACAGGACAAGTCAACTCAACCAATTAAATTAATTTATGGCAATTTTATATCTTTCTGCTGAATTTACCAGGATCTTTGAACTTTATGATTTTGCAGTACTTTGCTAAAAATGGCAGAAGAGAAGTCAACCATAGCTAAAGATGTCACTGAAGTAAGTCATGTTCAGTGCTGTCGTTTTTGGTCTCCATGATGAAGCTATCTAGCTCACAGTCATATGAATTCCTTTTTGAAATGTGCAGTTGATTGGCAATACTCCATTGGTTTATCTCAACCATGTCGTGGATGGCTGTGTTGCGAAAATTGCTGCAAAGCTAGAAATAATGGAACCTTGCTCCAGTGTCAAAGACAGGTATATAGATTTCTTCATTCTTACGTTGAAAAGTGGGCTAGCAAAATTCCATCTAACCATTTACTCTTGGTTTGATGCTTGCTTGTTTATGCTCACACCCTTTTAAAAAATGCTTAGATTGACAGAAGTTTTGGCATAGAAGTTGCATGATTGGTGCTCAATTCTCTTATTATCTATGCCATTGCCAGGCAATCATATGTATTCAAAAGGCTTATGTGAATATAATTATTTATTTCCTACAGGATAGGATATAGCATGATTGTAGATGCTGAGGAGCAGGGACTGATCAAACCGGGTGAAGTTAGTTCTTGCTTTAGATTGTCCTTTGACTCCTTTCCTTCTTCTATAGTTGAATTCATGTTGTGCAAACCTATCTTTCATATTTAATTCCTATTGATAGTGACATCCTCTTCCTTATAAATTTTAAAATGTGAAAATGGAAGTGGTTCTATAAGACACTTAATCAATTCATTATCGTTGCACAGTCATCTTTCAAGTAAATTTATTACCGTGTTCTTGGGTATTAATATGGTTTCATGTTCATGTTAGAGTGTTCTCATTGAGGCTACCAGTGGAAATACTGGCATAGGTTTGGCATTCATGGCGGCTGCCAAGGGTTATAAACTTGTTATAACCATGCCTTCTTCGATGAGTCTAGAAAGAAGAACCATTCTTCGAGCTTTTGGAGCTGAGTTAGTTTTGACAGATCCTGGCAAGGGTATGAATGGAGCTGTTCAGAAGGCTGAAGAGATAAGGGTGAAGACTCCTAATTCTTATGTGCTTCAGCAGTTCGAAAATTCTGCCAACCCTAAGGTATTGTGTCAACGTTCTTTCCTTGGAAATCAGTTCGTTACAGAGTATTCATACATGCTCTTCTTCGGTTCTTCCTCCTATTCTTAGATCCATTATGAAACCACTGGGCCTGAGATCTGGAGGGGCTCCAATGGGAAGGTTGATGGTCTTGTTTCTGGGATTGGGACTGGAGGTACAGTAACAGGTGCTGGTAAATATCTTAAAGAGCAGAACCCTGATATCAAGGTTGGGCTTTTAATTTTCTTTTAATCTTTCCATTGTTACCCTCTGTTGTTTATGATCTTCTTTCTTTTTCCCCTTAGCTATATGGCGTTGAACCAGTAGAAAGTCCGGTACTGTCTGGAGGGAAACCTGGTGAGTATTGATGTTTTATGCATTTCATTGCTGCATCTGTCTCTGATTATTAGTTCTGTTAGAATATATATAATGTCTGGTGAATGGTTTCTGTATTTCATGATTTGCTTGGTTGTTAAAGTAGGATTAAGAGTCTAATATTAGTATAAGTAGGAGTAAATGTATTATATTTTTAACACATTATTACACACCATATATCCATATTATATTTTATGATTCAGAGTTGGTTCTATCTCTTCTCCTTCTCTACCTAAATTTCTACAATTTATCTACCTCCCTAAAAATTTGGAACTGTACTGTAGAAATGCTTTAACTCCACGATTCTTTTCTTCCATTGACAAATTTTGGATACTGAAATTCAATACCAACATTTCTTTCCGTGTTTTGCAAACAAGGGTTTACCCATGTCTACCTATATTTTCACCTTACAGGTGCTGCCATCAGATCTACCTTTGACTGTCATGTTTGTTTTCTCTCCTCTTTCTCCATGCTTTGAAATTTGCTTGGAATCCAATAATCTAATCACACTTGGTGTTGTGAGGAATACACAAAAATTCTTTTTTAACAAGTTTATTTGGTTTCTCACTGATATCTGGAAAATATTGTTGATCGAATATTTAAAAATTTACTTTGTCACTTACATTCTTTTTGCTATTTCCATTTGTAGTCATATTGTGGTTCAACTTTTATTGTCTTTTTTGTACATCTCTGATGGTCTATCATGTTTTTTCTGTAACCACCGCTTACAAACATAGTTTCCAGTTCCCTATATTTAGATGTGTGTGCACTCTGCCTTTCACTATTACTGCACAGCGTGCTTAATTAGCATTTATAAGTTGCAAAGACATGAATACTTTGTGCTCTTCACTGACTGCGGTTTTAGGAGTTCAAAGTGGTACCACAATATAAGAAGAAAGAAAAAAAAAGTTATATACTACTTTATGGTTTACATTTATCAAATGCCTTCCTCCTCCTTCTGTGTACCTTTCCTCTGAAAAATGCATGGTTTTTAAATGAATGCAAGGTCCTCATAAGATCCAAGGAATTGGTGCCGGCTTCATTCCTGGTATCCTGGATGTCAATTTACTTGATGAAATTATTCAAGTAAGCCACAAACCTTTTGATAAATTTATTTGCACTTAAAATGTTTTTTTTTTGCTAGTATGATAATCTGCTGTACCTCCGTTCTTACTCCTAATGTTTTAATTCTTTGAAAAAATCCAATTTTGTACTGTGCAGCCATGAACATGACAAATATAGTGAGAATGTAAACAAACCAAAATTTCAATTATAGAATTAGCTTATGTCATTATTAAGTGTCGACTAGATTGTAGTGAATAAATTTTGAATTATTTTGAGGAAAAATTAAATACTGAAATTTTTATTAGCATGAGTATGCAAGCCAGGAAGCCTGGAAATGTGTTAATTCACTTACTATGTGAGGAATCATCACTAACAAAGAATTATGATAACTTATCCATGCATTCCAAAAGTACATGTAGTAACTCTCGTTTTGTCTATGCTTTTAGATTTCAAGTGAAGAAGCTATTGAAACTGCCAAACTCCTTGCTCTGAAAGAAGGTTTGCTGGTAAGTTTATCTGAAAGATATGATGGACTGTCAGTGGTCTTACCTCTTCTCATGCCTTGGCTTTGTTTAGACATATCATCTTTTGTTAGTAGCATGATCTGAACTGTCCATGCCAGTTGGTGTGCTTTCGTTACACTGACAGTGGGCGCTGGGAGGAGGCAATATTTTTAACGCTCTTATGTTTCTATTGTAAATATTTTTCAGGTGGGGATATCATCTGGTGCTGCTGCTGCAGCTGCAATTAAGATAGCGAGGAGGCAGGAAAATGCTGGAAAACTCATTGTTGTAAGTTTAACTACGGTTCATTTGGAATCGGATTTTCTTTTTTGAATGCGATTGTTAGTTCTACCATAGATTCAACGGTGATGCGCTTGAAGATTTTTAGAATAGTTGCATCTTTAATTGTTGTTCATTGGCTGAAATTTCTGGCATTAGCTATCTGAGATGCCATTTGGTTGTTATAGATGCAGTTGTTCTTATTATAATTACTATATATATTCCATCGCTAACAAGTCCATTAACAACCTGAATAGGTGGTCTTCCCAAGCTTTGGAGAGCGTTATCTATCATCGGTGCTCTTCGAATCCGTGAAGCGAGAAGCAGATAGCTTGGTCTTTGAGCTTTGAATTAGAAAGCATACTCGTCTTTTGCTGCTTCTGAATGAAGTAGTTAAGCATTTGCTGCTTCTCAAGTTGGATTGTCTCTTTGGCTTGTGTATTATATATTTTTTCCTTGTGGATCTGAAAAATAGATTTACTTTTCTGTTCGCTTATTAATGGACTAAGATACAATTATACTTTGGGGCTAAAATGTTCAAACTCTTCCCGTAGTAGTTTTATTTGCTGGTTAAATCCTGGTTTTTGAATGTTCGATTCTTAGATTGTTAATCAGCAAGGTTTATTACTTTTATTATAAAAATCATCAAGTTTAATAAAGTTTTTATTAAAATATTATAACTTTGCTAATTTTAAACTATTATAAAATAATTTATTTCAAGCCATAAATTGTTTTGGACTGAAAGTTGAGCTGGGGCACACACGCCCCTACTATCCCAAGTTATGATGTAGACTGTGGCACTTGGAAACCCTTTCGATTATGTGAAATAGGATGGAATTAGTAAAACTATTATTAAAAAGATTAATGGTCAAATTGTCCTTTTGCCCTGAAGTTGACCAGAAAAAAGCAAATTACTCTTCTCATTTTACTAAATTAGCCGAAAGAAAATGAATTTAGGCACCAACTCTACTCGAGCTAATAATGATCATCTGAACCATTAGACGATTTTGAAAGTTAAATTAGCGGAGAGAGTGGTACCGTACTGGCTTTCAAGCGGCTTTCCTCACTCCCTGGCATGACTACAGAAGAGAGGGAATTCCTACCAGACCAGAGAGGGGTGATTCTCTAACAAAGGAAAGAAAGGAATGACTATCTATAAAGAGACAGGCTTGCACAGACATCCCGATGGGAAAGAAGGAAAAGACTTTATTTCCGCTACGCACCTTTCTCTTCTCTGTTTAGGAGTGGGAGTCTGTCTTTAGAGTGAAGCTCCTCATTCAAAGAGGAGCGGGTGGTTATCGAGGTTTGCAAAGTCTAAAACTTCAGCATCTTGGATGCACCCAAAGCCGGTTAACCAAAAGGCGATACGGAAATTGTCCTACAAGCGCAATCCCATAACCTACATCGACCACTTTAGGAATACGTGCTGGGCGGGAAGACTAAGATCGAGTTGGATTTCGGGACATGTCATTTTATTAGTTATAAAAAAATATTAAAAGATTTTTTAAATCAATAGTTAAAAAGAGAATTTTTAATCATGTAAATGTACCTGTTGGTAACTACACCATCAAAAATATAAAACATCCTTATATATCTTAAAAGTGTTCATTATTATTTTATAATTTTGACACACAACTATCTAAGTACATCTATAAAAATATATTATTATGGTAATATACAACATTATTATGGTTGTGGTTATATAATTTACGTAAAGTTTTCTAGTTTATAAGATTTTTTTCTCTTTTTTATTTAAGTGATTCGACATGAGACTTGAATAAATAGAATCCTAACATATTCTACCTTCATTCAAAATCTCACGTGTCTCTGTACTTTACTATAAAATCGTTTAATGGAAAGCTCTTCTTTTTTACATTGCGATCCTTCTTTACGGTAGAATCCACCAACAAAATCTTTCATTCTTACTTACCACAACAATTTTTTCTTTAAGTGTAAAACTATTTCCCTTAGTATGTTTTCTCTCAAATGAAAACCTTGCTCTACAAGAGGTTAATGCTATGTTATGGTGTTAATTAATCCTCCTTTTGTTTCTTCTCATTTGTAAGCCAAAATCTCAAGCTCTAATATTAGTAGTTGGGCAGCCAGGGTACCTCACCAAATGTACAAAGAACATAAAACATTTTGTCTTTGAAATCCTTTACAATTTTGACGCACAATTGTTTAAACCCTATATATACCCAAAAGATTATATTATTGTGGTGAGATATAACTATCTAAGTTCTAGAAATTACATTGTTGTGGTTGTAGTGACAAAATCCTTACAAAGTTTTTAAATTTATTAGAATTTTCTCCATCTTATTTCTTTAAGTTACTTGACATAGAATTTAAATGAATAGAATTCTAACAATTTCAACTCTAAATTAAATATTTAATAGTTATTTTATGTGAAATGTGAATATATAACATGTTTGTAGTTGTTACATATATAACTCAAATATATGATATGGAAGAATACTTGGTAATTATTATTGAATATCTCTTTCACACAAATTTAATTTTTTTTTATATATTTAAATCTAGGTGAATATAATAAAATTGACAAAAATAACACATTCTAACAATACCCTAAATTATAGTAAATTAATAATATACAGGTGATGAGAATATTAAGATTTTTTATTTTTTATTGTTTATTTTTAATTATAAAAATATATCAAACAATGAAAATGAGTTATTTTTATTATTTACTTTACATAATTTTAGAAATAAAAAAAAATTTATAATTAACAATATATCTGAATATATTTTTAAAAGATCAGTACATAAACGTGTCTCAAATTGTAAAAGGTATTTTTCGTATCATTTATTTAATGTGTATTAAAAAAAAGTGAACCAAATGTATTGTAAAATTGAAAAAAAAAATAAAAAATAACAATCAAAATCAAATAGAGCCTTTGCTTTTAAATAGTAAATATTGCTTTTCAAGGAGTTGTATGGTTTGTCTTCAAGATGGAATTTAACTTTCTTGAGAATGAAATTTTTAGAGTATATGGGAATTAATTCTATCATAGTTAATTTGGTTAGATATCCTTGTTGATCCATATCTTAATGTGAAATGTAAAACATCCTCATTTTCTATTTATAAATGGTTAATTTATAGCATAATTTTGCAACAACTGTTTGGAAATACTAAGTAGAAAAACGAGATTTCGTAACAAGATTCTAAAATAATTATGTTATAAACGATGTAAAAAATAAAGCAATAATATTTTTAAAATTTTAAATATAAGTTTTTAAATTAATTATTAATTAACTAATGTAAAAAATACCTTTAATATAGATTGAAAATACTATCGAGATAAAAAGAGATTTTTATATCAATTACTAGTCCAGGTAGAATGTTAGTTAGGATATCATTTTTATTATCACACTTCCATTTTTCTCTCGTCTTACTTTTATTCTTATTCATTATGTTTGTTCTTGTTCTACCTTGTCACATGCTAATGTATTCAGACTCTTCACGAACCATGTTTCTCTACCAAATCAGCACTACCATTAACATTTCTCTTTCACCTCTAGATATCATATTGCGCTAATCTTTGTCTTTGCTATTGCGACAAGGTTCTGGTTCAATTTAGTTTGCATCATCATCGCTTCTTCATCCATGAAAGTATCAGTATCTCGCCTTCTTTTTCTGATTTATTAGGTGCATCTTCTTCATTTTCATTTTCCCCCATCCCTTCATTTATTTTCTCCTATTGTGCATGTCTTGTCTAAATCCCTTCTTCCGAGTGTTGTTTTTAACTAACCATTCAAATATGTTTGGTTACTTGGGAATTCTTGTTTCTAATAAATGGATTTAGAAGCAATTCACCCAAGTGAGACATCGAACCCTCAAATCCAAGGTAACATTTTAAGTTGTGTTTTGTCAATCCTATGGTTGAATCTACTTTCAAATCGAGAACGAGGTAGATTTTGACAGTATCCAATAATCCATCAAAAGTTAGTAATAATTGTGAGGAACAAGAAAAATCCCATGGGAAATTGAAATCTCACTGTCATAATTCTCGACATTGGGCATGTCTTATGCGTCCACCATACTGGAAGATGAAAGCAATGGTCAAATAATTTGAAAGGAATGGTTACAGAGAAAAATATCCATATTTTTTTACCCCAAAATCAATGCAAAGGAAATGAAAAGGATCCTTAAACACAGTTTGAGTAACTAGGTTTGACTTGAGAATTTATTATGTTTAATATTAAAACTTTCCTGCTAGAAACCACCAATTATGTAGTAGGAAAGAGACACTATGTGGTGAGATCACAAGTAGTTTGAATTAAAGTCAATAATTAATAATTTAATAAGAATAGTGTCCAGGAATAAAATTTAGCAAAAAAGCTAATAATAGAAATCATCGCTTAGTTAGCAAACAAAAAAAAAGAGGTGGTCATTTGTGGGAAACTTCTTCCTTCCCTCAACGTTGATAGTATTACACGTTCTTGACTTGCTAACATGCTTGCTTGCCTTTGTTTCTTCCTCACGCCAAACCTAACCTAACTATTTTTAAGAAATTTCATCCCCACAATATTTAGACCTTTTATTATGATGTAAATGTTTCTTACTATGTTTATTTCATCCTTGGCAATTGCTCCTTGACTATTTAGTACCAGTTTTGATTTATATGATTATCTTTCTTCAAACCTGATAGATAACATGTTATTATGGTTTATATCTTACTACTGGCTACATACCTTACTGCCTTAGGCTCTTTACATATCTTACTAAAGAGCATTATACACATGTGGAATAGCATATGTTATTGCAGATTTACTCTATAATTAATCTGCTGAAGAAATTAAGATCTGATAAAAAATAGGACAAGGAAATTAGTGATATAACTTCCAATATATATATATATATATATATATTAGAAGTTATAATATTAATTGTATGCTTTTTGATTTGAGGGGTTGGAGAGAATTTGTTTTGAGGGAAAAATATTTTGTTAAATTAAAGAAACAAAGATTTTAGTATTTGGTGTATGTAAGTTCTCTTGATCAAAGTAGCATCTTCATTCACCAGTATATAAAGAGAAAAAATTGTTCGAAACAGGAAAAATATGAAGAATTTAGGAGCCATTATTAAGTGTAGGAGGGTGCTGGTAAATGTACCATCAAGAGATATCCTTTGTAGACATTTCTAGAACCACCTTTGTTAATCAAGTTCTTGCTGCTGAAATTATTTGTAGCAAGTTGAAGTTCTTTGAAATGGAACTTCTTGAGGTTTTCAAGGCAAACCTCTTCGCAACGTTGTTCTAAAGGTTTTTCAGTGAACAGTAGTGTTTTTTATTTAGTTAAATTGAACAAAATATAAGACACATGAACATAAATAATGGCCTTGGCTTTAAAAAAACCATTTTATTTATCTTTAACCTCCCATGGATTATTTGTTTATTAATTGACCATCTTTAAGTTTGGATTTTAAGTGTGTGGGTTTAATGCATTTGACTTCAACTATATTGAAGTTAAGGAATGACTATACCTGAAGGGGTAACATATATTTTATGGAGTATCAAAATAACCAATAAGGAAGTCATTATCTTATAATGTCAAATGGTATGTTTCTTGTAATGCTTACATTTAATGTTCTAAATAGAAAAAAGATATGATTATTTAAAGAATTAATTGTAACTCTTTACATGTATATAAGAGTTAACTCTTTGAATCACTTTATTTGTTTATCTTGATGTTCTTGTATAAAAAAATATGAAACATACTATTTGCATCTAATGGGACCATAAGTAATGAATTGTTGATGTTACTTTCGAAAAGTTTATGTTAAACTTATGTATATGACTTACTAATAAGGAGTGAGACTCACTTGAATATAAAGTTTATAATATCATTATTTAATTATATAAAAATAGATTTAAAAAAAAAAAGCATAAAAGAGAAAAGAGATGTAAGGAGAATAAAAATATGATATAACGAATTTAAGTTGAAAAAGAATTACACTGTACCTACAATTTTTTTTTAAAGGAAATATAAGTTTACAAAATGTCCATATCTCTGATATGATAGGTCTATATGAGTGTCTTTTTTATTAGAACTCATAAAATTGAAATCAATGTTAATAATTTTATTCTAAATAAATATGTAAATAGAAAATGACACATCTCAATAAATATATATATATATATATATATATATTAATTAGCATAAATATTTTTATTATTGTTCAAAATAACTATAAAAACATAGTTATTTAAGTAAATAAAATGTCAAATATTTATCTATATATTAGATTAGAGTTATTACTTTTAAATAAGATCTTAAAAATTTAACGCAACGAATGGATATTAGGGGATAGATTTTACAATTAAAAAGTAGGAATTGGGAAAACAGTTAACAAAACAAGATGAAGATATTACCTGAGTTCGAAGCTTAATTTGATTTGCTCCTCCCTTACTGCTCTCTTCTTGCTGTGTATCCCTCTATCTTCTGACGTCCTCTTTAGGTTTTTCCTCCATCAATACATTCTCTCTTGTGCTCCTTTTTTGTGCTCTCTTTTACGTACGTATGTCTCTGTATCCCTCCCTTTTTCTGATCCGTTTTCTCTTATTTATGTCTTTTCCACTAACTAAAACAAATCTGCCACCCTCCCTTTTTCTGATCCGTTTTCTCTTATTTATGTCTTTTCCACTAACTAAAACAACTTTGTCACTGCTCCACTAACCAATATCACTCTCCCACTTCCAAGATAGTATCAGAAAATAACCTCCTTCATCCCTATTATCTCATTTAATTAATTAATTTTTTAATTAATTTTATCTTATTTTTTAATTTTTATTATATATAAATATGGACAAAATTAGTTATTTATAGTTGCCTCTCTTTACAAGTTTCTTATCAAATAATAAGAATAACAAAGTTTTTCATATTATTATTTCAAGAAATTTGAAAAGAAGTGAATTAATTTTATCTATGGCAAAAGAAAAAAGGTGGGTGTGTGAACCCTTGGAATGAAGTGGATGCGTGGACCCTTGTGATGCGGTGGGTGCGTGGACCCTTGGAATGGAATCGGTGCATGAACCCTTGTGATGTGGTAGATACATGGACCCTTGGAATGGAATGGGTGAATGGACCTTTGAAATGAAGTGGTGGATGCGTGGACCCTTGGAACGAAGTGAGTGCATGGACCCTTGGAATAAAATGGGTATGTGGACCCTTGTGATGCAGTGGGTGCATGGACCCTTAGAATGAAATGGGTGTGTGGACCCTTAAAATGAAATGGGTGCATAGACCCTTAGAATGAAGTGGGTGTGTGGACCCTTGGAATGAAATGGGTGTATGAACCCTTAAAATGCAGTGGCTGTATGGACCCTTGTGATGTGGTGGATGCGTGGACCCTTGGAGTGAAGTGGGTGTGTGCACCCTTGGAATGAAATGAGTGTGTGGACCCTTTGAATGAAATGGATGCATGGACCCTTGGAATGAAGTGGGTGCGTGGACCCTTAGAATGCAAAGGGTATGTGGACCATTGTGATGCGGTGGGTGCGTGGACCCTTGGAATGGAATGGATGCGTGAACCCTTGGAATGGAATGGATGCGTGGACCCTTGAAATGAAGTGGCTGGTGAATGAACCCTTGAAATGAAGTGGGTGCGTGGACCCTTGGAATAAAATGGGTGCATGGACCCTTGAAATAAAGTGGGTGCGTGGACCTTTGAAATAAAATGGATTTGTGGACACTTAGAATGAAGTGGGTTAAGTTTTAAAACCCGAGAAAACCATGACATAGACTTAAGATAATCTATTAATGATGATGATGCAAAAATGTATGACACTAAATGCTTTGACGATATAATTCTATGATGATGTATGATGGTAAAAAACCATTATGATTTTGTTAAATGACTTTTGTGATGTTGACTTAAGATTACTGTTCCTCATAACCTCGCATGTCCAAGATCCAGGAATGAGTGAGATTTCCTAATTTAATTTGACCCCATTTGACATTCAAGTGTTTCCATAATTGATCCGTATCTAAGTGTTTGAGTTACTTTTAGTCTACCATGAAGATTCAACGAGTTAGAACAATGTTCTTACTTTCCACCACATGCAACTTTTATTGGGTCCTCATTCAACTTACTGCAACATTTAACACACAAATAATTGTAATTCTGTTATTTTAATACCAACACATATTTCCTTTCAGTATGTCACTATTAAATGTTGTGGGGCTAGGTGATGAAGGGAATAACATGGTTTTTATTGAACAAAGTGATTGTCGAAGAAAGTAATATTTGGAAGGAAGAAATGGTATATACATTAAGTGGAGTTTACAAAATGAAAAATATTTACAGAAGGGTGTCATGAGTAACAGAACTTTATTCATCTATTTTCCAATGAGTAATGCCAGTATCACATTTCAGTAACCTCAGTAACTCATTAATAGGCTTCAGAGAAAAAATGAAATTTCCCTATTTATCCGTTTATCACAACGTTTCCCTCAGATTGTAACTGTCAATCCATAACTTGTTCTGATTTTCACATTCAACTGTTCAATTGCCCCAGTGTTCATCCAATGCTACTCTTGCCCCAATTTGTAAAGTCTAACACATTCTTTGTACTCATTCATCTTCTAGACCGCTTATCCATGTTTTCAATCTAGTGATCATTTTATTTGACCCTAATTTTTGCCTAGATTGTTTTTTTCGAGTTTTCAATATAGCGGGTCGTTCTAAATTTTGACTAAATTGCCTTACAAGTTTTCAATGTAGCAAACATTTTTTTTATATTGCTCTAACTTTTTCCTAGATCGTTTTTGATATAGCGAGATTTTTTTTATATTACTCCAACTTTTGCCTAAATTGTTTTTGATTTAGCGAGCTCTTTTTTTTATGCATAGTATTTTTTATTGCATCTGAGTTCACAGGATGTAAGAGATCTCTGTCATCCATTTTTGTAAGGATCAAGGCCCCTCCTAAGAAAGCTTTCTTGACTACATATGACCCCTCATAATTTGGAGCCCATTTTCCCATTTGATCTTTATGAATTGACAAAATCTTTTTGAATACTAAATCTCTTTCTTGAAACTCTCGATGATGCACTTTCTTTTCAAATGATTTCTTTAGTCTTCTTTGATATAATTGGTCATGACAAATTGCATTCAATATTTTTCCTTCAATGAGACTTAACTGGTCAAAACGGGTTTGGACCTATTCTGCTTCATTTAATTTCGTTTCCATTAATACTCTCAAGGAAGGTATTTTGACCTCAATAGGTAGGACTATCTCCATTCCATATACTAAGAAAAATGACCTTGCCCCAGTTGAGGTACGAACGGAAGTACGATATCCATGCAAAGCAAACGGAAGCATTTCATGCCAATCTTTGCAAGTCACCACCATCTTTTAAATGATTTTCTTAATGTTCTTATTAGCTGCTTCAATTGCCCCATTCATCTTTAGCTCATATAGGGAAGAATTATGATATTTAATCTTGAATTCTTCACATAACTCAGTCATCATCTTGTTGTTCAAATTGGTTGCATTTTCCGTGATGAGTTGATTTAGTAGACCATAACGATAGATTAACTCTTTTTTTATGAACCTTACTACCACATTTCGGATCACATATGTGTAGGAAGCTGCTTCAACCCATTTAGTGAAGTAACCAATTGCAACCAAAATAAAGTGGTATCTATTTGATGCCTTAGGTTCAATGGGACCTATGACGTCCATTCTCCACATCGAAAATGGCCAAGGCGACGATAGAACATTTAATGATGTTGGCGGAGCATTAATATTATCAACATATGTCTGGCATTTATGGTATTTCTTCACATGGTTAAAACAGTCAGACTACATGGTCAACCAGTAGTAACCGGCCCTCAAGATCTTTCTTGCCATTGCATGTCCATTAGCATGAGTTCCAAAAGATCCTTCATGCACTTCCTCGATGATTTTTATGGTTTGAGTAACATCAACGTATCTAAGGAGAACCATATCATGATTTCTTTTATACAACACCTCTCCATTTAGAAAGAAGCTCATTGCCAATCTTCTCAAAGTTCTTTTTTCGGTTTCTGAAGCACACAACAGATACTCTATTCTCTTGATAAAGTTCTTGATATCATGGTACCAAGGTTTTCCATCTGGTTCTGCTTCGATGGAATAACAGTAGGCTGGTTGATCATGACGCTGAATCTTTATACGTGGCATGTCTTCTTCCTGACTCAGTGTAACATGGATGACAAAGTGGCTAATGCATCTACCATCGAATTTTCCTCTCGAGGGATATGATCAAAGGTTACTTCGTCTAACTGTTTTACTAATTCCTTAATGTAGGACTGGTAAGGAGTTAACTTTGCATCTTGAGTCTCCCATTCTCCTCTTAACTGATGAATGACCAAAGCCGAATCACCATATATGTCAAGGATTTTGATCTTTGATTCTATAGCCGCTTCAATCCCTAGTACACATGCTTCATATTCTGTCACATTGTTTGTGCAATTAAAGCATAGTCGGATTGTGATTGTTAAATCATGTTTAGTGTGTTATTCACTTTGTTAAATCATATTTACAGGAGCTTGTGTTGACAACAAAAAAAGTAAATGTCGAGCACATAAAAGCTTGGAAAAATAATGCATTCTATCATTTTTGTGTTGGCAAAGCAAACAAAAACATATTGGACATGCATTTTGTAGAACAATATTTATAAATAGCTCATTCCTTTAGATCAAAATTATTTTGGTGGTTGGAAATGAAAATTTCTTTTGATTTCTCTCTCCCATGACTCTTGGAGTGTTGGATATACATATTTGAGAAATCAAAGTGCAAGATTCCTCAAGTTTCATGGAGTTTTTCATGATTTCTTCTTCTCCTTCTTTTGTTTTTTTATTTTTGTTTTTATTATGTGTAACTAGATTTTTAGTTAGAAAAAGAGGGATTCTAACTCTAACCTTCTTCTAATCTAATTTTTTTGCATTTAATTCAAGTTTATCTTCTTTAAGTTGATTGTTTCTCTTTGTTCTTAATGTCTTTATGAATTGACCACTTGTAATTGACTTTAGATATATATTTAAAATTAGAAAATTGAAGTAGAAGTTGGAATTGAGATGAAAAACAACATAAAAAAGAATACTTTAAGAATAGAGATCAATAATTATGAGGTCTTGATAGTTTTGGAACCTAATGTTTTCTTTAATTAGGAATTTCTAAGGAATTAGGGTTTCTAATTTGAGGAAAAATATTGTTGAGTCAAGAAATTGAACATCAACTATTTTAGTAAATTTGATCTTCAATTATACTTTTAAAACTTGAATTAGAATGAATATTTAGGTTTCTTAGGTGAAGGATAGGTGAACTTTACCCTAACATTTTGATATATTAATTCTTCAATACTTGTGGTATGAATTGAATTCTATATTTTCTACAAAATAGTTACTTGATAGTTGTTATTTGAATTTTTTTTCTTGTTATCCTAGTTCATTCTTGGTTCTTACTTGTTAAATATAGAATTTATAACCCATAACTCATTTAAATTCATATAAATGTTAATTTCTCCGTATCGTTAGTTCAAATAGTAGAAATATTAGAAAAACAATACTTAAACCAAATCTTTATGAGAACGATACTCTTTCATTATTTTCTTTTGAAACAATATAGTACATTTGCTATCATTTTTAACAATAGTAGGTAAAATACAAAAGTAGCATTTTACGAAATGTTATAGCAACTAACATCCATTTTTTCAGCTTGAAGATGAAAGTATTTTTTTTATCTTTTATCCTTTTTCTTAAATATTTGTTTGTCCTTCATGTTTTCTCTTTCATCATATTGGTCTTTTCTAACGAGGTGATCTCTTATTCCTTTTCTTTAGAATTGTTCTTCAAATTTTCTTCTTTCAAAACTTATTCCCATTATATATATATAGATAAAATTTTATCCTTTGGTTTCATATACATTTTTTTCTATAGTGAAAGGGGTGTTTGGAATCATTTAGGGTGCATGATTTAATAATTATGAGCATATTTTTTCTTAGTATTCTTCCTATTAATGGTTGTCTTCCTCCATCTTTTATTACTAAAACAAAAAAGAAACTATCAAAAAATTATAACATGATAGTAGACAACTTAGGAACTAGAAAAGAAAAAGCTTTAATGTAATTGGTACATTTGAGATTAAAGCATGGTTATTCTTAGTTAGTTATCCATAACCTTTTCCCATTCATTAATATTATTTTTATTACTTTTAACTATAACAAAAAAAATATAACAATAAATTAATAATAATAAATCAGATTTTATTACTTGTATAATTCATGAATAACTACAAATTAATAATAATAAATCATTTGCAACATGTGGTTTTCATGTTGTATCTAGGATCTTGTTTCCAACCTTTTGTTTTGATTCAAAATTTTACTCTAATGTTATTATGTTGTAAACTTCTATGTTGCAAATGAGATGTTATTATATTTTATATGAAAATGTTATTATACTTTATTTTTTTTATTTTGATATATTATTATGTTGTGAATAAGATAATTGATTATGTTATTTTGTTATACATTACTATAAATGTGATGTGATTCAATTTAAATTGTTAAATAAAGATGGAAGAATAACATTTATTCAACTACACTCCGTAGTTTTCAAATCTAAAGCTAAGATCATATTTTGTTAAACTACTTGTATTTTAAATACGAATGAAAATTAGTTAGGTGAGTTAAGTTATACAATACAAAGCTTATGCTTGAATTTTTCGTTTGAGGTATAAGCTTATTCTATATATATATATATATATATATATATATATATATATATATATATATATATATATATATATATATATATATATATATATATATATATAAATTTATCTAATTGTAAAATGTTTTAAAATAGAATAAATAGATAATTTTAAAATAATATAATAAAGATGATGATAATAATAATATTTTATTAATCTTTATATAAATAAAATGATTTATTATTTTTAATTTTTTTAATAGTTTAAACAGTATGATTTGCTAAAATTAATTACAATAATAGTATCACAAAAGTTTGGAGAGTTTCTAAAATTGTCTGCTAGATTATTATAATAAATAAAATTTTAATATTAAAAAATAAAAATTTATTATATTAGTAACTAAAATTTTATTAATTAAAATTAATTCATTACACTAATAATAATTATTTGTTTATTATATTTAAAACTTTATATTTTTTAACTAAGCGTGTAACATAACAAAATCAATGAAAGTGTAATATTAATAACTAGAAAACATAATGTTATTTTCTAATATATAATTTTTAATGAAATAAGAAAAAATGGACAAAAAATGTAAATCATTTTAAAATTGCAATATTTATTCAAAATCTATTCTTATTCCCTGTTTAATTTATATAGGAGTACATTTATATCATATTCACCTTTTTTTTACAATAATAAGAGAAACTATCCTTTTGCTAAAATAGGAAAGGTTAATATGAATGGTAATATTTCTCTATTGAATTTGCTTGAGTTCATTTTGGATTGCATCTTTAATCACTTTTTACCAATAGATATCATTAAGATGTTTCACATGTCTATATGACCTAAATCAAAATTATGTGAAAGAATTATTAATTATACTTTGGATATAGATTATAGGTGGGTATTTTTTCTTTCATTTATTTCAATTATTTTGGTTAAGATAGAACAAGTTGAGTTTGCTATGCATGAGTGTCTTTCATAATTGGCCAAATTTTTAAATAGATTATTCCAACCATAAAAAAGTATAAGAACATAACTTTTACGACCTAAATTTGATCAAGTTAGAAATACCATAAACTTTAAATATGAAAGTTAGTAGTATATGAATTAAAGAAACATGGTCTAAATCTTATTATCTTACTAAACTATTAAACCTTGCTTAGATGGTTATTTTCTTACTTTATATGTTATGTTTGGATTAAATGTAGGTAACCACATAAGTCAATATCTAAGGAATATTGAGATAATCATCTAACTTGAATTCATTTTTTATTAACTTTACTTATTATATATATTCTAATTAATTTATTTTTATAAATTTGTAAGATGGAATCAACTAATGATAATATGGAATGAGATAAATTTTAGATGAATAGATGAGTATGATAAGATTTTTTGTGAACTTTGTATCAAGTTCATTAGGAAGAATGGTCGTGTACCATTTCAATGGAAGGAGATTAATGACGAATTTGAAGTTATTATCCAGCGAAATTGTAAAGAATGTTCTTTAAAGAATAAATATGATTTTATGAAGAAAGAATGACGCCTTTAAAAGTTTTTGAAGT
Organism: Canavalia gladiata; assembly: GCA_037954105.1. Classification (NCBI taxonomy): domain Eukaryota; kingdom Viridiplantae; phylum Streptophyta; class Magnoliopsida; order Fabales; family Fabaceae; genus Canavalia; species Canavalia gladiata. Next base: position 19,548,623 of record CM075661.1, on the reverse strand, counting down.
TTGATAAGACTGGTTTAGGATGTGATCCTATCACTAGAAAGCTTAATTGTTCGAATGAATGGTGGGAGCAAAAACTTAAGGTTAGTTTGATTATTTTACTATAATAATTAATTTATAATAAAATTTATTTACTATAAAATCTCTTATTTAGTACTTAAATATACTCTTTATTTTATGTAGGAGGAACCCAGGGCTGTTAAGTGTTATAATAAACCAGTAGATCCTTCACTGGAGGAAATATGGTGTCAATTGTTTCAAGAAAATTATACATCCGACAAAAATTTTGTTGCATCATCCATGGATCCTAATTATGTTCAACAAAGAGAACAGGTGAATGTGATTGAGAAAGAGGATATTGAAAGTGATGGTGAAAGTTGTGCAATAGTTACTTATTACCATTAATATATTTACAAAGAACCATGTATGACTTCATTTCAAACAAGATAAAATTGGATGAATGAGATATTGAATGGACATCCTATTCGATGTGTAAATTCAGTTAGAATTGAGCCAAATTTATTCACAAAGTTATGTGAAGATTTATAATCAAAATATAGGTTACAACCTAGTATGAGAATGACAGTTGTATGAAAAAGTAGACATATTTGTATACATCCTTGTTATGGGTGCTTTTAATACGGATGTTGGAGAGCAGTGTCAAAATTATTGTGAGACCATTAGTAGAGTGTTTCATGAAGTTTTGGATTCTATCAATGGTAGGAGCAATGATTATAAAGGTGTTACTAATGATATCATAAAACCAAAGGATCTAACATTTAAATTTATATCATCTCAAATTGCTATTAATGAAGGATACATATCTTATTTTATGGTAAGCATAAAAAAGATTTCTTTTTTCTTTTTTCATATCATAATTTTTAGTTAACATCATTATCTTGATGTGTTATGATAAGATTGTATTGGATGTATTGATGACACCATATAACTGCATGTATCCCTACCCTTAATGTAATGACTACCTGTGACTTTGATATGTTTCACATTCATATCCATTGGATGGGAAGGATCAACACATGGCACACGTGTTTTTCCTTCATGCCAATAACATCCTAGAATTGAACTTTCCAAAACCACTACAAGATATTGATATTTATGTTTTTTTTCTTATGATAAATTTTTATATAAACTAATATAATTTTTTATAGGTAAATATTATTTTGTGGATAAAGGATATCCAGATAAAAAAGGATATTTGGTATCTTATCCTGAGATAAGGTATCATCAATTTAAATTTCAACATGAGTCTCCAACTAATGCTCAGGAAATATTTAATCATGCACATTCTTCTCTTCAAAGTTGCATTGAAAGATCATTTGGAATGTTGAAGAAAAGATGAAGATACTTAGTAGAATGTCACAATACAATGTGAAAACTCATTGATATTATGATGATTGCATTTGCATTACATAATTATATTTGAATCAACTCAGAAGATGACAAGATATTTATTATCCTTGAGTAGCATCGAGATTACATTCCTTATGATAAACTTTCATATATCGATGACAGAGACATAATCAATAAAAATGCACAAGACAAATTTGTTGGAATACATGAGAGATCTACTTGAATGAAGGAAATTAGCAATAATTATTGTTAACTTAATATGAAATGCTTACTATTTTTTTTTTTGTTATGAAATATTAATTTATTTTTATTATTGTATAAAGTTAAAGTTTCTAGTTTAATTATTGGATGATTTATTTAAATTATTTATAATAAAATACTTAATCTTTATTGATAAAAAATTTAAATTATAAAGATAAAATATATTTTATTTTTATAAAACATTAAAAAATTATTTAAAAAATGTTTACAAATAAATATTTTTAATTTCAAAGGAATAAGTTTATTTATTTAATAATATAAGTTTTTAAAATAATTCATTATAAATATTAAAATAAGAAAATAATAAAATCTTCAAATTTTATTTTTTATAATATAAAAATATCAAAATAACTATAAATTTATTTATTATTATTTTATTTTTATTTCATACAATATATATATATAGGAATAAATTAACAAAATTATTATCCTTATTTTAATATAATATATAATTTAAATGTAATAATATATTTAAATTTATAATTATTAAAAATTTAGATACTTAAATTTCAATTCAATAATTATATCTTTATTTATTATTTTATTTTATTAACTACTTTAACAGTTAATTTTATTAAATACTTTAAATTAAAAAATAATTTTTATCTTCCAATTTTCAATTAATTTTTTACCTTTTAATTAATTTCCTAATTTTCAACTAATTTCTTAGCTTTAAATTAACTTATCCATTGATTCTGCCAAATACACCTAATTGTATTGTTGTCCCTTATCCAGGTCAACATCATTGGTATTAATTTTGAGGGGATTGTTTTTTGCATTCCTCAAATTTCTTTTTGCACCCCCTTATATATGAAAAGACTCAAATACCTCGTTACTATAACACTCCAACATCCTCCTTCGTTTTTCTTTCTTCTTTCTACCATTGTTGTTTTTTTTTTTTTTTCTCCATCATTTTTATTGAATGTAAGTTGGGTTTCTTTTGTTGGGATGGAGAAATTGAGGAAAGTAGTGTTGGAGAAGCGTCGGAAAGACATGGAGCGTTGGAGAAGACGAATCATCGAACCCAGTAATGCACTTCCCAAATTAATTTGCGAAACTTTAAAATGTTTCCGTAAATTAATTCACGGAATAGACCAATGAATTCCAACAACCTTCCGCAAATTAGTTTGCGAAATATTAAACAAATTACATTCCGCAAACTAGTTTATGTAATGTTAACTTATGGATCGTCTTCTTCCTCGGTACAAACCAAGACCAACGAACTGTAAATCTAAAATCTTATATCTAGCCTACCCAAATGACTACCAATTAGATATTAGATACTAAACTGATGAAGGGTGTTGTTTGTAAAATAGGAACGTAAGTCTTGCTTACTAATAATAGGTTTACTTGCGGAAGTTAACATTTTTTTCAGAACAACACATGAGCCCACGGTGTTAAGGGTAAATTGGAATAAAGGATAAAATTGAAATAAAAAATCTAAAAAAAATTTAAGGAGATGAAAAAAAAAATAGAGGTAAAAAAGTAAGATCATAATTTTGATTTAAAGACACCCATGTAGCAACTGGGCTTGGAAATCATCTTGCTAGGCCCATTCTCCGGGATGAGTGGCATGAAAATTTGAATTTTGACGAAGGGGTGAAGGTACTGAAAAAATGCATGCGAGTGCTTTTATATACCGTGGTGGGTCTGCTGTCAACAAAATTCAGGTTTTGTCCTAGTTCCTTTTCTTGTCTTGCTCGGCTCTCCCCTGCTTCCCTCCCAATTTTCCATTTATCAAATAATCGAAACACAATATGAGTGAAATCTGATTATATGGTCCCACGTTTATAGATGTTAATTCTTCACCATTGTTCTGGGCTAGCATCCCCATAGACCAGAGATCAGGTACTACGCTCAGGAGAATATTCTTCTCAAATTTCCATATTTTACACTCATCTTTTAATATTTTGCTCAATATTAATAATTTTTAATGTATTTTATATAATTTTTAATAAAATATATTTTAAATTATTTAGTTAGTAGACATTGATTAATAACAATCATTAAATAACGTTGTTCTTTGTTGAAGTAAGTTAAAAACGTGCATTAGAGTGTTCTCACAGCATTCTAAATATATTATTATCATTATTATTGTTATTGACTATCATTATTATTAGTTATCAAATCAGACGTAACATAAACTCATTCTCCTCCCTCTCATGTTCTACTCTAGAGTTCACGTTTTTGTTTTCTTTAAATAACTACTAGTTGTTATTTGCTTGTGGCGACAACTTTGACAACAATAAAATTTATATAATATAGTAAAATTATTTTGCTAATATGTTTCATGATATTTTTTAACAATTTTACATAACATTTTATAGTTTTTAATTTTTATGAAACCTATCATTTTATTAATTTTTATTTATATATACTTTTTGATTTTTTATATTTTAATCTGTTAAATTTATTTTTAATATTTTTATTTATTTTTATAAATCTTAAAATATGTGAATCAAATATTTATATTATTATGCATTGAAAATTTTTAATATTTAATTTGATATGAAATTTAATTTTAATAAAAATACTTAGCAAATAAAATAAAAAGTATTATAAGTTAAAATTTTAGAATTTATTAAAAGGAGATATTAAAGAAAATATTTGTCTACAAACTTTTTTTAAATTTTATATAAAATTAAGCTATTCAAAAAATTAAATTTAATATTTTTAATTGAATTCCAATATCAACATAGAATGCATATTATTAATTAATTAATTTTAAATTTTGATAAATAAAATTTTTTTAATTAATTTTTATATACATTAGTTATTATTACAATATAAAAGGAAAACATGATATATGTAAAAAAATTAATAAATTGTATTAAATATTTAAATTTTTTTAAACATTTAAATATTTATATTATATATTAATTTTTATATTAAATATTTAAATATGAATAATTATTTTATAATTTAATAAAATAATTATTTAATATGATTTCAAAATATATTTAATATGATAATTTATAATATCTAAGTTAATACTAAATAGTTTTTTAACATAATAATTTTAATGTTTTAAATAATTTATAATATTTTACTAAAAATTAAAATTATTTTATTATTTGTATATTTTAAATTATTAATGTTTATAAAAATAAAACATATATAAATCTTTTCCAGCGTACGGGCAGAAATCTTATGAAGAATAAAACACTTGATCAGAATTTTTCTTTTTCAAAAACTCGATAGGATCTTTTGAATCTGTCGTGCTTGATCTTTATATTTTAAAAATAATTATTAGCTGTTAAAGAGCTTGCTCCAGTAAAGAGTAATTATTGTAGCTAGTCATCATTATTGACGATAGGAACAGAGCATGTATGCAGGAAAATGAAAGAGGAAAATTTTCTTCTTGAAAAATATGTACAACCAATAGAAAATATTTTGGGAAGGAAATCATACCCTCTTGATGTATGTATTATTTAGTATGTCACTCTTAATGACCCTTTAATTGTGTCAAATTTATAGTTATTTTCAATTTTTTATAAAAATTATATGAATATATATATATATATATATATATATATATATATATATATAAGTTATCATCAGTGATTGTGATATATATAATAAACGTGATTTTTATATGTATAAATATTTATCTATCTATATATTTTATCTAAAGAATATTAATTTTTAAAATAAAAAATAAATTCAACAACCTATCTTTAGATATAAATAAAAATATAAAACATATATAACAATTTATATAAATATATATATATATAATATTAGATTGAAATTGATTATGTGTTAAAGAAAAAAAAAATCCCATCTAAATTTTTAGAAAAATTATCTAAATCTATAATTTATGTAGTTGGATATTCTCTTTTCTATAAAAAAATATACTCTGCACATGCTATACTAGTTTATATCTAGATATATTTAGTATAATTTATTTGATTTTTTTTTATTTTAGTCATTTAAAAGAATATAAGGAGATGTATTCACTATTTTTGTGTGGCTATACCGAAGTTTCTTTCTTATTAAGAGGTGTCACAAAATTGAATTCTTTTTAAAATTATTTCAATAATCAATTATAGTTGTAATTAATTTTATGAAATAATAAAATTTTAAGATACTATTTTATTTAGATTGTTAATAATCGTTAGTAATTTTTGTAAAATTAAAAATAAAAAGAATATAAAGTTATTTACAGTAATTAAATTGGTATTTAAATTAATTAATTGTTAAAATAAGATGAGAAAATGTAAGTAAGTTGGATGAAAAATAATTTTTTAATCGTTAATCAATCATTTTTATAATCTAGGTTATAGATTATAAATGATTCGTTTTGTAAAATTGAAAATCAGATATTGTATCTAGCTCATTATTACAACAAAAAACATAACTGGCATAATTTTTACTCAAATTATAATCAATAATAAGGAAAAGAAAGTTATTCGAAATACATGATTAGTATGCGATATTATACTTCATACCAAAAGACGAAGAATTTGAGTGGTTTATATTTTTATGTTTAGTAAAATAAAAAATTTAAATTCAAGATAAAAATAATAAAATTTAAAGTTTAAACCTAGTATAAATTAACCCTTATAAATTTGAGCACTTTATTATAAATGAAAATTTTGTGTAATTAAGTAAAATACACTCAAGCAATTACTATACAGAGCGTTGTAACGTGTTAATTTTTAAATTTTTTTTACAATAATAAATAGTAAATTATTTTCATAGGATACTTGAATTTTTTAAAATTTAAAATAATTTAAAGTGTGTTTTGCATAATATTTCATGTAAATAAAAAATAAAAAAACTAATTAAATTTTTTTTAAGATGATTTTATCTCTGTTTAATAACAATTTTAATAACCATATGAGATAAGTAGTAGTTTTTTTAATTCAATTTTTATTAATTTTTAAAGTTTTAATAATTAGTTAAAATTTATTATTTTATTTTTAATATTTTATTATGTGTATTTGATAATCTTTGATTTAATATGAAATATAATTTTTATATTATTATTTAATATTACAATATTTAGTTTAATTATTAAATATTTTATTTAAAATATTTATAATAAAATATTTAATTTTTGATGGTAAATATTTAAAAGATAAAATAAATATTTTCTTATAGAAATATTATTTAAACTATATTTATAAAAACATTTATAAAATGTTTTTCATTTCAAATAAAAAACAAATTTTTATTAAAAATACATTATAAATAATAAAACAAACAAATAAAATTATTAAACTCTTTTTAATATATAATCATCAAAATAAATATAAATTTATTTATATAATATTTTTTAATAGTAATATATAAATAAAAATAAATTAAAAATATTCTTTAATTTAAATATAATAATTTAATTTAAATAAGAAATATTAATTAATAAAATTATAATACATAAATTAAAATTTAATGATTGTATTTTTATTTATTATTTACCTTTATTAGTTCATTTACATATTTTTTATTTAATTAGCTCTTAAGCTTCCAGTTAATTTTTACTGTTTAATTTTATTAAACGCATTTTTAATATTAAAATATTTTATATTTTTATTTAAAAAATATTTTTATTTTTTACTTTTAAAATTATGTACAAAAATTTAACAGTTTTTTAAAATTATAAAAATAGAAAATAAAATACGGGCAAATAAATAAATAAATAAATATAAAAGGTCGTGTTTGACAAATCAAATTCCTCCAAGTTTTTACGTCTTAAAGTTTGTTTTTTGTTATGTTTTCTGCGATTTTTTCTTTCCAAAGTAGCGTTGGAAGTTGGAAGACCTTGAGTTTGTTGTCTTGTTTTTTCATTTCCAAGTTAGTGTTGGAAATTTAAAACAAAGGAACAAAAAAAGGCAAAAAGGCCAAAAGAAGAAGACAAAAAAGACGTAACAGAGCGACAAAAGGTAACTACAAAAATGTCAGCTCTGTACCTCCCTTGAGTATTCCGAAATTTCAAGATCCAAACAACGAAACAAGATCTCATAGTTTTTCTCGTCGTCTTCCATATAAGCATTCTATTTTCCGTTTTGAAGCTTCTCTTTTCAGAGGCACCCATTATTCGGATAAGGTTGTGGTGAACCGGTGAGCCATCCAATTCCATTTCCCTACTCATTGCTTTCTAGTTTCAACACGAACTGCAGTGTTGTAACACAGGTTTATGTTTATCAGTTTATGGCTTCCGTTTTTGCGTAAGCTTTGTTTCTGTGGAACCGTAAACTCTTCTCATCATGTGTTACCTTTTCTTCGCTTACTTTCATATCCTCTGCCTCAAAAGTTTCCGCTAACTTTAGCTCTCAGATACTGCCCGAATTTGATCTGCGTTCTTTTTTTGTGGATTGGTTAATTAATTATCAACTGTTTTTAAGTTTAACCGCTTTGACCTTTCAAGTTTGAACTTCACCTTAGGGGTTATTAATGTACTTATCTTATTTCCCGTATTTTTTCTTCTCTCTTTTTTGGTCCTTAGTAGATCGATTCTAGGCTCCGGAACAAGAATTCCAGCTTTTTCAACGGTTAATGTTTTTGAAATCTAAGTACTATAAGTTTTCCATGTCAATCTGAGTCATGAACAATTTTCATTTTATTTTTGTTTTTTTTCTCTAATTTCCAACCCTTTTCCTAATAGAGTTATGATATGCTAATTTGTTTTTTAATCGACCAATCTTGACTATTTTGGTATTTACAAGACAAGAAAACAAGACAAATATTAGGTGACAGTTTGGTTTTATTTTTTACATTTACTTTTGTAAGTAAAAGTGAAAAAGAAAACAGAATCAACGTTTTCTATTTTTATGGTATAAAATGCTGAAAACATAAACCAAAATAAAAACAAAGTAGCACTCTTTTACATAAAAGGTAAAATAGAAAATGAAAATAGAAAATATTTTTCGCAAATCAAACTATAAATTGATCACAATTTTCATCTTATAAGCTATCTTTTAAGTTACGTTCAAATCTAATTATTAATATAATATTAAAGTATCTGTTAAAAGGAAAGGGCATACGCTAGATCTCCAGTTTTCGACATGTTTTAGAGGATTGAATTAGGCTTAAATCCAGTTACTAATAATAAATCAATGCAATACATTCGGAATGAAAACTCTTGATCTATTTTTCGTCACAGGATAAGTCAACTCAACCAATTCAATTTTGGATAAATTAACTTCTGGCATTATTATACTTTCTGCTGTACTTACCAGGATCTCTGAATCCTTTTATGATTTTGCAGTGCTTTGCTGAAAATGGCAGTAGAGAAGTCAACCATTGCAAAAGATGTCACCGAAGTAAGTCATGTTCAGTGCTGTCGTTTTTGGTCTCCATGATAAAGCTATCTAGCTCAGTGTCCTATGAATTCCTTTTTGAATTGTACAGTTGATTGGCAAAACTCCATTGGTTTATCTCAACCATGTCGTGGATGGGTGTGTTGCGAAAATTGCTGCAAAGCTAGAAATGATGGAACCTTGCTCCAGTGTCAAAGACAGGTACATAATTTCTTCATTGTTATGTCGAAAAGTGGGCTAGTAATTTTCCATCTAACCATTTACTCTTGGTTTGATGCTTGCTTGTTTATGCTCACAACTTTTAAAAATGATTAATAGAAGTTTTAGCATAGAGGATGCATGACTGATGCCCAATTCTCTTATTTTATCAATAATATGTATTCCAAAGGCATACGTAAATATAATTATTTATTTCCTACAGGATAGGATATAGCATGATTGTAGATGCTGAGGAGCAGGGACTGATCAAACCGGGTGAAGTTAGTTCTTGCTTTAGATTGTCCTTTGACTCCTTTCCTTCTTCTATATTTTAATTCATGCTGTGCAAACCTATCTTTCATATTGTATCTAAGCTTCATCTTCCACTTATTCTTTTCAATTTTGAGGCCACCTTATTTAATTCTTATTGACAGTGAGATCCTCTTCCTCATAGATTTTAAAATGTGAACATGGAAATGGTTCTATAAGACACTTAACCAATTCATTATCGTTGTACAGTCATCTTTCAAGCAAATTTATTACTGTGTACTTGGGTATTAATATGGTTTACTGTTGTTCATGTTAGAGTGTTCTCATTGAGTCTACCAGTGGAAATACTGGCATAGGCTTGGCATTCATGGCGGCTGCTAAGGGTTATAAACTTATTATAACCATGCCTTCGTCAATGAGTCTAGAAAGAAGAACCATTCTTCGAGCTTTTGGAGCTGAGTTAGTTTTGACAGATCCTGCCAAGGGTATGAAAGGCGCTGTTCAGAAGGCTGAAGAGATAAGGGCGAAGACTCCTAATTCTTACATGCTTCAGCAGTTTGAAAATCCTGCCAACCCAAAGGTATTGTCTATTGTGTTAATGTGCTTTCGTTGGAAAATCAGTTGGTTGCAGAGTATTCACACATGCTCTTCTTCGGTTCTTCCTCCTATTCTTAGATCCATTATGAAACCACTGGGCCTGAGATCTGGAAGGGCTCCAATGGGAAGGTTGATGGTCTTGTTTCTGGGATTGGGACTGGAGGTACAGTAACAGGTGCTGGTAAATATCTTAAAGAGCAGAACCCTGATATCAAGGTTGGGCTTTTAATTTTCTTTTAATCTTTCCATTGTTATCCTCTGTTGTTTATGATCTTCTTTCTTTTTCCCCTTAGCTATATGGCGTTGAACCAGTAGAAAGTCCGGTACTGTCTGGAGGGAAACCTGGTGAGTATTGATGTTTTATGCATTTCATTGCTGCATCTGTCTCTGATTATTAGTTCTGTTAGAATATGTCTCAAAATGTAATTAGAGTATCTTAGATGATGTTTGACGAATGGTTTCTATTTTTCATGATTTGGTTGCTTGTTTAGGTAGGATTAAGAGTCTAATATTAGTATAAGTAGGAGTAAATGTATTATAATTTTTACACATTATTTATTACACACCATATATGAATTTTATGTTTTATGATTTAGAGTTGTTCTATCTCTTCTCCTTCTCCACCTAAATTTCTACAATTTATCTAGCTCCCTAAAAATTTGGAATTGTACTCTTGCAATGCTATAACTCCATGATTCTTTTCTTCCATTGACAAATTTCGGATACTGAAACTCAATACCAACATTTCTTTCCGTCTTTTGCAAACAAGGGTTTACCCATGTCAACCAATATTTTTACCTTGCAGGTGCTGCCAGATCTACCTTTGACTGTCATGTTTGTTATCTCTCCTCTTTTTCCATGCTTTGAAATTTCCTTGGAATCCAATAATCTAAATCACACACGGTGTTGTGAGGGATACATAAAAATTCTTTTTTAACAAGTTTATTTGATTTCTCACTGATATATGGAAAATATTGTTGATCTGTTATTGAATTTAGCTTTCTCACTTACATTTTGCATTGCTGTTTCCTTTTTCTACTCATATTGTGGCTCAACTTTTATTGTCTTTTTTGTTCATCCCTTATGGTCTACCACTTGTTTTTTTTGGAATCACCGTTTACAAATGTAGTTTGTAGTTCCCTATGTTTAGATGTGTCTGTGCTTTGTCTTTCATCATTACTGTACCGTTGATGTTATTATTCAAGCAATGTGCTTAATTAGCATTTCTAAGTTGCAAATACATGATTACTTTGTGCTCTCCACTTACTGCGCTTTCTTGAGTTCAAAATGTACCTGAATGTATGGAGTGCCTTTACTTGCTTTCTTACCTTTGTTCCCTTTTTACAATTAAAAGGAAAGAAGAACAGAAGTTATATACTACATTTTATGGTTTTCATTTATCAAATGGCTTCCTCCTTTGTATACCTTTCCTCTGAAAAATGCATGGTTTTTAAATCGATGCAAGGACCTCATAAGATCCAAGGAATTGGTGCCGGCTTCATTCCTGGTGTTCTGGACATCAGTTTACTTGATGAAGTTATTCAAGTAAGCCACAGACCTTTTGATAAGTATATTTGTATTAGTTTTTTTTGCTAGTACGATAATCTGCTGTGCCTCCATTCTTACTCCTCATGTTTTTATTCTTTGCAAAAATCCAATTTTGAACTGTGCAGCCATGAACCTGACAAATATTGTGAGCATGTAAACAAACCAAAATTTCAATTATAGTATTAGCCTACGTCATTATTAAGTGTCAACTAGATTGTTGTGAATCAATTTTGAATTATTTTAAGGAAAGATAAATACTGTAATTTTTATTAGCATGAGTGGGCAATCCATTCTATTATTACTTTTCCGCCTCTACTTGAAGTGGAACTTAAACTTGAAACTAGGAAGCCAGGAAATTAATTCACTTATTATGTGAGGAAGCATCGCTAACAAAGAGTTATGATAATTTATCCATGCATTCTGAAAGTACAGATAATAACTCTCATTTTGTCTTTGCTTTAGATTTCAAGTGAAGAAGCTATTGAAACTGCTAAACTTCTTGCTCTGAAAGAAGGTTTGCTGGTAAGTTTATCTGAAAGATATGATGGACTTGTTACTGATCTTACATGTTCTGATGCCTTGGCTTTGTTTAGACACATGATGTTTTGTTAGTAGCATGATCTGAACTGTCCATGCCAGTTGGTGTGCTTTTGTTACACTGACAGTGGGGGTTGGGAGGAAGCAATATATTTAATGCTCTTCTGTTTTTATTGTAAATATATTTCAGGTGGGGATATCATCTGGTGCTGCTGCTGCAGCTGCAATTAAGATAGCAAGAAGGCCGGAAAATGCTGGAAAACTCATTGTTGTAAGTTTGACTACTGTTCATCTGGCATCAGATTTTTTTTTTTTTTTTCTGAATGAAATGTGCTCAAAGATTTTTAGAATAGTTGCATCTTTAATTGGTGTTCATTGGCAGAAACTTGTGGCATTAGCTATCTGAGATGCCATTTGGTTATTGTAGAAGCGTTGTTCTTATTGTAATTACTATATATATTCCATCGTTAACAAGTCCATTAACAACCTGAATAGGTGGTCTTCCCAAGCTTCGGAGAACGTTATCTATCATCGGTGCTCTTCGAATCTGTGAAGCGAGAAGCAGATAGCTTGGTCTTTGAGCCTTGAATAAGAAAACATATTCGTCTTTTGCTGCTTGCGTATGAAGTAGTGAAGGATTTGCTGCGTCTCAAGTTGCATTGTCTCTTTGGTTTGTGTATTATATATTTTTTTCCTTATGGATCTGAAAAATGGACTTACTTTTCTAGGGAGTTAATAAAACTAATATTAATACGAGGAATTGTCCTTGTGCCCTGAAATTGAAGGAGAGGAATGTTACTCTTCTCATTTTCCCCCTCGTGTCTTTACTAAATTAGCCAAAACAAAATGGTTCTAGTCATCAATTGCATATGGACTATCTATGGATCTTCCGAACCATTAGACGATTCTATTATATATCAAGAAATTTGAATAACAATATTTGATATATTGAAAGAGTTATGTCTATGCGTTATCGTGCCATTTTATTGTCCATAAGGAGGAACATTAGAATGTTTCTGAAACCAACGATTGAAAAGGACAGTTTTTGACTCTGCAGATGTCATAATGTCCTAATAGTATTATGATCAAATATTTCAACTCCTCGATTAAACATCTGACAGCTATTATCTGTGGATACATATCGGATCCGTAGTATTACATATGTGACTTGAATGGATGATCTGGAAGAATATTTATTCATTGTTGAATTTTTCTTCCACATACAAATTTAAATTTTCTTTCTTTTGTATGTTTCAATTTGGGTGAGAAGTTTACATTGAATCTAACAACATTTGAAAAAAAAAAAAACCTATTGGAACGATATCTTAAAATATAGTAAATTTTTTAGTACAATAAAAAAATAATAAGATTCAAATCCAGAATTTTATGTAATAGATTAATAATATATAAAAATAATGAAAATATTAAGATTTGTTATTTTTTATTTTTTGTTTTAATTTTTTAGTTTTTTAATTTTAGTTATAATTATAAAAATGTATCAAATGGTGAAAATGATAGAGTTGTTTTCATTATTTTCTTTAAAGAAATTTAAAAATAAAAAATAATATAATAATTTTAAAACTAATAGTATATCTGAATATATTTATGAAAGATCATAGGCGTAAAAGTTATTCTTCATCGGATTTATTTAATGTGGATTAAAAAATATGAATTTAGATGTATTTTAAAATTGAAAAAGAAAATAAAAATAAAAACAAAAACTAAATAGGGCTTTTGCTTCTAAGTAATAAATATTGTTCCGCAAACAATTGTACTTTCTCTTCAAGATGAAATTGAACTCTTTCAAGGATGAGTTTTTCAGAGTGTATTATTGTATGGGAATTTATTCTATCATAGTTTTTGGGACATCACTTTGCAACATTTTTTTCTGTTGAATACTTGAATGCTGTAATCAGGTTAGATAAATTGTTTAGTTTTCAAGATGATATCCGGATCAAAAGGGTGACTGTCTAAGTTCAAGATAGATATAACTCATAACCAAGCTACTTAAAGATGAAGTTAATTGTATTCAATGAATTATGAATTGTAAATATAGTGAATGCTTAAAGAAAAAGAGCTGCATAGTCCCTCAAGAAAAGCTCTTTTTTTTTATTAAAATATTTCCGACAGGTAACTGAAAAATAATAATTCTTTTGAAGTATAGAAATAATTAAATGTGTTATCAATTCCAAGAAAAAATTCAAATAACACCTCATTATCACATTGTTTATGCATTAATCAGACTCCCTAATGTTGTATAAGTGGATCGTCTCATTTAGTTTGAATTAATTTATTTTTAAAAATACATTATATCTTTTAAGAAATAAATATTATTATTATTAGGAAATACTGAAACAAGTATGTGTATGTGATTTTTTTCAATGTTTTTCGTAAAATATAATCATTTCAAATACACTAATAAACAAACACTGTTTTATGGAAAATGGATAAAAGAAAAAAAAACCGTTCGAAACAAAAGGTGTAAAAGAAAATATTTTTTATTGTTTCATTTCCAATTTAAAAATAAAAAAAAAGAAAATTATAATGGATCCCACCCAAAAAAAAATTCCACTCTCAGGTGGCTAGAAAATTGGGATTAGTATATTTTTAAGCGAAAAAGATCAAATTGTTCTTAATTGAATTTTTCTCACACTCTTTCTAGAAAAATATTTAGGTAATTTTCTGAATTTACTTTTCTTGCCCTCTTATTTTTATTCTATCAAATAGTTTTCCTCCATTTTCCCTAATAATAAAGAACTAAAAAATTCCTTATTTTTTAAATTAAATCTTATTTTTATTATATAAAAAAATTCTTTATTTTCTTTCATTTTCTTTTGTTCTTATTTTTTTATTAACTAAACAAAAAGTATTCAAACTATTAGAATTGAAGTGCTATTCAAACTATTAGAATTATATAATAGTAAAAATTTAAGAATTAAAATAGTTTGTATAAGATTTTGTATTTAAATTTTATTATAAAAAAATAAAAACTGTTTATGAATGTCTCATTTGATATAGTTAGTATAATTAATTTTCTACTTTAAAACACTTACAAGTAATTCGGACCACATGGAAATTTATGTTATTTATGACATTATTGTTAACAAGTAAAAAATAATAACAAATGAGAATTTATATGATTGTTTATGGCGAAAATATTTTATTTTCATTTTTTATATTTATTATTGAATACCAAATATCCTCTTTATTTTATTAAATGAATAGTTCATTATTTTGTATACAATTCTTTAAAATTAAATAAAAACTAAAAATACAAAATATATATTCAAAGTAGAGTAGAAATTAAACTGTAGAATCGACGTCTTCTGCGTATAACAAGGGTTGCTAGTTGCGATGGACCGTGTAGCTGAAATGGAGAGAACTCTGTAAATAATACTTCTCCCGCTTCCTTCCTCAATCTTCATTTTATTTCGACTTTAGGGTTTTACAGTGAATACTTTTCTTAAATGTATTCTTCGTAACCCTAAATGTTGTTTTCATCCTTAGGTACCCATACGTGACTGGATCCTCTGTAGTTGCTATCAAATACAAAGATGGAATTATTATGGCTGCTGATATGGGAGGTCTGTTGCTAAATCTCATTAATTCTTATAAACATTATGCCTTTCTCTCTCTCTCTGAACCATAGCTTCTTACCTGCAATTTTTTTTGCGTACTTTAGTATAGATAATTTTAGTCTTCCTCTTGTTCACTCTTGTACTTTGGTTCTGGTAAGTTGTAGTTACCTTTCCTGCTGTTATATTTAAATTTTGGTCGCTTCAATGACCCGTAGAATAGTTAATTTGGCTTTTATCTTCGTACCAAAATGTTCTTAATCTGATTATTGTGGAAATTGCTTTCCCAGAGATAGTTCAGCATAATGTTTTGAGGTATTGGACTCACTTTGCATCTCATGCCAATGATTGTATGTAATGATAGGTTCATATGGATCTACCCTGCGGTACAAGAGTGTTGAGCGTATCAAGCCTGTTGGAAAACATTCTCTGCTTGGTGCTGTTGGGGAAATAAGTGACTTCCAGGAGATTCTGCGCGAGCTTTCATTTTAATCATAATTGTTAATACATATGCACTAGTTATCTCAAATAAGTTTAGCACAGAACGGTATGATTAGTTTACCGGACTGCATCTGCTTTCTTTTCATTGCTTGGCTTATTTATTTATTATGCTTCAAACCCAGTAAAAGACTCCAATCAGTATTTTTTTTTTCCTTTACCTATTCAATATTACAACTTCAAAACTCCTAACTGTTGTTTTGGGATTTGACTCTGCAGCCTTTTTTTGACAAAATGTGGGATGATGGGAATTCTTTAGGGCCTAAGGAGGTGCACAAATATTTAACCCGTGTGATGTGTAAAGGCGCAACAGGTTCAACCCATTGTGGAACTCACTTGTACTTGGTGGTGTGAAAAACGGGCAGAAGTACCTTGGCAGGGTATGCTTTACTTTGCCTTTTTTTAATCAATTCCACAGTTGAGGTATCTGTAAGGTTTTTATTTTTTACTTTTTTTATAGTTGTATCTTTGTACCTTATCCCAGTTAACATGATTGATATTTATTTTGATTTGAAGACAACCATGTGGCAACTGGGCTTGGAAATCATCTTTCTAGGCCAATTCTCTTATGAGTGGCATGAAGATTTGACTTTTGAAGAAGGGGTCAAGCCACTAGAAAAATGCATGTGAGGGCTTTTATACCGTGATAGGTCGGGTTTATTTTAAAAATAATCATCAAAGAGTGGGGGAAAAGTATTTTCGTTCACAAGTGTACAGTGTTTATGATGTATAAAATTATGCATCATAACTGGGATGTACACTAGAAAGATTTATTTTTATGTGCGTCTCAATGTAAAAATTGAGATGTATCAAATAGATGAGGATGAGGAAGGTTGAAGGTTAGACACATTACTTTTGTGCGTTATTATCTCATTTTATACGTCACAATAAGGATGATATAGAGATGATTAAATTTTTTAGCCGTTGAAAATGATTTTATATATAGGCATGTAGGGTTAATAATGATCTTTATTTCTTTTTTTTTATATTTATTTTCTGTCCTAATTTTTTATGTTAATTTTAAATTTAAACTATTTAAGAATATTTGAATAAATAAACAAAGTTAAATAAAAAAATTAGTAATAATTTTATTAAAATTTTAATAATTTTTATTAAATATTATTTAATAAAAATTACTAAAATTTTTTAAATTACTCTATAATTTTCTAACCTATCCTAATAGCATTATCTCTATTCTTAAAAATTTTTATAAAATTATTACTAACATTTTTTTAGTTTTGTTTATTTTTTATTATTAAATAGTCCAAATAAATACATAAACTATCTATAATACATAAAGGAATGCGATAAATAAAAATGTATTTTATCTACCTTGTAGTCCATTTTATTATGCATCACATCTATAACATATAATTTTATACATCATACATGTAATACATAATTTTTATATCATAAATATATACATTTCAAGAAAAAAAATACTTTTCAATTTACACTATTTTGATAATCAATTTTAAAATAAGTTCCACTTTTGTGATAGGTCTCCTTTTTTTGTTTTGCTCTGCTCTCCCCTGCTTCCCTTCCGATTTTCCATTTATCAAATAATCAAAACACAATCTTCACCTTTGTTCTGCGCTAGCATTCCCATAGGCCAGAGGTTAAGAGGATATTCTTCTCAAATTTCCATATTTTACATTCATCTTTTAATATTTTGTTCAATATTTTCATTGATTTTGAATTATGAATGATATTTGTAAGGGAGTTGTTTGACATTGAATGGTGATTGTTAGCTTAATTTTTTCTACATTCTTGTCATTGCTTAAAAGGCCACGTTGATTTTCAGTTAGAAGTTTTGGAGATCACATTTAATACCTCAGGAAGTACGTGAATCAGGCCGTATCATTTATGAGAAAGTTTAATTTGTAGAATTTTATCTGCTAAGTGATAATTCACATGTTACTAGATCTATTTGTACCCTTATCTGCTTATTCAAATATTATAACGTCATCTAATTCAAATATTATAACGTAGTTGAGTACGAGAAATATTTTTTTAAAGATATTGATTAAAATTTTTAGAAATTGTTAAAAATATTATTAATATATATTTTATATAATTTTTAATAACATATATTTTAAATTATTTAATTAATAATTGATTAATAACAATCGTTAAATAACTTTTCTCTTTGTTTAAGTATAAAACCTGCATTAGAATGCTCTTCACGGCACTCTAAATATATTATCAATTATTATCAATATTGTTGTTGATTATAATCATTATTATTAGTTATTAAATCTGACGTGACATGTGAAGTCCATCTCCTCCTTCTCTCATGTTCTACTCTAGAGTTCACGTTTTTTGTTTTTTAAATAATTATTAGTTGTTATTTGCTTGTGGCGACAACTTTGACAAATTGATAACAATAAAATTTATATAATATAGTAAAATTCTTTTCGTAATATGTTTCATGATATTTTTTAACTAAATTTTGTATAACATTTTGTAGTTTTTAATTTTTTTTAACTTATCATTTTATTAATTTCTATTTATATATACTTTTGTGATCTTTTATATTTTAATCTGTTAAATTTTTGAATATTTTTTATTTATTTTAATAAATCTTAAAAAATATGAATCAAATATTTATATTATTATGAGTTTAATGATTTTAATATTGAATTTTAATAAAAATAATTATCAAATAAAAAATTATTTATAATTAAAATTTTAGAATTTATTAAAAGGAGAGATTAAAAAATATTTGTCTGCAAACTCTCCTAATTTTTTATATATCGATACTATTAAAAATTAATTAAATTTAATATTTTTAATTGAATTTCAATATCAACTTTGAATGTATATTATTAATTAATTATTTTTAATTTTGATAAATAAAATTTATTTTTCTAATTAATTTTTATATATATTAGTTATTTTTATAATATAAAGAAAAACCTGATATATGTAAATAAATTTATAAATTGTAATTAAATATTTAAAATATTTTAAACCTTTAAATATTTATATTATATATTAATTTTTTATACTAAATCTTTTAAATATTAAAATTTGATTTAATAAAATAATTGTTTTAATATGATTCAAAAATGCATTTAATATTTTAATTTTATAATATCTAAGTTAATATTAGATAGTTTTTTAACATGACAATTTAATATTTTAAATGATTTATAATATTTTATAAAACATAACATAATGTAAATATTAAAATTATTCAATGTTATTATTTGTATATTTTAAATTATTAATATTATAAAAATAAAAAATATATAAATCTTTTCCAGCTTACGGGCAGAAATCTTGTGAAGAATAAAATACTTGATCAGAATTTTTCTTTTCAAAAACTCGATTGGATCTTTTGCGTCTGCTATTCTTGATCTTTATATTTTTAAAAAAATTATTAGCTGTTAAAGAGCTTACTCCAGTACAGAATAATTATTGTAGCTAATTATC
The DNA here is from genome assembly GCA_037954105.1 of Canavalia gladiata. Classification (NCBI taxonomy): domain Eukaryota; kingdom Viridiplantae; phylum Streptophyta; class Magnoliopsida; order Fabales; family Fabaceae; genus Canavalia; species Canavalia gladiata. The sequence continues at coordinate 19,529,068 of CM075661.1, read as the reverse complement.
ATTATATGAACACAAGTTGCATAAATATCACTAATGAAAAACTCGAAATAGTTTTAATATGGATTTTGTTGTCTTTGACGAAATCCTCTTTTGTGTCTGCGAGGCTCCATGGAATCCAACCTACCTGCAAGCCATTCCCAGGGATAAATATCAAATTGCATGGTACTAGACAAAAACAGCCAACAACATCATTTACTTTGATGCAAATTTTAAAACTATTTATTATAATAGTTTTTTTAAAAAACATCCAATGGCACCAACAGAGGATTCAACCACCACCACTACCCTCAGTATAGTTTTTGTTAGGACATTAAACACATTTTGTTAATGATCTTTAACGGTTGGTTACTGCTGTTACTGCCATTACTCCTGTGCTTACATTATGTATGATGTACTCATTTGTGCATATAATATAGATGCATGTTATTCAGTTCACTTTTCTTGTGTTTTGCTTCCGCTGTATTCTCCCTGCTCTACATGGCTATGTGATCATCTAACATGATGTTAGGGCATTAGATGTTTTCAGTTAATTTTAACAAAAATCATCCAGTGCCTTAACAGTTCTAAGACATTAGTTTATCATGAATAGTATTTATTCACCTAATCCTTTTTTATAATTTAATTTTCCTTATTTGTTATTACATTATTTATGTTATAGATGTTATAAAATAATAAAAATAACATTATTTTTATTTTTAATTCTTAACATGTGTTTGAATTTGTAACACTAAATTTTATTATTTATAAATTTGTTGTTTTTATTTTTTTTTCGCAGGATTTGTCGTTCCATCAATAATAAAATGAAAATTTTAAAAATTGATAAAAAAAAAATAAGAGGTAGGATTTTTTGACAAATTTTATTAATGTATTTTTAAATATTTTTCTATAATTTTTGTAATATTTACATTTAAAAAAAAAGGAAAGAATGTTCGATGATATTATGGACGTTATTACCTGGTGATCACATCATCATACACACACTAATTGCCTATACAAAATTTTTGTGAAGTAAATTTGTGAAGTAAAATTTGGAGCAATTCATTTTCAGAATTTACAATTAGCTTGCTTTGAATCAGAAAAGTGAAAGATGTGTAGAGCTGCAGCAAAAGCAAACTCGTCGAAGGTATTAAAAAATTACACTAGTCTTTAAAATTTAGGTAAGAAAAAAAAACTCAACTAAAGTATTAGAGTAGTTTTAGTATCTTCTTATTCTGAAATGAAATTTATTAATTATGTAATAAATTTAGAATTTGGGTTTAATTATATCTGAATTTAATTTTGGATGAAATTTAATTGTTTATAGGGTAGTTCCGGAGTCTTCTTACTCTAAAATAAAATTTTACCAATTGTGTGATAGTTTAAAATTTATCTGTGATTATATTTAAATTTAAATGTAGATAAAATATTATATGACTATGGATTGGTGATTGGATTAATTAAGAATTAAATTAATCAATTATAGATGAGATTGTGATATAAAATTTCAGCCGCTCAGAAATATATATTTATAGATTACTGATAAATGGATTTTTATACATTTATTTTCATTCTATGTTGGAATTTTAATCATATTTAATTTAATTTTATATTATTGGATTTCATTGGGCTTAAGTGATAAAATTGGTTAATTTTTAAATTTTAATATTTCTTAACCTTTGTTTATTGTGCAGACCATATCTTGAACTATAGAATTGATATTGGAGTGATTTTAGAGTCATTAGAAAGATGAAACAAAACCCTAAGATAACATGTATCCCTATGTGACCCAATCGTAATGGATCATAAACTTATTTGGGCCGAATCATGAGTCAGAGTTTCTATCTAGAATTACATTCATAAATTTTGTAAGTATTATAATATTGTGTATCTTTATATAAAGTATAAGAGTTATAAAATTTCAACGTGGGGTTGCTAAAAGAAGTTTTAAAATAAAATCATATTTAATAAATTTTAAATTATACAAATATATTCTTATATAATAAATATAAGGAAATATCCAATTAAAAAAATTATTAATTATTTTATAAAAAAATTTAAAATTTAATATCTTATAATAGGTATTACTTTTTACTTCAATATGTTTTTACTGTATATAAAAATATAGTTAGTATTTAATTAATTTTATTTATATATATATATATAATTTTTATATTTAAACCTTAGTATAAGAGGATAAAATATAAAAATATTGGAGAAATTTATATTAAATGTTAATTTATAAAATGGTTGTAAGTTAATTTACTAGATTGTCCTCTGACTAAATAGAATTTTTAATAATTAACTTTATTTCCTCTAAACGTTTTTTTAATAAATTAGAGAAAAATAAAATTATTAATAATTTAATTCTAGACTTTTTAAAAATAATTTCTGTAAAATTATTTATTTAAATTTTAAGAGATATTTATTGGAGGTTGGAAACCTAGTTTAATTTGTTAGAAAGTACATGATTAAATGTGTAAAATATACATATAGAATTGAACAATAAAATAATTGATTGAGGACTATGAAATCCTAAATCTTGAGAAGAAGGCGAGACTTTCAAGTGTGATAGAGATATAAATTAGAATAATTAGTTGACATGCATAATTTATATAAAAGTGTTTTATAAACTGTAATGAGGGTTAATATGCGGGTCCTTCTATAAAAGGGACCTGAAAAATTTAAAGATCAACTCACATGGAAATATATCAGGGTTATCATAGGAATTTCCATATCTAGGGGGTACGTGAGCTAAGTTTGAGCCTCCCAACAGCCTAGGGTTTCTCCTTGTAGTTGATATAGCTCTGGTCGAACTTAGCCATCTCGACAAGACCCTTGAAACTATCATTATCGATCAAGTAATTTCGAAATATGGTGAAATGATGATGATGATTTCAGTATTACCAAGGGCACACAGGGAATTGAAATTGAATCCTAATACCCTATTATTTTAATAAAATAGTTAAGATGTTTGCACCCTCATGTATTTGCATAGGATGATTAACTTTAAATTAGTGAAGATTATTGTGGTATAAGATGCAATAATCCCAACTTATTTGAGTCTTTCATTATAGAAATTTGTGAAAAAGAGAATAAAATAATTTCATTCATACATTACATAGGATGATTGTGTTTTTGATAATTCGTTGAGGAGGTCAAAGAACTTATTTGTTCTTTATATTAAAGTGTAGTTTTATGCACTACTCCTATTCTTATTTTTACTTGAATGAAAAGTCTCACTTCCCTTTATTATATTTTGTAAGTATAACTATGACTTCTTAGTAAGTCTGCAACGTGAACCACTCTCCTTTCAATGTTGAGGTGATCATCGACGTAGAGAGTAGGGAAGAAGTTCTTACTCTATGGTCAGGGACAACAATTATAATACAAAAATACCAATTTGAAGAAAATGAGTGAATCCTGTAATTTTTAGTTTAAGTAGAACCATCTTAATCATAGTACCCTAAACTACTTATATTCTGAAATTGTGTAACTTATGTAACTTGAATAAAGATATATATAGCAGAAGTTTGTTTATTTAAATATATGTATGATTGGAAAAATCAGGTACATTATGAACGTAAAAATATTCCATAACTAGTATGTATATATAAAGAATAAGATGCAAGAAATGTTGAGAATATAGATAATTTAGGGGTTATGACAGTTTTAAATGTGAAACTTTTATAAATATAGAGAAAGTGAATTTGAGATGGTTTCTTTTGATAAAATTGTTTGGATGAATTTTTTCATAAATTTTGTTTTTAGAAAAAAGTATCTCAAAAAAGCATATATTCGAGAAAGCGCGGGAGAAAACTTTGTGGCAAGTATGATATAAAATTCTGGAAAAATATTAGACTATAAATGATTTTTGATTAATTAAAATATGTGTTTAGGGTTTATTTTCTTGCTTAGATTGCATCCCTTAAGGAAATGGATGACCTAATATCATTCCTTGACAGATGGAAGTAGACCGAGTTGAGCTGAGTTAAGTTTTGAATGTTCAAGTTTGACTTGTTTATAAATTTTGATGCCTAAGTTTGGATCTATTATCTATTAAAAGACTTTTTTTTTTTCTGTCAAGGTATGATCTGATTTAAAACTTACAAGGCGTACGAGCTTGTTTAAAAGTCTACAGTTCAAAAAGGTCAATAAATAGACTTAAATCCTGTATAAATAAAAAAAAAACTCGTAAGATCAAAACCTACAAGATAAAAATGTCATTAAATAGACTTAAAATATTTATATATATATATTAAAATAAATACTATACAAATATAATATATTAAAATAAATATAAAAATTATAAATATATAATATATAAAAATAAATAGATTTATAAATATGTTAAATAGGTTTTTTTTACAAACCTAAGTCTAACTTATTTATCTAAAATGATTTTTTAACAAACTTAAACTTATTTATTTATTAAATAAATCGAGACAAGTTAGACTTTAAATAAGTTGTAAACTTTAAAATAATTTTGTTGATTTCTATCCCTACTTTACCATTTTAAAATACACTAAAAATTTAATATTTATTAAATATATAAATTTGTTTAAACTGTATTTTTATTGATTAATTAATAATATATATATATATATATATATATATATATATATATATATATATATATATATATATATATAATGGGATAGGAGGACGTGTCATTTCCCTACACTCTATATGCAAAATGACTGGGACTCCCTTCTCTTTAGAGATTCATGTCTAAAATACAATATTTTCTTTTCTTTTTTTACGATCATAACAGGCTGTATGCAAGAAAATGAAAGAGAAATGTTTTCTATTTTAAAAAATATGTACAATTTTGATGGGGATAATAGAAAAGGATTTTGGGAAGACAAACATACCCTTAAAGAGATTTATGTATTATCTAGTATATGTTACTATATTAATAATCCTCGATAACTATGTTAAATTTATAGAATCTTCAATTGTTTTTATAAAATTCTGTGAATATATATATATGGTGTGCAGAATCCTGTTTTTTCTATATGTACATACATAAATAGTTTGTATGATATTTTGATATTTGGATGAAAGATGTGATATTTTTGATTGTGATGGAAAAATGCACATATGTAAATATATATATATATATATATATATATATATATATATATATATATATATATAGAAAGAAAAAAAAGGAGAAATTAAGTTATTTTAAAAATAATTTTTTTAAAATGATTTTATTTAATAATTTTTATAAATAATTAATGTTTATCAATTTAATTATTAAATTAATAAATTATATTATATAAATTATTTTAATTTTTTTTTATAAAATTTTAAAAAATTTAATATTTTATTAAACAAGTTTAAGTTAACGGATATTATAAAAGTTATATTATTTATTAATTTAAATTTATTTTTTAAATATTAAATCTTTTTTAAATTTTATAAATTTTTTTAAAATGATTTATATAATATAATTTATTAATTTAACGGTTGAATTGATAAAATTTAATTGTTTATGAAAATTTTAAAAAAAAATTTAAATAAAATTACTTTTAAAATAATTATATATATATATATATATATAAAAGTTATGAGCATGTTTGTAATTTTGATATATTTTAATAATATTAAATTTAAATTAATGATGTGTTAAAATAGAAAAGCATCATTTATACTTTTTAAAAATTATAAATTTATCTAAATTTGTAATTTTATATAGTTGGATATTCTGTTTGTATTAAGAGATGTTATAGAATTAAATTATTTTTAAAAATTATTTCAATAAACAATTATTGTTGTGATTAATTGTTGTAATTAATTTTATGAAAAAAAATTATGTTTGAACATGTTAAAAGAATAAAATTTCAAGATAATTTATTTTATTTAGATTGTTAAATATAATTAATTATTTTATTATAAAATTATAAATGAAAAGAATATAAAGTTATTTTAGTAATTAAATTTGTATTTAAATTAATTAATTGTTAAAATAAAACGAGAAAATGAAAGTTGGGTGAAAAATAATTTAACTGCTAATCAATAATTTTTTTAAATCTAGCTTATAGATTATAAATGGTTCCTTTTGTAAAATTGATAATCAGGATTGTAACTAGTTTACTATTACAACATACAAACATAAAAATCGGCATGATTTTTCCTGAAATTATAATCAATAATAAGGAAAAATAATTATTAGAAATATATGATTAGTTTGTGATGTGATACTTCATGTAAAAAAAATAAGAATTTGAGTGGTTTATAATTTTATGTATAGTAAAAGTAATAAAATTTAATCTTAAAAAAATATTAAAATTTAAACTCTAAATTTAGTATAAATTACTCACTTATGTTTAGATGAGTTAATTTAAGAAGGAAATGTAATTTTTTAAGAAATTTAAAATTTTAAAATTTAAAATAATTTGTTTAAATATTTTTTTAACTTTTTATTTAGGTGAAAAAATTTAAAATTTAAAATATTTTTAAATAAAAATGAATAATTATTAAAAGATAAGTGAAATAGGAAAGAAATTTTAAATAATAATTTTAAAAAATAAAATAATAGAAAATTTTAAAAATTTTCTCTAAATAAGAATTATTTGAAAATTAATTTATTTAACGTAAAACTTACTCAAATAAAAGTCTAACCTTTCAATTTTTTTTTTATTATTTAAATATATAAAATTTATAAATTTTAAATTACTCTCTCTAAATAAATAAAAAATTTTAAACTCAAAGCATTTTAAGAGAGAATTACAATAAACTAAAAAAAATGAATTTAAAATACCTTCAACCTGGATCCCCTGATTCCCCTCCCCTACTAGGACACCATTCATCCGCCTCAACTCCCCTCCCCTCTCGAACTACATTCATCTGATCTACGATACCTTTTTTTTAGTTATGAATATAGTAAACTTTCAATTTTTAATTTTTTAAAACAAATAAAAAATTTGAAGGTGATGTAAATCATACAAATTATATGATATTTATTTATTTTATTCTCTCTTATCTTTTTATAAAATTTTCAACCAAATTATAAAGATTAAAAAAATTTATTCAAATTAATTATTATATTAAGTTTTGAAATTTTTTTATTAAATATTCAAAAAAAATTTAAATATAAAAAATTAAATTATTTTATTTAAATAAAATATTTAAAATTTAAAAATATTTATCCAAATAAAAATTTTAAATATAAAAATTTAAATTAAAAATATTTAAATTTATACATATTTAAAATTCTTACAATATTAAAATATCTCATCCAAATATAAATTTGAGCAGTTTATTATAAAATAAAAAAATTGTGTAATTATGTAAAATACACATTCAATTAACCATTGTATAGAGCGTTGTCACGTGTGAATTTTTTAATTTTTTACAATAATAAATAATAAATTATTTTAACTACGTACTTGAATTTTTTTTAAAATATTTAATATATAAAATATTTTCTATTTTTATTTTTATTCATAAAAACTTTATTTTATTTTTATTTAAAATTTTTACAGTTTTTAAAATTATAGAAATAGAGAATAAAATAACAGACAATAAAATAAATAAAAAAATATAAAAAACCGTTTTTGACAAATCAAATTCCTACAACGCCTTAAGTTTGTTTTTTTGTTATGTTTTCTGCGTTTTTTCATTTCCAAATTAGTCTTGCAAGTTGGAACACCTTGAGTTTGTTTTTTTGTGATGTTTTCTTCGTTTTTCATTTCCAAATCAGTGTTGGAAATCTAAAATAAAAAAACAAAGAAACAAAAAAAGGCAAAGACCAAAAGAAGAAGACAAAAAAGACTTGACAGAGCGACAAAGGGTTACTATATATGTCAGTGCGTCCCTTGAGTATTCGGAAAGTTCACGACCCAATCAACTTTAATCTCGTCGTCTTCCATATAAGCATTCTATTCTCCATTTCGAAGTTTCTCTTATCAGAAACACCCATTGTTCGGATAAGGTTGTGGTGACTGGGTGAGCCATCCAATTCCATTTCCCTGCAGTGTTGTAACACAGTTTTATATTTATCAGTTTATTGCTTCCGTTTTTGCTTAAGCTTTGTATCTGTGGAACCATAAACTCTCCCTCCTCATGTGTATACCTTTTCTTCGCTTACTTTCATGTCCTCTGCCTCAAAAGTTTCGGCTAGCTTTAGCTCTCAGATACTTCCCGAATTTGATCTTGCCTTCTTTTTGTGGATTGCTTAATTGGTTATCAACTGTTTTTAACTTTAACCACGTTGACCGTTGAAGTTTGAACTTCACTTTAGGGGTTAATCTACTTATCTTTTTTTTCCTACATTTTTTTTTTCCTACATTTTTTTTTTCCTCTCTTGCTTGTCCCTTAGTTGATCGATTCTAGGCTCCGGAACAAGAATTCCAGTTTTTTCAACGAGTAATGTTTTTGAAATCTAAGCACTATAAGTTTTCCATGTCAATCTGAGTCATGAACAATTTTTTTTTCTCTGATTTCCAACCATTTTCGTGTAAGAGTTATGATATGTTAATTTTGTTTTTCAATCGGCCAATGTTGACTTTTTTGGTATTTACAAGAAAAAGAAAACAAGATAAATATTAGGTGACGCTTGGTTTTCATTTTCTGCATTTACTTTTGTAAGTAAAAGTGAAAAAGAAAAAGAAAACATAGCAACTTTTTTCTATTTTCACTGTGTACAATGTTGAAAACATAAAATAAAAAGAAAATAAGGGATCATTTTTGTAAGTAAAAGGTAAAATCGAAGATGAAAACAGTTATTTTTTGCAAATCAAACACCACCTAGAATCTCACATTGTCTAGATATGTGATCATATAAAGAGGGCAATCCTCATTTGATAACCTAACTCTTACGGTTGAGTTAGGTCCAAGTTCAATTACTAATATGTTATCAAAATTAATCTTAAATCTATTAATGGGTCATCTGGCTAGTCTTGCAAACTTCACATTTGAGATGTGGATGTGCGGTCCTGAGCGACACTCATGTGTATTAGAGGTTTGACTTAGGATTAAACCCAATTACTAATAATAAACCAATCAACCAATGCAATACATTCAGAATGAAAATTCTTGATCTGTTTTTCATCACATGATAAGTCAACTCAACTCAACCAAATTCGGATAAATTAATTTATGATGATTTTATATCTTTCTGCTTTACCGGGATCTTTGAAACCTTTATGATTTTGCAGTGCTTTGCTGAAAATGGCAGAAGAGAAGTCAACCATTGCAAAAGATGTCACTGAAGTAAGTCATGTTCAGTGCTGTCGTTTTTGGTCTCCATGATGAAGTCATATGAATTCCTTTTTGAATTGTGCAGTTGATTGGCAAAACTCCATTGGTTTATCTCAACATGTCGTGGATGGGTGTGTTGCCAAAATTGCTGCAAAGCTAGAAATGATGGAACCTTGCTCCAGTGTCAAAGACAGGTATATAGATTTCTTCATTATTATGTTGAAAAGCGGGTTAGCAAAATTCCATCTAACCACTTACTTTTGGTTTGATGCTTGCTTGTTTATGCTCACACACTTTTAAAATGCTTAGATTGATGAACTTTTGACATAGAAGTTGCATGATTGATGCTCAATTCTCTTATTATCCATGCCATGTAATAGTATGTATTCAGAATCCTTATGTGAATATAATTATTATTTTCCTACAGGATAGGATATAGCATGATTGTAGATGCTGAGGAGCAGGGACTCATCAAACCGGGTGAAGTTAGTTCTTATTTTAGTTGTTGTCCTTGGACTCCTTTCCTTCTATTATATTTGAATTCATGTTGCACAAATCCTCCTTTTATATTACATCCAAGCTTCATCTCCCACTTATTCTTTTCAGCTTTGAGGCTGCATTGTACAAATAGTTGTTATTTAATTCGTAATGTTACAGACATCCTCTTGCTTATAAATTTTAAAATATGAACATGGAAGTGGTTCTATAAGACACTTAACCAATTCATTATCATTGCACAGTCATCTTTCAAGCAATTTATTACTGTGTTCTTGGGTTTTAATATGGTTCCATGTTGTTCATGTTAGAGTATTCTCATTGAGCCTACCAGTTGAAATACTGGCATAGGTTTGTCATTCATGGCGGCTGCTAAGGGTTATAAACTTATTATAACCATGCCTTCATCAATGAGTCTGGAAAGAAGAACAATTCTTCGAGCTTTTGGAGCTGAGTTAGTTTTGACAGATCCTGCCAAGGGTATGAAAGGAGCTGTTCAGAAGGCTGAAGAGATAAGGGCGAAGACTCCTAATTCTTATATGCTTCAGCAGTTTGAAAATCCTGCCAACCCAAAGGTATTGTGTCAATGTGCTTTCCTTGGAAAATCAGTTCGTTACAGAGTATTCACACATGCTCTTCTTCCTCCTATTCTTAGATCCATTATGAAACCACTGGGCCTGAGATCTGGAAGGGCTCCAATGGGAAGGTTGATGGTCTTGTTTCTGGGATTGGGACTGGAGGTACAGTAACAGGTGCTGGTAAATATCTTAAAGAGCAGAACCCTGATATCAAGGTTGGGCTTTTAATTTTCTGTTAATCTTTCCATTGTTACCCTCTATTGTTTATGATCTTCTTTCTTTTTCCCCGTAGCTATATGGCGTTGAACCAGTAGAAAGTCCGGTACTGTCTGGAGGGAAACCTGGTGAGTATTGATGTTTTATGTGTTTCATTGCTGCATCTGTCTCTGATTATTAGTTCTGTTAGAATACGTCTCATGATGTTGTTAGAGTATCTTAGATGATGTTTGACGAATGGTTTCTATTTTTCATGATTTGGTTGCTTGTTTAGGTAGGATTAAGAGTCTAATATAATTATAAGTAGGAGTAAATGTATTATAATTTTTACTCATTATTACACACCATATATCAATTTTATATTTTATGATTTAGAGTTGGTTCTATCTCTTCTTCTCCTCCTAAATTTCTACAATTTATCTAGCTCCCTAAAAATTTGGAACTGTACTGTACCAATGCTATAACTCCATGATTCTTTTCTTCCATTGACAAATTTCGGATACTGAAACTCAATAGCAACATTTCTTTCCATGTTTTGCGAACATGAGTTTCCACCCATGTCTACCCATATTTTTACCTTGCAGATGCTACCATCAGATCTACCTTTGACTGTCATGTTTTTTTTCTCTCCTTTTTCTCTTTATGCTTTGAATTTTGCTTGGAATCCAATAATCTAAATCACACTTGGTGTTGTGAGGGATACATACAAATTATTTTTTAACAGGTTTATTTGGTTTCTCCCTGATTTATGGAAAATATTGTTGATCTGTTATTGAATTTAGCTTTCTCACTTACATTTGGTATTGCTTTTTCCTTTTCCTAGTCATGTTATGGCTCAACTTTTATTGTCTTCTTTGTACATATCTTATGGTCTATCATGTCTTTTTTTTTGTTTGAATCAACGATTACAAATATAGTTTCTAGTTCCCTATATTTAGATGTGCATGCACCTTGTCCTTCACCTTTACTGCACCATTGATGTTATTATTGAAACAATGTGCTTAATGAGCATTTTTAATTTGCAAAGACATGATTATTTTGTGCTCTCCACTGACTCTGCTTTCTTGGAATCCAAAATGGTACCTGAATATTTGGAGTGCCTTTACTTGCCTTCTTACCTTTGTTCCCCTTCTACATTTAGAAGGAAAGAAAAAAAATTATATACTACTTTTTATGGTTTACATTTATCAAATGCCTTCCTCCTTTTGTGTACCTTTCCTCTGAAAAACGCATGGTTTTTAAATGGATGCAAGGCCCTCATAAGATCCAAGGAATTGGTGCTGGCTTCATCCCTGGTATTCTGGATTTCGATTTACTTGATGAAGTTATTCAAGTAAGCCACAAATCTTTTGATAAATATATTTGTACTTAAAAGAGGTTTTTTTGCTATTATGATAATCTGCTGTGCTTCCATTCTTGCTCCTAATGCTTTTATTCTTTGCAAAAATTCAATTTTGTATTGTGTAGGCATGAACATGACAAATAGCGAGCATGTAAACAAACCAAAATTTCAATTATAGTATTAGCCTACGTCATTATTAAGTGTCAACTAGATTGTTGTGAATAAATTTTAAATTATTTTATGGAAAGTTAAATACTGTAATTTTTATTAGCATGAGTTTGCAATCTATTCTATTATTACTTTTTCCCCTCTACTTGAAGTGGAACTTAAACTTGAAACTAGGAAGCCAGGAAATTAATTCACTTATTATGTGAGGAAGCATCGCTAACTAATAGTTATGATAATTTATCCATGCATTCTGAAAGTACAGATAATAACTCTCATTTTGTCTTTGCTTTAGATTTCAAGTGAAGAAGCTATTGAAACTGCTAAACTTCTTGCTCTGAAAGAAGGTTTGCAGGTAAGTTTATCTGAAAGATATGATGGACTTGTTACTGATCTTACATGTTCTGATGCCTTGGCTTTGTTTAGACACATGATGTTTTGTTAGTAGCATGATCTGAACTGTCCATGCCAGTTGGTGTGCTTTTGTTACACTGACAGTGGGGGTTGGGAGGAAGCAATATATTTAATGCTCTTCTGTTTTTATTGTAAATATATTTCAGGTGGGGATATCATCTGGTGCTGCTGCTGCAGCTGCAATTAAGATAGCAAGAAGGCCGGAAAATGCTGGAAAACTCATTGTTGTAAGTTTGACTACTGTTCATCTGGCTTCTTTTTATTTTTTTATTTTTTTCTGAATGAAATGCGCTCAAAGATTTGCAGAATAGTTGCATCTTTAATTGGTGTTCATTGGCAGAAACTTGTGGCATTAGCTATCTGAGATGCCATTTGGTTATTGTAGAAGCGTTGTTCTTATGGTAATTACTATATATATTCCATCGTTAACAAGTCCATTAACAACCTGAATAGGTGGTCTTCCCAAGCTTCGGAGAACGTTATCTATCATCGGTGCTCTTCGAATCTGTAAAGCGAGAAGCAAATAGCTTGGTCTTTGAGCCTTGAACAAGAAAACATATTCGTCTTTTGCTGCTTGCGTATGGTGAAGCATTTGCTGCTTCTCAAGTCGCGTTGTCTCTTTGGTTTGTGCATTATATATTTTTTCCTTATGGATTTGAAAATAGATGCAGTTTTCTGTTATCTTGTTAATGGACTAATATACATATGTTTGCGGCTAGAAGTTCAAACTCCCTTGTTAACAAACAACTCATTTGTTAATGAAATTTGTAATAGGGAGGACACATCATCCATTGTGAAGGTCATATCTCCTACTGATAAATAGAAGGTGCATATGTCTCGATGTCATCTTTTGACACTAACATACGATCCACAATGCCATGATTGTAGATAACCCACAAGGTTAACTCGACATCTTGTACAATGTCACAAACATTATCATCTGTGACTCTTTCAAATTATGTCTATGTGAAATAATCTTTAATGCATCACGATCCTGAATCAACAAAGTGTACATTCAATTTCAAATTATTATTTAATATTATTTAAAAACAAAACAAATAAATACTACCTCTCTATTCCATAATGACGCAGCAATAGTGTGATTGTACGAACGCTCTATGTCGTTGCTATCTTTGTTCTTTCACATGTGAACTTTAATCTACAATTCCTGCTTGAGCGATAGTCCAGGTTCGATTTCTTCATTGATATAATTTTCCTAAAATGATCACTCATTCTTTGCCTTAGTATTGCATATAGCTAGTGTGATATGTCCAGGTAAAATGTGAATCCTCTTATTGGAAACAACATATTATCCAAACCTTTATTCAAGGATCAGAGAACTTGCTTACAATCCGAATGCTCCGAGCTGTTAACTCAAGCCTCTCCAACTGCTAGGAGGATAGGTAGGTACTTCGATAAATATCGGAAGAAAACCAGAAATGCTTATGGTTGCTTGTAATGCTTGTTAGTTTGTCCTTTAGATTCGGAGCATCCCTCCATGAAAATTTCCTCACTCTTTTTTTGAAAAAAAAATCCTCTACGATCTTGCCTTTTGGATTGTAAAACTCGTTTCCAAAGTGCCCTGGGCTAGTTTATGGCTATATGGAGGATAAATTAGGAACATGGAAAGAGAGCATCAAATGTATCGTAAATAAACTGTGGAAATAAATCATGGTCTTGGTTTCCAAAGGTAATATTTTAAATTAAAGATAACTTTAGTTTCCTTGTAGGCCAAGCAGTACGCGTGACTCGCTCATGCACTCATGTCGTGGAGTCTCAGGAGGCTTGGAGTGATGGACTCTAGAAGTTCTACTCAAAATTTCTCCCGTTCTCCATTTAAGATAGATTAGGTTAGGCCTTTGTTTTTGTCTGAGGATTCCTCACTAGGCTCGGTCAAAGTCCTTACAATCATGTAGAATGCTTTGGTAGAAAAATTAATTATTAGTGGCCTAGTGCAATGGTTCAACTTCAACCTTGTCGTTATAGACCAATACTTAGCAACCACTAGAATGAGGATTCAGTTAGTCAGGTAATTACAGCAGGGTTGAGGTTAGCTAAAATCATAGTAGCCAAGTTATGGAAATCATACCAGCGGCTGTTAGTTTAGAATCCAAATTAAAATAAAAGATACTGATCTTGCTGCTGATGTATGGCTTAATTTTTTAGTCTACATATCGAACTCCATCTATTAAGGGCCCTAGACATTTTTTTTAGTCTCTTCTTCTTCTTGGTATTAGGCTTTACAAAGTGTCAACAAAAAGATATAGGGGAATAGAATTTAAAAGTTGGAAGGTTTGGTCAGTGTTTGATTCATAGCCATAAACCTGTCATATTAGTCGAGCAGAAAGTTATGCTCTACGTTTTATTGCCTCATGGCCTAGCAAGGCATCATCTAATCATAGAACTTATAGAAGCATAACAAATTGTGTTTAATTCGTTAAAGTACAGTCCTTAGATCACGCTCGTGCAACTGGAACCAACTTCAACCTTCATCTTTGGGGATACAACGCATTGAGCTCTTTGCCATGAAGGATAAAAAAGAAGCAACTTTTTGGTGATTGGATGAACTCAAAATAATGGATAATTGAAGCAATACAGAGAGCAATCTTTTTTCTCATTCAACCGCAATGCCTCCTTTTCTTCGGTTTTCTCTCAATTTTCTTGATTCTCGCATTATCTGGATCCAAATGGGTTGAGAAGAAAGAAGAACCTGAAATTACCAATAGAATATTCTTGGATATTGATATTGATGGACAATATTTAGGTAGGATTTTCATTGGATTATAAGGCCAAGTTGGACCAAAAACCGTGAAAAATTTTAGAGCTTTATGCACAGGGGAGAAAGGAAACAGTGCGAGTGGCAGGAAACTTCATTATAAAGCGACACCATTTCATCGGATAATATCTGGTTTTGTGATTTAAGGTGGAGACATTGTACATCATGATGAAAAAGGATATGAATCTGTTTATGGTGGCACCTTTCCTGATGAGAATTTCGAGATAAAGCAATCACGTGCTGATGTTGCCTCTCTGGTGAATTCAGGTCCCTGATTCCAATGGCTCATAGTTTTTTTCATCACCACAGTGAACCAGTTTCCTTGTTCCACTCGCAACAAATTATTTCACGCGTTAAGTCTAGAGTCTTATGAATTTTTCCTTGGTTCATTCTTTTTCTTAGCCTTGCTTATTCTGAATTTTTTTCATCACGTAGATTTACACAAATCTCCATTTTGTGGAGAAAGGGGAAGAAACCAAAGCAGATAATGTGATTTTCATTAAAAAATTTTAAAAAAAACTTTATTCTTTTATTGAAATAGGAGTTTATTTCCAAGTCATAACTCTATGAGTGAATACATCATCATGAAAAAGATAATATCATTACGTTAGACTCTAATTTATTCTAAAAATCATATACCGTGTGAATAGAGCATTAATATAAATCAATAGTCTTTCCCTGTATAAGTTTGGATTTAGGATAATATTTTGAGTCTTCTAATTAAATTATTCTCATTTTTATATTTTAAAAATTATATTAATAATATAAAAAATTATGTTTAGTTTAATTATATATGTAAATTATGTACATGGATATCAGAAATTAATTTAGTAATCAATTAATAATTAGTAATTAATTATTAAATTATGGTAATCAATTACGTATAAATAATAATTAATTAATAATCATATATATAAATGAATTAATCATATTTTCAACACTGTTAATTAGGATTATCAAATTTTTGATAACCAATTACCTAAAAATAAATTGAAGGTGAATAAATCTACAGTTTTTATATTTAAACATTGTTACTGTTTTCAAACTAAAGGAACAGAATGTATCATTTAAAAAATTAAAGATTAAAATAAAAAATTTAAAAGCAATTAAAAAATATTTAATAAAAAATTTAAATAAACTATTACTAAGTAAACTATAAAATAAACAACTAAAATATCGGGTAGAATGGACTCTGGCGCAAGAGATGAACAATTTGGATAGCTCTACAATCTACATACATGCCCAATACAGGTATCCTTCGTATTTCACTTGTAAGTTAATTTGAGTTGTTTCAATTTTGTGATAAAAAGCATTTTCGTTCTTTGACAATGGACACGCCTCAAGTGTGGTAATTTTTATTATAAGTATTCATACGTGTGAATATTTAATTTTGTCCGAGTATTAAAAATAAAAAAATATTAAAAATATATAACAAAATAAAAAAAATAAAAAAATAGAAAAATAGAAATATCACGTCGGATAGAATTAAAAGTTTAAAAGTTATTTGATAGTCCCACGTTGCAAGATTAAGACTCCTTCAATCATTCATCATACTATATAAGGAGCTGCAAGTTCTATATTGGACAGAAAGACTTCAGGAGTATCTTATTCTTCTATATACAAGATGTCTTTCCCAAGAAAAAAGGCGGGGAAGAACAGATAAAACTCGTGTTTCGGAGTATGCATTCTAACGTAAACCCATCATATATAAAGTTTCCTATTCACTTATGAATAGTTTAAGTTTTCTTGTAAATAGTTTAAGTTTGGAAGTACGCAGAAATGCGTAGTTTCCTATTCACTTATGAATAGTTTAAGTTTCCTTGTAAATAGTTTAAGTTTGGAAGTACGCAGAAATGCGTGAACCCATCTGTTATCGTTTTAAGAGGGAAATTTGTGTCTCAAAGATTGGGAGTATAAGAGCATCCAGATAGTCCTCATTTCAAGATGGAAGCTTGTGGGTCACTTTAAATCTTCTTTTCATGTTAGTACAACTAAGTTTTTTTCATTCTTTTTAATCTTTATTTATTATTTTATTTTCTTTATTTTTGTTTTTAGTTTAGATTTTTAATTTTATTATTTTATTCTTTTTATATTTATTTTTAGTTTAGATTTACCATTTTTTGCTATCTTATTACTCCTTTTAAAGAGAGAAATTAAAAAAGTATTTTAAGTTTGTGCAACGACTAAGTGAGATCAATTAAGCGGTAGATCTACCTTTGATATTACTTGGAATATAAGAATTCATGATTCATGAAGTAGTCATTTGGTACCTTAAATTCTGTTCAAGAGCAAACTTCTTTCTTCTTAAATTATTTCTTTTAAAAAATCTTAAAAATATTTCTCTTCTCAAAAATTATAAATAAAATAAATAAGTAATCAGTTCTTCAAATTCAAGTTTTAATATTCTCAAAGTTCTAAGAAATAAAAATCACAAAATTAATTTTCTTCTAATTTTTCAAAAATACTTTTCACGAAAATCAAGCATAATCTTTTCTAAAAAATCCAAAAGCACCATAATCTTTTTCATAAATTTAAAATGCATTGAAACTGGTTTTTAAGAGTTATGTAGCTCTGATTTCCTCACTACACCTGAGGATATGTACGAGCGGGAACTAGACCCGTCAAACCCAAATAAACTTTCGAATCATTTTTCTCCACTTATTTCATAAGATAAAAAATCAAAAAACTCTTTAAATAACTTATATAAAATAAAATAAATCACTAAAAATAATTTTTCTTTAGAGTGAAATAAATGTTTTTTGAAAGTTAATTATAATTTTGCACAATTAATTAGAAGGTAACTGTTTTTTTACAGACATCGTAGGGTGCTAATACCTTCCTATACGTGAACAACTCTTGAATCCAAACTGGTTTCAAAGATCATAATTTTTAAGTTTTTCCAAAATTTTCTTTCATAAATTTTGGTAGTGACTCCTCTGAATTTTTTATTAAAATTTTCTTATTCATCGTCACGTCGTGATCCCGGTTACGACAGACGGTGACTCAACTGGATGATTTCTTTAACTTTATTTTTATTTATTTCACTCTTCTTTTTATTTTTTATTTTTATGTAAATATTTTTTTTCACATTCATTGTGTTTGTATATATTCAATGTTGTGAACCATAGGGTAGAAGATTTTTTGTTGCGAATTTTTGGCTGCTTGTTTGTCTTGTAGATATGGTTGGGTAGTTTTAGGATTAAAAGATTTGTATCTCACCTTTCACACATTCCATTTTCACTTACCTCACACATATTTTGGGCTCTATACCTGAGCCTGTGCAAGCTTAGGATTAGCGGGTGCCTCGACGATTGCTATTGAGGGGCTCTATGTCTACTTGATAATTGTTAAGTCATCACTCAGGTTGTTACTAGTATCATGAGTTAGTCATATTGAGAGGGCATTTCCCTACTTATGATTAATTCAGGAAATGAGTCTTTATTTACATGACAAGGGCAATTTGAGGGCCATTATAATTTATGAGTTGTCAAGATCTATCCATGAAACCATGCACATAGATAGAACTAAGCATTCTTACAAAGTTAGGATTTGAAGCTTAATAATATCCTACCTTAGTTTTTTCACCTGAAATAAGACACATGGAAGACATATCTCTTACTTTCTCTTGTACATTTACATTCACATTTAATAATCAGACATACTAGAACATGAGCATAATGAACCATATTATTATCATCATTTTTTTTTTCACCAAAAGATAATACCAAGTTTTTCAAAATTTGAACATGAATCTTAATCATAAAAAAAAAACATGTTCTCATAAGTCCATGTATTTTTATGTATATCTCGTTCATTAACGAGACTTTTAAAAAATAAAAATAAAAATCTCATATAGATTCATGCATTTCTTAACATATTAGTTGAGCTTTTAGAAAAAAAAATAAAAAAATAAAAAATAAAACTCATATAGGTTTGTGCATTTTTAACATATATCTCATGCATTAGTTGGATTTTTTAAATAAAAATAAAAATAAAATTTTCATATTGGTATATACCTTTTTTTACGCATTAATTGGACATTTAGATAAACAAAAAATAAAAAAATGACATGATCATACCTTTTTTTTTAAAATTATGTTCATGCCTTAATTATGCTTTTTCATAACAAAAGTTACAAGCATTTTTTTTAACATGTATCGTGTGCATTAATTTGACTTTTCAATTAAGAAAATAAAATAAAATAAAATAAAAATATTTATATAGATTTATGTATTTTTTCATTAATTAAACTTTTAGATAAATAACAAATAAAAATAAAAAAAAAATAACATGTACATGCGTTTGTAAAGAACTAATAATAAATTCTATGCTTTAACTATGCTTGTACAAGAAAAAAAAAATTACATGCTCTTATAGGTACAAACATTTTTGTTTTACATATAACACATGCATTAGCTGGGAATTTTTTTTTTCTTTTAACATATACCTCGTGCATTAATTGGATGTTTAGATAAAAATAAATAAAAATAAAAAATAGTATAAGTTTATGCATCTTTTAAGAAAAAAAAAATAGCACACATCTCATGCATTAACATATTTATGTGGGTTCATACATTTTTTAACATGTATCTCATCCATTCATTTCTTAAATTATATCAAATTCAAATGGCACATAATAAAGCATAATAGGTTGAATTTTTCTTCTCATTAGCTTTGAAAAAATATTTGTAAAAAAAAAAACAAAGATATAGCTTCATAGTCATACTAGGAATGAAGTGTACTTCATCATTCTTTTTTTTTTTCTTTGTACATATCATTATCATCTAACAATAGTCACAATAACATATGAGCATAATATTCTATTTTTTAAAATAATAAAAAATTTCTTTTATATTTTTACATACATCCCATGCATTTCTCCATATTTGATATTATTAAGTCATGTTGCACAAAAAAATACTAAATTTGTTTTACACATTCATGTATTCATCTTATTAAAATTAGACTCAAACACATATAAGAAACATAATAAGTTGAATTTTTTTTTCATCTAATTGGCTTAAAAAAAATATTTCTTGAAGAAAAGGGAGATTCATAGTCATATTAGCAATACGTTAAAACTAACTTAGACCTTATCCATTGAGGAGTGAATACTCCATTGGAATAGGTCTCAACCATACTTTCTTCTTGAGACGATTGGTCCTTGTTTGGAGGTATGAGGTATGTACTCGTTGAAAAATCAATTTTTCTAAACAATACATTATCAACCACACATTATCTTGAAAAAGATAAGGTAAATATCGCATTGCTATGGATAAGACCTTATCTATTGATGAACGAATACTTTATTGGATTAAGTGTCAACCATATTTTCTTTCTGAGACGATTGGTCCTTAACTGAGAATATGAGGAACCTTTCTAATTTTTTAAACACTTGAATAAATATCTCATTTGTTGTCAAAAAAATAAAAATAAAAAAGAGAAAAAAAAAGAAAAAAAGAAAGAAAAAAAATATAAATGTTTCTTCTATCCTTCTTATAGAAAAATTCTCAAAGATAAATCATGGATGAGATATGATGACCCAATGAGAAGTTGTGAAGCAAGATCAAAAAATTAATGGTCAAGATCTTCAAGATACTTCTAAAAAGGAACTTCTCTGGCGATTACGATGTCAACATTTACCTGATTCCACCTCAATCTTGCATAATCACAGGATTTCAACCATTAAAAACATGACATTGTAATCCTTGCATTCTAGTGGACCACACTCTATCCAACCACACAATTTAACCTTTAAACACTTATCCCTTATCCTCAACCCACCACATGTTTTTTCTTCCCAATTCAATAGTAATAATCTCATGCCACTTGAGACAAACCTACAAGTCATTCCATAACCCCAAACCTACAAGTCATTCCATAACCCCAAACCTACAAGTCATTCCATAACCTCAAACAATCAACACTTGCATTCACAAAAATCTATCAGTCTTTCTCCTTTCCATTTTCATTAAGTTGCAAGGTGTCTTAACCAAACTTCTTGCACCCTTTATAAGACATTATGAAGGAGCAGTTGTTATTGCTAAGATTCTTCAGGAGTGAGATTTTAACTAAAGATGTTCCTACATGAGATTTTCTAACCTATTGGACTCAAAGTTTGAACCTAAAAGTTGATATGGAGGATGAAGTTTTTAAAATAGAGCATACCAAATCAGTTTAATATGATTTTTAAACTAATTCAAAATACATTTGTGATGCAAATCATATCATTATGAGGATTTTTTTAAAAAAAAGAAAGAACAAAAGAACAAAAATAAAATAAGAAAAATAAAAAGTTTGGGTACACATATTTTCTTTTAATATACTTTACTTGAAATGCATTCTATAAACAATTTTTCCAATGTTTTAACCCATTTTGACTTAATATCCTTTATTCTTTATTTGTTTCATATTCTAAATAATTCATATGTAAAAGAAATAGGCTTGACAATGAAAATGATAGTACCATTTCAAGTATCTTTGATCATTCTATCAATTAGGCTGATGAGGATATTATGAATGATTAGTCACTAAAGAGATAATGAAATATTTGGAGTGGACAACATACAAAAGATAGTGGAAGATTTTTTTTTTTCAGAAAACAAAATGGAGGAAGTATAATGAGTTCAATTTGATTTTTGATCAGTCAACTTTCATTGAAAGAGAAATTCTACATGGTCAAAAGCCTCATGATGAAAGATATTCTAATAAAAAAAAGAAAAAGAAAGTCAATGAAAAAATAGAGTAAAAAAAAGAAAAAATAAAAAAATTTAAAAGAAAAATAAATGTAAAAGTTTGCTCGCTAGGTTGAAAAGTTGAAAAGATAACCTAGGTAAAAATTAGAGCAATTCATTAGGTTGAAAATAGAAAAGGAAATCTTGGCTTGCTGGGTGGAAAATTTGAAAAGAGAAACCAGAAGAATTTGAGTCAAATAGACTTGAAAAGATAAACTCAAAGGATTGGGGGCACATAGAAGCCTTCACCTAGAGTCTAGAAAGAAGAATTTCTTGAAAACATACAGTGCACTAATTTTCCTGAAGTTATAAATTACAACAAAATGATGTGCTCAAAGTTATAAACTAGGGCAAATGATATGTTTAAAATCATAAACTAGGGCAAATTATGTGCTTGAAGTCATAAATTGGGGCAAATTATGTGCTCAAAGTCATAAACTTGGGGCAAATGATATGCTTGAAATAACAAACTGAGGAAAATGATATGTTGTTGATCAAAATCTGGTGCAGATGATATACTGGAAGTTATAAGCTATGGCAAACGATGCTTTGGAAGTTATAAACCGGGGCAAATGATGCTTTGGAAATTACAAAATAATTTCACAGTTGTAAGTGGAGGAAAATGACATCTCTGGTTGTAAATAGGAGCAAAAGATGTCTTTGCAGTTATAAGCTAAGGTGAACGATATACTCAAAAGTTCAAATTGAGGCAATTTTATTTCATTCTAAATCTTATTGATGGACCTTCAAGGTTACTAGAGTGTGGTACTAGCGTTGTTCATCTAGAAAGCATGACTTAAATTACAAATTTCTCTACACATGATACCATTCTATAAATCCTTTTCTTCCTCCCAAAATTTACTTCATGTAGATATCATTTCTACACAATATCAAAAACATTCTATTTTGTAAATTCTTCAATTCCTTCAAAACATTATTCTTTATTTATATCATTCTCATAAACCTTGTTTGTCTTTGTAGAAATAGTCTCACCTTTTTTACATAGAATTATTTATTCCCTTTATCAATAATCTCGTCATGCATTTCAATAACATATATGCCGAAAGAAAACATATGTTACTACTAAAAATGAAAGCATCACAGTTATTTTGATGGTTTAAAAATCATGTTAACTTAACAAGCTCTTAATTGATACATCATGATAGAGCAAGAATACTGCCATTTGCAATTTACCAAGATTCCAACAACCATATTATCTAACTGGCACTTTGGTCATACATTCAACAATTGTTCAAGCTGAACAATCAAAGCAGACCAACAATTTTTTACTCATCCTTGAAACCTTGAACATAAAACTACAAGGACTAAGGATAAAAAAAAGAAAAAAAGAAGAAACACAAAAAAAAGAGAAATGAAAAAGGAAAGAAGAAAAAGAGAAAAAAAAGAGAATACAAGAAGAAAAAGTAAAAAACAACCTATTTCACCAACTTTTTGAAAACATCAATTTTCCTAATTCAAAACATGCATTTTACAGTTGATATCATGATATTTTGCATAATTACATAATCATTTTCAATCTCATAAATCAGTGCATCATTGTTTAATCCTATATCATCATATTATTACATCATTATAATTTTTTCATGCATTCTTACATTAAAAAAATATTTTTCATTCATACTATTAAATGGTTTGGAATACATAAGGTCAAGTCTTTGTTTCTTAGGATGTCAAGATTAAACTGTGCATTTATAGGGACCTTACTCTAACCTAGATTTAAAAAAAAATAAAAAAAATCCAACATTTATAGTTTACACACCGCATCGCAAGGGTCAACGTACCCACTTCATCACTAGGGTCCATGCATCCTTTCCATCTCAATGGTCCACGTATCCTCTTTCCATCTTAAGGGTTCACGCACCTTTTTTTATTCCAAGGGTCCCCACACCTTTTTTCATTCCAAGGATCCATGCACCCGTTCCATTTACCAGGGTCCACGCACCCACTGCATTCCAAGGGTCCAAGCACTCACTACATTCCACGGGTCCACGCACCCACTACATTCCACGAGTCCAAGCACCCACTGCATCCCAAGAGTCCACACACCCTTTGCATCCCAAGGGTCCACGTACCCTCTGCATAGCAAGGATCCATGCATCCTCTCTATATCAAGGGTCCACACACCCATTCCATATTAAGGGTCAACGCACCCATTCAATCCCAAGGGTCCACGCATCCTCTGCATCAAGGGTCCACGTACACTCTATATCTCAAGGGTCCACGCACACTCTGTATCTCAAGGGTCCATACACCCTCTCCATTCCAAGGATCCACGCATCTACTTTATCCCAAGGGTCCGAGCATCCAGTTCATCTCCAGGGTCCAAGCACTCACTTCATCTCTAAGGTCCAAGCACCCACTTCATCTCCAGGGTCCACGCACCCTCTTTATTTCAAGGGTCTAAGCACCCTCTGCATTCTAAGGGTCAAAGCACCAACTTCATTCGAAGGGTCGACGCACTCATTCCATTCCAAGGGTCGACGCACCCATTTCATTCCGAAGATCCACGCACCCACTCCATTCCAAGGGTCTATGCACTCACTTAATCCCAAAGGTCCACTCACTCATTCTATCTCAAGGGTCCACGCACCACCCTCTACATCTCAAGGGTTCATGCACCACCCTTTGCATCTCAAGGGTCCACGCACCCACTTCATTTTCATGGGTCCATGCACTCACTGCATTTCATGGGTCCATGCACCCACTCTATTCAAAGGGTCCAAACACCTTCTACATTCCAAAGGTCCAAACACCTCCATTCCAAAGGTCCAAACATCCTCCTGATTCCAATGGTCCAGACATCCTTAATCTCAAGGTTTACACACCCTCTACATTAGAAAGGTGTATGAACCCCTTTTATTCTAAGGGTAATGCATTAATTTCATAGGTCTACACACCTTCATTCTAATGATTCACGTATCATCGAACAAAATTAATTTACTTCTTTACTAATTTCTTACAAAAATAATATGAATAATATAATTATTCATATTATTTAATAAAAAATTTGTAAAGAGAGGCAATTGTGAATACCCAATTTTATCCAAGTATTAAAAATAAAAAAAAATCAAAAAGGTATAACAAAATAAAAAAAATAGAAAAATAAAAGTCTTACATCGAATAGAATTAAAAGTTTAATAGTCATTTTGGTAGTCCCACATTGAAAGAGTAAGGCTACTTCAATCATTCATCCTATTATATAAGAAGCTGCAAGTACCACATTGGACAGGAAGACTTTAAAAGTCTCTCATTCTCCTATATAAGGAGACATCTTTCCCCAAAAAAAAAAAGGCGGGAGAGAACACTTGTTTAGAAGTACGCATTATAGCGTAAACCCATCATATATAAAGTTTCCTATTCTCTTGTAAATAATTTACGTTTCTTTATATATATAGTTTAATTTTGGAAGTACGTAGAAATGCGTAAATCCATCTAGTCCCCATTTTAAAAGGAAAATTTGTGTTTCTAAATTTGGGAGTATGTAGAAGACATCCACATAGTCCTCATTTCAAGAGGGAAGCTTGTGATTCACTTCAAAACCTTCTTTTCAGGTAAGTGCAACTAACCCTTTTTTCATTCTTATTAATCTTTATTTATTATTTTATTTTCTTTATTTTTATTTTTAGTTTATATTTTTAATTTTTAATTTTATTATTCTATTCTCTTTATATTTATTTTTAGTTTAGGTTTATCATTTTTTGCTATTTTATTACTCCTTTTAAAGAGGGAAATTAAAAAAATATTTTAAGTTTGCGCAACGGTTAAATGGAATTAATTGAACGATGAATCTCCCTTTGATATTACTTGTAATATAGGAATTTATTGAGTATTCATTTGCTACCTTAAATTCTGTGTAATAGCAAACTTCTTTATTCTTAAATTATTTCTTCTAAAAAATTTAAAAAATATTTCTCTTCTCAAAAATTATAAATAAAATAAAATAAATAATCAGTTTTTCAAATTCAAGTTTTAATATTTTCAAAGTTGTAAGAAATAAAAATCACAAAACTAATTTTCTTCTAATTTTTCAAAAATATTTTTCATGAAATTCAAGCATAATCTTTTCTAAAAAATTAAAAAAGCATCATAATATTTTTCATAAATTTAAAATTCATTGAAACTGTTTTTTAAGAACTACGTAATTTTGATTTCTTCACTTTATCTAAGGATACGTAGGAGCGGGAACTAGATCCGTTAAGATCAAATAAACTTTCGAATAATTTTTCTCTACTTATTTCATGAGAAAAAATTAAAAAAATTCTTTAAATAACTCATAAAATAGAAACAATACTAAAAATAATTTTTTTTACAGTGAAAGAAATATTTTTTAAAAGTTAATTATAATTTTATAATAATTAATTAGAAGGTAACTGTTTTTATGAAAGTAGTAAGATGTTATTACTTGTTAGGTAAAAAAATTTTAAATCTAAAATAATTTTAAAGATAATAATTTTTAAATTTTTTTAAAATTTTTTTAATAAATTTTGATAAAGATTTATATAAATTTTTTATTAAAATTTTTTTATTAAAATTTTTTTATTCATCTTCCCATCATGACAGGTGAAGCCTATCACTGTTCGTGAATGCATTGGCTGAAATGTGTCGAGGAGCGAGTGAACCTTCAATTCCACCCGTGTGGCGTAGGGAGCTTCTGCAGGCAAGAGATCCACCTCGTATTACATGTAACCATCGTGAATTCGAGCAAGTGCCAGATAGCAGCCAGGAAGTGACTATGACCTCATATGAGCACATGGTTCAAAGATCTTTCTTCTTCGGACCCATTGAGATAGCAGCCATTCGTCGCTTGGTTCCAAAACACCTTGGTGAATTCGCCACATTTGATGTCATCACTGCATGCCTCTGGTACTGTCGCACAAAAGCATTACAAATAGAAGCAGAGGAGGATGTTCGCATCATGTGCATTGTTAACGCACGTGCGAGGTTTAACCCTCCTTTGCCTGTTGGTTATTACGGCAACGCTTTTGCATACCCGTCGGTGGTTACCACTGCAGGGAAGCTTTGCGGAAATCCATTTGGGTATGCGGTTCAGTTAATAAATAAAGTGAAAGGTGAGGTAACGGAAGAGTATATGCATTCGGTGGCAGATCTAATGGTAACTAAGGGACGATGCTTATTTACAACTGTGAGGTCTTTCATTGCGTCTGATTTGAGACGTTTTAATTTTAGAGAAGTGAATTTTGGATGGGGTAAGGCAGTGTACGGTGGAGCTGCAAAAGCTGGGGCTGGACCTTTTCCTGGAGTAACCTTTCTCAACCCTTATAAGAATGCAAAAGGAGAAGAAGGTTTGGTATTCCAAATTTGGTTGCCTGCCAAAGCTATGCATAGATTTGCAAGTGAGTTACATCACATGCTTGGAAACCAAAACCAAATCTACAAAGAATGATCCCATTTTTCACAAGTCTACCCTCTAGTGTGTAGCATATGAAATTGATTTAATATATCGGAAAGGTGGAGCACGATTTAGTTTATGAACTAGGAAAAAATTAATGGAATAAATTTGAAGATGTTAAACCTTGATATTAATAAAGTAATATATATTATATGTCATTTTGTAATTAACAAATTTGTTTACATGTTTTTAATAATTTAATTTACAAAATTTCAAAATACTGTTATTATATATTAGTTCTTTAAAACATATTTTTATATAAATTTAATAAATAGATAATTTATATTTTTAAAATAAATAAATATGATATTATTTAAATGATCATATACTGTTTAATTTATTTTTTTAATTAACTTTTATTTTAATTATTATTTTAAATATTTAAATAATTTTTTAAATTTAATTAATACCTTAATTAATTTATTACGTTAATATTCTATAATAATTAAATTAATTTTAAAATTAACTTATCGAATTATGTTAATATATTAATTTTTGTATAAATTAAATTAAATTTTAAATAAATTTATAATCTTAAATGATTTATTGTTAAAATTATTTATAATATTTAAATTAATTTTTAAAATACATTATTATTTTAATTAAAAAATTTAAAATTAACTTATTACCTTAATTAATTTAAAACTTTAAATATATAATATGTAAATAAATTTTACGTATTTTGATTTACATATAATTTTTAAAATATATTTTAAATTAGTTTATTATTTAAACTACGTATAATATTTAAATAAAATTTACCTTAAATACTGGATTACATTAAAATAAATTATGGTTAATAACCTTAAATTAAATTTATTTTTTATCAAAATTATTTAAATTGTACAAAATATTAATTTTCTAATCATTTTTTAACAATCTTAATTTCTTTTTCTTGCATTGATTTTAATATTTAAATAACATATATATATATATATATTATAATTTAATTATAACCTATTTTATTAAAAAATAATTATAAAATAAATATTATTTTTATTAAAAATTTATAAATTTATAATATTATTTTTTATTTACATTTAAAATCAATAATTATTTTAACAATCAATCTAATACAATAATATATAATATAACATGATTTCTATTAAAGTAAAATAAAGTCAATCATTATTTTTAGAAAGAATATAATTCAATATTTAAATAAAATAAAAAATTATATAACTAAAATATTAATTTTTATTAACAAAGATTGAAATTTGAATTTTACATTATTAAATATTTAAATTATAATAATATTAATTTATTACATTAATTTTTTTAAGATTATTTATCAATTCAGATTGTGAAATAAATTCTATCAATTATAATAATTATTTAATAAAGTTAAATTCTACATTGAAATATAATTTAATTAATAAAAAATTAATTTTTTGTTATTTCTTTATATTTTAAAATAAATTATATTGCAAATGTACATAAAATATTTATGTTTTTTAAATAAAATATTTTAAATAAATTTATATCCATTATTTAGAAACAAAATAAATTAAAAACAAAAATAAATGATTATAAATTTTAAAAATCAAACTGTAATTTTTTATAATAATTTTTTTAAATAAAATAATACAATCAGATATTACGATTTTTTAAAATAAAACATATAATAAGTTTAAGACATCATTATAACGCTCACAATATTGTTATATAAAGTTAAAAGTATACTTAAATTGATATAATCAAATCATATAGTAAAATGGATCTATAAACCCATAAACATTTGCAAAAATCTATTTTAACTGATATCTATCAAAATCTATTTTTATTAAAATAATACAAATTAATTCTTAACTGATAATCAAATAAACACTAACAATTATTTAATAATTTTTATCTTTTTATTATATCGTATATTATCTATTATATTTTTTTATTTTTTTATTTTTAAGTGTAAAATATTATATCCTTTAGATGTTCATAAATTAATTTTTAAAACTAATTTTTAAAATTTTAATTATTACATAAACATATTAAATAATTTTATATTTTATAAGATAATTTATATATTTTATTAAGTATGACAAAGAAGATATAAGATGTAACAAATATTTTTTTTCCTTAGAATATCAAATGAAAACTGACTCCGGACATGGTTATGTCAGCAAGTTTGTTGTACTTTTTGAGGTTATTTAATCACTTCCTATATTTAAGCATTTTCAATGATTCTTAAAGTTTAAAGAAATTTTTACTTTGAAAACCGCTGAATTACTATTCTTTTTAACAACTAAATCACTTGGTATATATTCGTAAAATAAAAAATATAAATTTAATATATTTTAAGCAACAAATTAACAATATATTTTTGACCAAAATTGCTTTATTAAGTGCTAAACTGTCTCTTTTAGTATCTATAGGCCCAATTTTAATAAAAAAAATAGTTTGGAAGATTATTGTAGACCATTATCCAACTTTAATGTGTTGTTTGGTTTGTGTATTATATATTATTTTTTTACGGGTCTGAAAATAGATGTACTTTTCTGTTATCTTGTTAATGGACTAATATACATATGTTTGCGGCTGGAATGTTCAAACTCCCTTGTAGTTGTGGGATTACCTGCGGATCATGATGTAAAAAACTCTGACCTGTACTAGTTTTATTTGTTGGTTAAAACCTGGTTTTTGAATGTTCGCTTCTTAAATTGTTAATCAGCAATGTTTCTTTCTTGTATTATAAATCGTAACTTTTAATAAAGTTTTTACTAAAAATTATAACTTAACTAATTTGAAGTGGAAATTGGGCTGGGCTACACATACAAGCTGCTACAATCACAAGTCATGATATGATGTTGGCTGTGGCACTTGGGAAACCCTTTCGGTACTTGAAATAGAAAGAAGTTAGTAAATCTATTATTAAAGAAAATTGGTATTCGCTCCCCTCCCTATATTTTACATCTTTCCTGCGAAATTATTTTATTATTTTATATAATTGCTTTTATGGGTTTTGGAAGTTATATTTCCTAATACAAATGACTATCATTTTGGAAATACAATTTTGGAGGCGAAATAAAAAAATTTTAAAAATAAAATTTTGGAAGGTAAAATACTGTTTGAAACTTTACTTTTAAAAATATGTTTATTTGACTTTTAAATTTTAGTTTTGAACTTTTTTATTATTTTTTTTTCGAAATTAAATTTTCAAAAATAACACATATTTTAAAATATGATTTTAGAATATAGACTAAATTTAAAAAGAAATATTGATATGATATTTTAAAATACTTTTATATTTTTCTATGTGCTATTATAAGAAATTAATAAATAATAGAATAGAATAAATAAAATATAGAATTAAATTTTCATTAATATTAAAATAAATAAGTTTAATAAAATATTATTACATAATATTAAACATAAATATAAAAATTAAGTGATTGCAGAATTTTTTTTTTCTTTGGTAAGTGATGATTTCTTGGATACTCACATTAGTTATATTTACTACCTAATGTGCAAGGTTTGCTTCTTGTGTATCATATGGCATAGATTTCGAGTCAATCATTTATTGTCATAATTGAACAATCATCTCCAAATTTATTTTGCAAATAAACATGTACTGATATTAGCATATTAATACTCAAAAGATAATTACATAAGATTTGAGAGACATTTAGCCATATCTGGGAAGAGAAAGCATCTTGATCCTAATTACTAATGTTTGATACATTCGTCTACACGAAAGGTTGTGCACTCGCTTGAACCTCAAATGAAGGAATGAAGTACATATGTAAAATGGTACAAAACCAATCCAAGTATCTGTTAATGCACTAGACCTCAACGAATACATCACCTCTGATCTTATGCGGCACCATTGTCTTCTTATAATGTTGGTAACTATGATCTATATCATTGGGCTGGTAACCCTATTAAACTGATCAAATAGGGATAAAGGTATGCCTTGTACATGAGTATATTAACGTAACACTCTCTTTGTAAGGTGTGAAAAAAGCATACCACCATATTTGATCAATCCAGAATACCAATATATCTCCTGAAAGGCTCAGTGTGCCCGGTAACTCAGATATGGTGTCCAAGTGATGTCATCCACATGCAAACGGTTCAATGCTTCTTTGTATATATGGACATTTTCTAAACCACTAATTGCAGTTGACATAAGCCTATCTTCCCTAAACTCCATGTTCAGTTGGCGAGCATTTATATGTGAAAAATTCTAAAAAATCCATGCCTAAAATAATTATAAATAAATAATTTCATAAAACAATTCATATTATACAATAAATACAAATGAACTATATTAATACATGTAGCAATGTCATGTAGCCTCCTATCTTGTGAGTGTTACGAAAACTCACGTCACTACGATGTTCGTAAAGGTATGCTAATACAACTGTCCCCTATACATACCTTTCAATTGTGTGAAGATCCTGGAACAATTCCAATTACACAACTCCAACAAAGGTTGCACTCTTATTTGCAAAAATAGTACTACCTACTAGTCAAAGTAAATATACCTTAGCATTAGCACCTCAATTGGTCCTCTCCAGTGCAATGTTTGTACACATCCTTTATCAGCTAAATCGAACGGATGCACCACGAATGGATTGGGTTTCC
Source organism: Canavalia gladiata (assembly GCA_037954105.1). Lineage (NCBI taxonomy): Eukaryota > Viridiplantae > Streptophyta > Magnoliopsida > Fabales > Fabaceae > Canavalia > Canavalia gladiata. The sequence goes on along the minus strand of CM075661.1, from coordinate 19,497,147 downwards.
TTGTTTTTCTCCTCCAAAGAGACATGTAACAACTCCTATAACATGCCACATGCAAACTATATCTACATCAGAGGAAAAATGAACAACCCATTTGTCATTGGAATATGTAACAAGGAGGACACATCATTCAACGTGATAGTCATATCTCCTGTTGATAAATAGAAGGTGCATGTGTTTCAATGTCATCTTTTAGCGAAAGCTAACACTAACCCACAATCCACTACAGATAACCACCAAGGTTAACTCAACATCTTGTACAATATCACAAACGTAATCATTTTGTGACTCTTTCAAATTACGCCAATGTGAAACAATCTTTAATGCACCATAATCCTAAACCAACAAATTGTATATTTAATTACAAATAATTATTAATATTAGTTAAAAACAAAAGCAAACACATACTACCTCTTCATTCCACAATGATGCAATAACATTGTAACTGTACAAAATGCAACATTGAAGTGTCGAAAGAGTCACCAGGAGAACCTTCTGATGCCCGAGTACAATCTCCCCTCCACATAGATGTTGTTGGTCTTAGTCGTTCTTCATGAAATGCATCTTGTTGGCCGAGCATACATCCCATGGACTTATCTGTCATTGTTAGGTACAAGATCAACGACCTCCTTGAGATCGAAGGTACTAAAATCGGAGGGTTTTGTAAATAGAGCTTAATTTTTTTAAGGGCCTCTTGGCAATCCTCATTCCAATCCATGGGTTAATTCTTGCACAAGAGTCTAAAAATTGGCTCATAGGTAGCCGTTAACTGGAAGATGAATTGGGAAATATAATTTAATCTTCCCAGAAACTCTCTGATCTCTTTCTCCGTTTGCGGGACGAGCATATCCAGAATGACTCGAACTTTATCGAGGTCAACCCCGATTCCCCTTTTGTTGACAATAAAGCCTAATAGCTTTCTTGATTTCACATCGAAGGTGCACTTAGCCGGATTCAATCTCAACTTGAACTTTCAAAGTCTTTCAAATAGCTTTTGTAAATCGCTGAGGTGATCATCTTCAGTTCTAGACTTTGCAATCATATCATCCATATATAGTTCGAATTCTTTATGAATCATGTCATGGAATAATGTTCCCATGACTCTTTGATAGGTTTCCCCAGTGTTTTTTAATCTGAAAGGCATGACTTTATAGTAGAAGGTTCCACATGCGGTAATGAAGGTAGTTTTCTCCATATTTTTTTCAACCATTTTGATTTGATTATAATCCAAGAAGCCATCCATGAACGAAAAATAGGAGAATTGGACAGTATTATCGACCAGCAGGTCAATATGAGGCAGAGGAAAGTCATCCTTTGGACTAGCCCTATTCAGATCCATATAATCCATGCACATTCGCACCTTTCCGTCTTTTTTGGGGACCGACACTATATTTGCAACCCACTCTGCGTATTTTTCTATAGCTAGAAAACCAGCAACAAACTATTTTTTCACCTCTTCCCTGATTTTCAAAGACAATTCCAGTTTCATTCTTCTTAACTTCTGCTTAACCGGTGGGCATTTAAGATTCAAAGGTAGCTGGTGCTCAACAGTAGTTATTTCAAGCCCTGGCATATCTTGATAAGATCAAGCAAAAATGTCGCTGTAATCGTGTAAAAGTGACACTAATCAAGAGTGGTTATCTCTCGTAATAAACAAGCCTATTTTTACCCCTTTCTTATTTCCTTATTCCCCAGATTTATTAATTTCATATATTTGTGGTGGGATTGAATCAATTTGGACTCTCGCTCTATTAACCTAAGTATTTTGTCAGAAGGTTCACGGTCAAATTCTGCTTCTTCATCTGCTTGGTTAATAAGGCATTCAAAATTACTTGATACAATATTAGCGTGGTCGATGTTAGGTGGGTTATTTTCATATCTGCATTGTGATAAATATACGAAAAGGAATAAGAAATGTGTATATAATGGGAAGAGAGAGCCATTCTGGAGAAATTCAATTATATTGTGCTGATCAAAAACATGTACAAAATACTATTTTTTTCAAAAAAAAATTTATGGCAATTACAAATTACATTGAGATTGAATTAAAAGTCATGGGAAGTTCGATAGTCTCCCAATTATTTAGTTCTTTCCAGGTGGATAGGTCATCACCAAGTCATCTATGCTAGGAAATCTTTCTCTGTCTATGGCAGCTATTAGATCTATAGCTTCGAATTCAACGCTCCAAAAGCTTTCTAACAGGTGACATAAAGGGACCCTCCTTACTCGAGGCTTTCTCTTTCCAGCCGAGCCAGCCTTTTCTCTTGCATCTATTCCTTTAGCTTCCTTTTATCATCATCAATGAGCTTGTACCCCAATCCAAACCTGTGCTTGTTCTTTCCCAGCTGCAGGGGTTGAGCTAGCCCACCATTGTTTTTCCCCAATGTGTCCTCGAGTCTGAATCCACTCCTTAACATTATCTTGGCTATCATCATCAATGCACTAGGAGGCCAACGGTAGTCCACCACTTCCCCCTCCTTAATAGTGGTGACATTAGCGATTTCTAAAGCCTAGAAATGGGTTTCCAAGGCTTCTTCAGCAGCTTCAATATAAGGAGGATTCGTGGGTTTACTGAACAAGAAGTCTTCCTCGGCTGAGACGATAATCAACCTATCGTCTGTAATGAACTTCAACTTTTGGTGCAAAGTTGATGGCACAACTCTGGTAGAATGGATCTAGGGTCTACCCAACAGGAAATTATATGCAGGTAGGATGTCCATCACCTGGAAGGTCATATAAAAAACAATCGGACCCATTTGGACCGGTAGCTTGATCTCCCCTATGACCTCCCTCCAGGATCCATCGAAGGCCTTTACCACCATGGAGCTTGGCTTCATATGGGACCCCTCATATGGAAGCTTTGCCAAGGTTATTTTCGGCATCACATTTAAGGAAGAATGATTATCTATCAGCACACTCTAGCCAAAATGTGGTCCATATACTTTACTGATATATGTAGTGCTTTATTATGTTGCAGCTAGGTTCTGTCGGGAGACATCTCAATGTTATATTTATACTGTTTAAGGAAGGCATTTGCCAGGTCTTTCCATGTGCGAACATATGCCCTCTCCAGCTAGGTATACCAGTTGGTCGCTGCTCCCATGAGACTGTCTTGAATTTTGATTTTAATCCAGCAGGTTTTTCTTCTTTTTCTTGAATTTTTCCTGGTTAGATATTGGTCTTACCTGGATCATTTTTTATTCTCAATTAAGTGGATCTATTTGTCATCCCTAAATTTTTTCTAAATTTGAACTTCGATCCAGCAGGATATTTATTGCTTTTTTGTTAGACAAAAGTGTTCTTCGAGAGGAATGGTGATCTGGAATCCCTAGTTGCTTTTTGCTTATTTTGCTTCTTAATTTAATTTTTCTCTTTTAGTTTGATTAATCAAACATCCAAAATTATTTATTACAGCACTGACATTGTCACCAACAGATATTTATTGTTTGGGTGTAGGAATAAATGATGGGTTAAATGATGAAAAGAATGAAAAATTTAAGAAGTAAAGCTAACATGATAGGGTACATGCTCAAGAAACATGAAAAATGTAATTTTTGTATTTCTCATTGAGATTTATTTACAAAAGATTGATTTTGAAAAGTATGAAGATCTTGGATAATCTTCCTCAGTATTTCAATTTGTGCAAGACACCTCATTGTGCTGCTCCGATTTCCTTCAACTAACTGTTGAAATCTGATGATTCGGCAATGGATTATTTTGTGTTAGGAGCAAGCTTCCCAAAATCCAGCCATTTTGCATCAATCAAGCATTGTACCTTACACTTCAGAGTCTAGCATTCCTCTGTGGAATGACCAATGAACCTCGCATGGTAACCGCATATGGCATCTGCGTCATACCATTTAGGATATGGTGATTCTTGAGGTTTTAGAGGATAAAGAGCGAGTAGAGAGTTTTGGATTAGGCGAGGTAGCAGCTCAGTGTAGGTTATTGGAATAGGGTCGAATTAGACAAGTTTCTTCTCCTTTTTCTGGCTTTGGTTAGGATTTTGGCTCACGGCTTGTGTTTGGGTCATGTATGGTGTTGGTGGTCGGATTTGCATAAGATAGTTGTAAGTTGGAGGATAGGGTGTTTGGTAGGTGGTGGCGATGTAAGGATATAGTGTATAAGGCGTATATGGTGGTGGTAGGAAGCCAGCTAGACCATAATGAGCCACCTGAGAAGTGTATTGGCCTTGACCAGAAGTCATGTTACATGTTTCTCCTATCTTTTTCTTTCTAGATCTAGTGGAAGCGCCGATTGCCCCTGTAGCCTTGTGCGTAATCTTTCCACGACGCATGCCACCTTCGATCCTTTCTTCAATGATGACAACATTAGAGAAGCTAGTAGTCATACTGCCCATCATCTTGTCATAGAAAGGATCTTAGAGTGTGTCAATGAACATGCTGACCAGTTCTTTCTCAGATAAGGGAGGTTGCACCTGAGCAGCTAATCCCCTTCATCATTGTGCATACTGTTTGAAGGTCTCATCTCCTTTCTTGGCCATATTTTGGAGCTGAGTTCTGTTAGGAGCCATCTCCAGGTTGTACTTGTACTGCTTCAGGAAGGTATCAGTCAGATCCTTCCATGAACGGATATATGTCCGTTCCAGCTGGGTATACCAGTTTGCGGCTGCCCCAATTAGGTTGTCTTAGAAAAAATGGACGAGCAGCTTATAATCGTGAGTGCAGGCAGACATCCTCCTATAGTACATGGTCAAGTGGTTCCTTGGACAGCTAGTCCCTTAATATTTTTCATATTCAGGAACCTTGAATTTGGGAGGGATAACTACATCTGGGATCAGGCACAAATCGGATGCATCTCTAGCATCATATGCACTTCCTTCTATTGTCTGGATCCTTCCTTTTAGGATTTTCCATTTATCAGCATTTTCATCAGAAGGATAACTTGGGTATTCTCTCGGCATGTTGTGAGGATGAGAAGATGGTATCTATATAGGGTGAGGCCCTTGGGTGAACATAGGATTTGTCCCCCCAACAGCTGTTTGGTAAGCTTGTGAGGTGGTGTTTGGAATGGTATAAGGGATGTCTATGGTGTTCGAAGGTAGGTTTGGTGTATGGGTTTATGTTTGTCTCATGAAGGATGCTTGCCCATGAGGAAACCTATAATGAACTTCTTCGGTTTGTGGAGGCATGATTGATGGTGAAGGGTTTTGTGGATTGAAGTTAGAAGGATATGATGGGCGCATGACTCCTTCTGGAACATCCTTCTATTTGTATTGTTGGATGGTCTCCATCAGTTTGGCCGCTTAATCTTTTAATGTTTGGACCTCATTTCTTAGCTCCTCGTTATGTCTTTCCAGCTCATCCATGACTCTTGACTGTGATCGGGTCCTATAAGGATGTCGAGAAAGTTGTCTTTCTCCAATTTTTCTGTTAAAATTAAAAATGAATTTATGAGAAACCATGTGAATGCAAAAATGATAAAAATGCCAATGCAAAATGAAAATGTATGAGATGATTTTTTCAAAATCTCCTTTTCAATGATAAATTTATTTAATGAATGAATGAATGAGTGTTTGAAGTGCATAAACAATTAGAGATTTGAAGGTTGATTATTTTTTTTGAAATTTTACATGATTGAGTAATTTTTTGGTATTTTTGATCTTTAACAATTATATTTTAGTATTTTGCTAGGAAAATCTTTTAGTTTGCTAAAATTTTCTAAAAACATTCTTTAGCTTTTTTCGAATTTCATTTTCTCTCTTTTTAAATCTTTTATGTTTTCAATATTTTCAAAATTATTTTCCTCATTTTTCCTAGAAACTTTTATTTTTCTCTTTCTATTTTGATTTTTCTTAACTTTTATTTTCATTTTTCTTTCTATTTTTATATTTTCTTTCTTTTTCCTTGATTTTCTTTCTTTATTTTCTATATTTCCCAGCTTTCAGATTTCATCTCCCCTCTATGACTTCGGATGATTCTGTTCAAAATAAATGTCTGTGCACAACATATAAACCTTGTATCACGAAAAGGGGTGTGTGCCCTCCTTGCCTCCTATGTGGGTTACCTGTCCTAAGGGTCTATGATCTTTAATGCATGAACCTCTTGAAGGTGGTCAGTAATCCTGAGGTATAAGAGATTACTAGAGCTAATCTCCAGTTCATAATGCTTGTTACAATAATAGAAAAAGCTATCAGTTGCAGGGCACATGAATAGGACACACTCTAACCGGGGTTTTCGTGTTAATCAAACAAGACGTACATCCGAAGTGGCACCACTGGACCCCTATATCCTAGGCTTCCCTCACACCTAGGTATAGGGCCCCACTAATGAGATGAATGCATATATGGAATGTGTGGAGGACACACAAATAATTGGGATACATGCAATTGGGAAAATCGCGACAAGTATATATAAAGCAATTTATCATTCGCCTATCCTAGGGTTGTATAGTAAATGAATAAACAGATAAATAACAGATAAATAGATAAAAGGATCTATACAATGCACACTTAATTGTAAACGGGCTTGACTCTTTAAAGTCTCCAGTGGAGTCGTCATCTATCGCAACCGTAATTACAACGAGACGACAAACTCGCTAAACATTTAGAAAAAATAATTTTATTTTATCTGATTAGTGGAGCCGCCACCAAATTTTTATTTAAGGGAAAAGATTTGGAAAAACCTAACTTGAGGAAGAGATTTCAGGTTCGGGAGTCGGTTACGAATAGAGAAGGCGTTAGGCACCCTATCTGCCCGTTCCGAAGAATGGTACCCTTAAACTAAGTGTGTGATTTATTTGAAAACTTTTTTGATCCCTTTAGAATAAAAATAAATAGGTTAGGTAGAAGATAGTCTGACAAGACTTAATCCTGCTCTTATGTATTTCCTGGTGCAATGGGAAACTCAAGGCTTACGTAGTTCTGGTTGAAGGCTTGACCTTCGAAGGTGTTTAAAGAAAACAGAGTATTTTGAATTTTTTTGTGTCGAGAGAAAATCCTTAGTCCACATATACATAGGATCCAAGGCAAACGAAGGCTGCACTAAGATCCATATGAATCTCTAAATGTTGAACAACAGTGAAATTGCCAGATGTTATTTAGAGTCCATCGTGTGAGACTTGGAATTCCAAAACAAGGTTTTTCTAAAATTATTTAAAAGGATTCTTAGCCCACATATGTACAAGGTCCAAGACGACTACGGCCGCACTGGGACCTATATGAATCCCTAAACATTGAACAGCAGAAAAAGCTACTAGTTAATGTTTGGAGTTCATTGTGTGAGACATAAAATCAATAAATTTAACTTGAAAATAACAAAATAAATGGGGATCGAGCTTGGCCCAAAATTAAAGGAAATTTGATTTTGATTTGATTAAGAAAATAAAAAATGAGTTAGACTCATATTAAGACCTGATTTCAAGAGTAAGAGAACAAAATTGACCTAGGATTAGAATTAAAGAAAAGAATTGGGCTTGGATTAAAATGAAGAATTGAATTTGTTCTCAAAAGCATGTTGGGCTTGAGCCACCAAAATTATTTGAACTAAAATAATTATTTTGTTTAGAAAATGATAATTAAGAAATAACCAATTTAATTCCACTAAAGTCCAATTAAAATGGAGGTTGCATATAGTACATCTTTGGCTTAACTTTGGCCCATTCATCCAAATTGAAGATGGTTTGGTTTAATTGCAAAGTAGTAGCAGCCTAATTAAAAGGGAGACCCACTTTAGTCCATTGTAATCGGCTAGTTTATTGCCTAATTGAAACTGTGATCATGACATTAAATTATCATGGCTTGTATTGAAGTAGGTATAATTAACAATGGCCCAATCAAGGTTGTAGAGCTATTCTAATTTAAAATACTCATTATGATCTGGGGCTCAAATTGAGGAATGGAATCATGGCCTAATTTCTAGTTAATATGGTTGTTCAACTAGCGATAATCAATGGCTGGAAATGGTGCGGCCAAAGCATGGCTCAATTTCTATTTCAAAATGGAGCATTGCCCAATCTGATTCTATAAGCCATGAGAAATTGCATGGGAGGACCGCTGTAGTTCAACACTATCTCACAACCATGAGCTTGTATATAAGAGAATTTAAAAGAAATTGTTGCACATGGGACTCGAACCAGGTTCATTTCGCATAGACTTAGTCGAATCACCCATTTGGGCCAAATTAAAGTTTTATGAATTATGATCCTTCGATAAAATTAAATACGGGCTATACCAGCATCAATTAAGAAACCTGTAATCAACACAGTGGCAGCCAATACAATGGCAAGGACAAGGTATACAACAGGGGTAGCAACGAGAATTTAACCGACCAATACCCCAGCAATAAAAGCAATTGGAGCAATAGGTGCACCATTGAAAACGCGAATGAATAAAATAAACTAAATGTAAAACCAAATGGAGACTCTTTGAGCTACCAACTATGCCTGAATGTAGCAGCGCTTGCATCACTTAGAGCTAACGAAGTTTGGCAGTTGGAGAAAGGCTACTGAAAGCAATTGGAAGCCTTCAAGTGATAACAAATCATGAGGTACAATGTCTGGGGTTTAAAATGAGCATAATAAGCATTCCGACCAAGGCAATGAATTTCCTAATGGACCTCCGTCAAAGACAGAGACAAAACCCCCTCTGTCAGAAACTGATAGATTGCATGGATCAGGTGCCACCAGGTTCACCAAAACAGGATCTACTTAGAGAACAATCAGGGAATGCCATGCACAACGCCAACAGATATTCGGCAAAAAATATGAATAGCTAGCATTGCAGAGTTTCAGGTATTTTCTGTTTCATTTAAGCATAGTGTCAAGGTGTCGGTTGTGCAGTCCTGGTTCATTACTGCTGCTCTCATAAATAACTTATGAAAGAGGTGCTTCAAAAGGTCCATAATTTGGACGTCAATCAAATGTCAACAAGTGGCCTCAATGAAAGTAAGAAGCAAACTCCACAGGATATGACTTGCAAAGAATCTTAATGGAAGTTAATAACAGGGAGTTTTGTCATGCTTTTTGTTTTTTGGTGGCAGCTTGCAGACCCTGCTTCTCCAAAGAACATTTCAAGAACATCATTCCCACATGCTATATCTCTAGTAGCTTTGACAGCAACCATGACTTTCTCACAACAGAGTTCATCATGTGTTGTGATGAAGAAAGATCACACGATCTCTAAAAGTCTCAACCCCAGGATGCACTCCAATCAGTATAAATTGAGTAAAGTTTCATATTTAAGGGAGGTCGAAGAAACTGAAATGCCTATGGGAGGAGGGGAAGGAATTTCATAGAGCCACAACTTCTCGTCCGAATTGGAAGAGGCGATCAAATAAAGGAATAATTTAGGAGTTCTTACCATTGAATACAAAATCAAGAATAAAAGCAAGCAAAGACCAAACATAAGCTGTTCTTGACCAACTGCGAATCACATGGGTAACCAGATTTCCCGCAACATAGATATTACAAATTTACTAGCAAACACACCAATTAACGTGCAGTTTTCTGGTTCATGCATGATCTAAACAAAGCCCTGCTAATTCTTGATTTAAAAATATAAAAGAGTCATGGCTAACCTGTATGAAATGAAAGTGCAATTCGTAGTAGCCTACTAAAATTCCTGGAGCTGACGTGCGCTTTTTGTGATTGCTATACGTGAACTTAAGCCACCGGAATGAAGCAAAGCTTCCTCTAAACCATGAATGCCAAGAGTGGCTTTCCCCTTTGTTTCCAGTGATGATGTTGTTCGTATCAACTCTCCTCTTCAGGAGCAACTGAACCTAATTGGGGGCCTGGAACCGCAAAGAGATTTTCCCAAGAAGACCTCCTCAAAACCTCCTAAAGCCTTCAGCAGTAGAGCATCGAGGGCCCCCAAATTCTCAAGATCCCCACCCCCAAACCAGCCAAAAACCCCCTTTTCTCTTGCATGTCCCTGAACACCTACGTCCAAAACCTTTTTCTTTTTTTCCCCTCCTTCCCCCCTTTTTTCTTTTGTTTTTCTTAGTTTTACTTATTATTATTTTTTTATTATTTTTGTTTCTTTTCTATTTTTTTTTTCAGTTATACCGTCATTTATTTTTAGTTTTTTTTTCAGTTATTTAATTATTTTTTGTTTTATTTTGTTTTATTTTTTTATTATTTAAATTTATTTATTGTTTTATTTTTTTGTTTTTTTTATATTATTTTAGGTTATTTTGTTATTTTTGTTTTTGCTTATTTATTTTTTCTGTTTTTTGTTTATTTATTTTTATACTTTCTATTTATTAACTTTAATATTTATTTATTATTTAAATTTTTTTTAGTTTACTGATTAATTTAATAAATAGGAACCACAAACATAATTAAATATTTATAATTTGCTACAAATACAGATAAAAGTTTTTATTAAAAAAAATTTTTATTTATAAAATGAGGGTGTGAGCATGAATACTCTAATTAATACCTTATCTATTATTATTTTTATATTGAAATAAAACATAAACTTAGGAGCCTATCTTTAAAAAACAAATCAACCTACACCTTGTAACGAGCAAATTGGACTAAACTTATTTGGTTCAACCTATTTTAATATTCTTAGTGAAAGGATTTAAGGGCAATAAATGAAAAATAATGGAAATGACAGATAGATATAGACCTTACAAGTGCTAACATAAATTACTTGCAATTATTAAATTAAAATTTTACCTATCCAATGCCTTTGGATAGTAATCTCAAAAAAAAAAATATAAAAAATAAAAGAAAAAGTTGCAGATCAAATCATCCATCCTTTTATATATATATATATATATATATATAAAAGTTATATCAGATTTTGTTTTAATTTATTAGTAGTTTGTCAAATACACATTAAAAAAGTTCTATTTAACTTTTTTATATGTATCACAAAAATAATAAAATTTAAAATTTTATCTAAATTATTTTAACCTTTGAAAAAATATTAAATTTAACTAAAATACAAATATATTAATTCCAATTAAATATGGATATGAATATAAATAGTAAAGTTATTACTTACACGCATTATATTTTTTGTTTTTATTAGATAGAGAAATAAGTATAACTATTTTAATATCGTATTAATTAGTATTTCTATTAAAATTAATTTTCTCCAAATAATAAAAATACTTAAGCATGCATATGTATGGCCCATAGAATAATTTTAACTAAATTTATTTTTAAAATAATTTTATCTCTCTTTTATTTATTTATTTATATATATATATATATATTTTTATTAATTAAGTTTGGATTTCAATTTTTTTATTAAATTCAAATCAAATCAATCTAATTAAACCAATTCGATAAAGAATAAGTTCGTTCAAATGATGGTTGATAACTTATATATAATATATATATATTCTATGATTTAAGAGATATGCACTTTCTATATAAATATACTTTAATTTAAATTCTGAAGTTATGGGTTATTATTATTATTTTTTATGATATATTTTTTGTATTTTCTATAATATATTACAAATTTTTAATATATATATATATATATTAAGAGTTTGTTAAAATTGAATTGATTTTATTTTAAAATAATATAAAATTGATAATCGAATCCATAAAAATTGTGTTTAATTAATTTGGTTTAGATCAATGCAATTATATCAATCAAGTTAATAAGTTTGGTTTGGTTTGTTAAGAGAATACATATTTCTTAAATTTTATAAGAAATAATATATATTAAGAATTGGTTTGATTTTAGAAAGCATAAAGTTAAGAATTAAACCAATAAAGATCATGTTTAATTAATTCGGCTCGGGTTAGATGCAATTTTGTAATAAGATCTGAACCAATTTAGTTTATTTAATTTGATTTATTAAATTAGTTAGGCTGGTCAAATATAATAAACACCCCTCTTAATATCTAAAATTTAAGATACCAGTAACCATAGTTATATTTTGCAGAATTTGATTTTGATAAATTATAAATGTAAAGAAAATATGAATTAATTAAAACTTATGGTAGATATAAATTTTGTAATAATTATTACAAAAATTAGTAAATTTAATAATATACTAATTTATTATTAAATAATAATATAAAAAATTACATAATTAGTGTGTCTATATTACATTATATAAATATAATTATCTTTGGATAAGAAGAATATTACTAGTTACTATTAATATATACAATATTATATTTAAGGTTTATATATTAATAATTAAAAATAATTAAATATTCAATGTATGGATACATTACTTCACAATAAAATTCAATACTCATATAATATTAAACATAAAAAAAATAAAAAATAAAAATATTTAATTATTAAATATATTATTAGACAACGAAAGATATTTAATAAAGACTAATAATAAAAAAATATTTAACATAATTTATTCACTTCAATCTATTTTCATAATTTAAAAAATATATAATTTTACTAAATTTGATTAAAATATATTATATGATAATATCCTCTAATAATTTAAATACATTCTCTTTATAGTCTTTTTCTTGAATAATTTTTCATTCAAAATTTAAAATTTTATTTATATAGATACATTTTTTTATTAAACTAATATTATGAGATTTCTTTTACACATAATATATATATATATCGTAACCGTAATTACAACAAAATGATAAATTTGTTAAAAAATTTAAATTGAATTTATTAAATCATGAGGTTGCCGCCAAATTTTATTTTTAAAAGAAAAATATTTGGAAAATCCTAACTTGAAGAAGAATTCTACATGCGAGAGTCGGTCACGAGCATGTACTACGTACCTTATTTGTTCATTTCAAAGAACGGTACTCTTAAATCTTAAATTGAGTGTATAATTTCGATAATCCTACTTCTACGTGTTCCTTGGTGCAATGGAAAATTTAAAGTTACGTAATTCTGGTCAAGAAACTTGATCTCTCTGGAAATAGATAGACTTTGTACGATTGAGAATTCTATAAGAAGATACGAGTGATTCCATGCAAGATTGATTTTTTTGAACGAAAGTAGTTAAAACCTTGATTTTCTAAAATCACATGTTTACAAACTCCAAACCGATATAAACCGCGTTTAAATCTGCACGAATTAAAATACGAAATAGTAGGAAACGTTGCTTGTTCATATTACAACCCGTTACATGAATTTCAAAAAAATTTGAAAACAAACGTTTTTTAAACAAAATTAATTAAAACAACAATTTTATAAAATCACGTGCTTGCAAAATTTAAACCGACATAAATTGCGTTGGAATCTACACGAATTAAAATACAGAACAGTAAAGAACGCTACCTGTCTGTATTAGAACCCATTACACGGATTTCAGAAAATTCAAAACAGACGTTTTTAAAGCAGAATTAGTAAAACAACGATTTTCTAAAATCACGTGTTTGCAAACTCCAAACCGTCGTAAGCTACGTTTGAATCTGCACAAATTAAAATACAGAATAATAGAAAATGCAACCTGTTTGTATTAGAACCTATTGCACAAATTTCAGAAAATTTAAAAACAGACATTTTTAAAATAAAGTTAGTTAAAATAGCGATTTTCTAAATCATGTGCTTGCAAAATTCAAACCGACGTAAGCTGCGTTAGAATTTGCACAAATTAAAATATAGAACTGTAGAGAATGCTATTTGTTTGTATTAGAACTTGTTACACGAATATCAGAATATTTGAAAACAGACGTTTTTTGAATGGAATTAATAAAAACATCAATTTTCTAAAATCACGTGTTTATAAAATCCAAACCGTCGTAAGCCAAGTTTGAATTTGCACGAATTAAATTATAAAACAATAGAGAATGTTATCTGCTCGTATTAGAACCCGTTACATGAATTTTAGAAAATTTGAAAACAAACATTTTTAAAATGAGATTAGTCAAAACAGTGATTTTCCAAGGTAGATAGGCTTCCATGGGAGTGAGATATATGCAAAAGCAGGGAAGCAATATGACATATATTAGTATTTCACCATTGATATCAACTGCTCATTGTTAGTCAATACAGCTGCAAGATCCTATAGTGATCAAACCACCTTAGTCAATTCTTTCTTCTTCACATAAGTGGAATGTGTTAGGCGATGAAAACAAAGAACAGAAAAACAAAATAAGGATGAGAAAAAGAGCTATAACTGCAAGTTGCTAACATTAAATGCAATATATTTGTCATGATTTTTAACCTTATGGTAGCCAACTTAAACAGGAGCAATTCTCAACCCCCTTCCTTAAGCTTTCCTAGGCTGATTTACTTCTTAAGGATCTTTGGATACTATTTTGTTTTTATTCTTTTAATCTGTATGCCTTAGTTGTGGCTAACTTAGGGCTATTGGAGCACCATTCATGTCTTCTCCATGTATAAATTTGCTCTAGAATTGCAATGCATGAGGAGCATCATCAGAAATTAGGTCCTTAGGGAACTCTCAAACTCCTAAAAGACCCATGAGTATGACTCGTGTATTCTGTTTCCTAGGCATTACATATCAGAATTTCTCTAGCTGCTAAAGCAATATTTCCAGGCCCTAGCAACAGGGGAGGCTTCACAATTTGGTGAATCTAATTGCTAGGAAAATCCTCAAAGAGTTGAGTTGTTGTCACACTGAGGCAGTATTTTCCCCTCTAAAGTTTTGTATATATCTCTAACCACCTTCACTGTGATAACAGAAACCTGGTAGTTCTCTGGAGCTTTGTGGGCCCTTCTCCAGACACTCATGAGGTTTTGTTATATACTTAGCAGAAACAAACTGTTGCATGAGCTAGAGCTCCAATGGCACGCATGGACTTTCAGCTGATATTGTTACTGCAGGTGGATCCACTATTCCAGGTTTGGGAAACGTAATTTTGGTACCTAGCTAGTCTATATGAACTTTAGAACTTAGGATCTAATGACACTATGTTCAATCGTACAAGTGTGAATATACATTAAGACTTATTTGGTGGGGGCCTGCTTGGTCTATAGCAGATGGAGCTTCCCAAATTTGCATCAGCAGAGAGATTAAATCTTTGTCTCCTCTCTCGGTTTTCGAATTAACTCACTACCTATCTGACACGGAAACAGTAGCATACACAGTCCAATTACTGATTTTACTGCTAAAACCAACCTAGGGGTGCATATCAGAAACTCATTCAGCCTCTTTTAGTGAACTTTTCCAGGTTAATTTATTCCCTATTATGCTTAGGATCCTAGAATACAAAGTCTGCAACTGCACTTGTTGCCATAACAAACCTGAAATCATGACTCAATCCTACTGGTTTGGTATGAAACTGCCACAAGATGAAGGCAATGTTGGCTCAGGCCTTATTTTGCAAACTAGGGAGAAGCACACTAATGGGCAGGAGTTGCAATAATTTGTAAGGGGAACTATGCATCACATGAATAGGTGAGCATAACCTGGTCTTTGGCCAATGTATCACAGTACCTGTTTGGCCCTTTGTAACCTATATCAATAATGTGTTGATCCAGGGCCAAATTCCAACTCTTAATCAATTTTTGAGCTGATTTACTCACTGTTCAGCCAAGGCACAGCTAAGTGCATGGCCTGGTGTAGAATCTACTATCATGGACTTACAGAATGTGCTGTAATGATCTATTGAACAGGAGCAACTTGCAGCTCTTTTTCTGAACTTATCCTGGCCAATTTGCTTTCTATCCAGCCTAGAAACTCGAGAATGTAGAACTTGAATCTAAGTTTATTGCTATGACAAATTTATGAAATATGCTTCAGGATTTATGTTACGGTCCTACCTGCATAAGAAGCTTCTTCAGCCTTATGACTTAGCCCTCATTTATCTGATCTTCCTTCTACTTAAGCCATTGCAACCTTTGGATTTAATTTGGTCTCTAGTGGAAGCTTGCTGTCATGGTATGTCTAAGAGTGTCATTCCAACACCTATCAACCCCTCTATATTTCCCTAGGTTGGGTGCCACTAGCCCTCCTAACAAAATTTTAACCAGCAGCAGTCACACCTCAAAGTTAGGTGGCATCAATATGATGGTTCTAATTGTTCATGTATAAAACACCTTCAGCTCCTGCTTCTGGGACAATTTCTCATATCAACATATTTTCTATCTAGCCTATGGGTTTTAGGACTGAAACTGAACCTGCAGTTATGACCAACCAGTAGCCATTCTTCAACCATCTACCTATGCTTCCCAAACTTATTATTGCATAAGATCTTCATCAGCTTTCTATTCTGAATTTTCAAGTGGGTTAGCTTCCTATGAGGCTGAAAAATGCAGGAATGCACAATCTAGTGTGCACTAGATGCTGTGACTATGGTTCCAGCACCTGCCTGATCAAAGGTCCATCTCCTGCTCTCAACCAGTTTTGGGGCAGATACATCTAATGCTTAACTAATGTTTGACCTAGTATTGGCTTTGATTTTTGGTTTCAATTTGGCTCATGAGTGCTGAAACTCAGAACCTAGAACTGGCTTAGCTACCCTGACAGATTTTGGACCCTGAAATTTCATCCCTTTGCTGTCAAGCCAAGGAATACTAGTGCTCACATCCTATGACTAAGCCTACCACCATAACAGTTATGCTTCAGCATCTGTTTATGACATCTCTTCCTAGATTTTCCCAAACCAGCTTGCTGTTAACAAATTGATGTTAGGTGCTGGTTTTTTGCTCCAAGATTCCTACATCATTTTACTAGCATTATGCAGGTTGTGGTGACTTATTGAATTGCAGCAGTCAAAATGACTCATTTTGGCCTAAGACCTGACATCTAAAACAGAAAACTGCCTGACCTATCCCGAGATTTAGCAAAGGTTGCTTATCTCCTTCTAGCCAATTTTAGACCTCACTCAGAACATCATAAAGGCCTCAATCTTCTTGGTAATCCATAGTAAAAACTACTGGCCTAACTTGGTAAGGGGCTCAACCTCACACCATTTTTTGGATATGGTCAATTGTGTAACAAAGGACATTTAGCAGGATCTGCTGCAGCTGCCCCATCCAAAACTAATATTAGTTTGATCACTTAACCACTGATACTAGATCTCATAGGCTTATATATCAATGGTATTGGCCTACATAATTATACAGATCAATGTGCAGGGTTTGGTTTTAATCGGAGTAGCAGACTTATCCTAGCATCATGCCAATCCTATTTCCTCTCTTTCCCTAGTTGAGCAGGGACCTCAGTATCAAAGGCACTAACCTGCAAAATTATGCAGGTCAACATGGCATGGTTGGTTTATATGGCAAGGATGAACCGACTAGATTATCAGAGTTATAAGAATAAAGCCAATTGCAGATTTCCACCTAGCATAGGTTCTGAATCCTGGTCTCTGACTACAGGCGTGGATTACAGGGGAATGGAAGATTGGTTGGTTATAACAGGCCTTTAGATATGCCAGTCATACCTTGGTGAAGATTTGGTTGAACAAAGGTATCTATTATCAAGGGAGGGAATTGACGGAGACTCCTATACATCAGCTATCACACTTTTGGATGAGATTACCTTTCAATATTCATTTAGTGCAGTTTAGCATATTGATACTTTGAGACTTTCCTATAAGTTTCGAATGACTCTTGACCATGGATCCTCACTTGTACTCATATCTGATTGATTCTATGCAACACTTAGCAAGGTTTCACAAATAACCATGAAGCTGATTGTGATGAACACCTTGCAAAGGCAATTAAGCCAATATGATTAGTGTTATGACACTACTGCTGGTTCAGACATCTTCATTGACTTACATCTTGATCTAAGACTTGTAGAATTCTCTTTTTATTACTTAAGTCATGTGCTATGTTCAGGAATCAATCATTTTGAAAGTATGGTGTGCTTGTGCAAGAAACAAAGTCAGTTTCATTATTTCTAAGCTTTAATTTATGCAGTAACTAAACCAGATTGAAAATTTCAACAGAACTCACAGTAGCCTGACACATTTCATTTGTGCTATTACTATATTTATTCTGAATCTCCTTACAACATATGGAACAAATTCTAGCAAAGATACAATGGTCCATTCTCAAATTCACCTAAGTCATCTATCATTTGGTGAAAGGCTTCGGACTATGGTTCAAGCTCAAAAACAGCAAATATGCATAGTGATTAATCTAAGCTAATTCTATCATGCACAACATAAACTACCATAGCAACCTAATCAACTGCATGTAGATTTTATCAGACAATTCTAGATTTAAACAGAAAATCAAAGCTACTTATGCCATTATATTTTCTTTATGTTGTTAAGTCATTTCTCTTACATTTCGTTACAACACGGCATTCGTTCTAGTTTCCAAGTAAACAGAACAGGCTATGAGAAGAAATGTGATGATTCAAGTGCTTCGATTAGAGAAATTAGTCGAGAGCACTGACCTGAGTAGAGTCTATATTCAAAGAACGTAGAACTTCTTTCGATTGAAGCTAGAATCGACTTAGCGTGAAGCTTATTCTTGTCGTATCTATGACAACAAGTGAACATGACGAAGAGCAAATTCAGAATGCTTTGCGAAGGCCAGAGAATCCAAGAGAATGCCGAGAGAAATAGAGGTCCAACGCTGTAGAGAGAAAGCTCCGAGAAGCTTTTCAGTAGCAGATGAGAGTCAGGAAAGCCAAGAGAAGGAGCCGAATCCTCTTTACAAAGTATAAAGAATCCAGAAAATTCGGGATCAATTAAGAGCAGAGCACTCCCAAGGAGTCAAGAAATCCCCAAAAATCAGAGAGAATTAAAAGAGTTTTTAGCTTCTTCCTCCAAAGTTTTTCATGGTTTCCTCGTCCAAGTAACCGTTCCCTTTTTATTTTTTCATTTATACCCTTCCTTTAACTATGGTTTTACTAACTTAGATATTAACCTATGGTTTTACTAACTTAGATATTAACCAATTTTTAACTCTAGTTGAAACCTCCTATCTAATTACTAATTAATTCTAGCAAAATAAAAAAATCTTTTTATTATTATTATTATTTATTTTTTTTATTTTTTATTTTTATCATTTGTTTTTATTTATTATTTTTCTTTTTATTTTTTTTTAATCGGACCATCTATCACATTCTTGTTCAGTTACTTTTTTTTTTTTTTAAGAATTGATAATTTATACTTTTAAATCCAAAAATATATATATTTTTATTTAATTTATTATTATTATTTAAATTAAAATTTTTTAGATAAAAATTAATGTTCACAATATATATATATATATATATATAAAATTAAATATAAAAAATAATGTATACAAAAAATTTCGTCGTATATCAATCAAAAACAAATACCGGAAGAAATAGAAGAACAACTGGTGCAATGAAGAATGCACAACAAAACCTAGAGGTAACGCCCTATTCGTAGGATGATATTTAGTTTTCAAATTTTTTAAAATTAAATCTAGTTATAATTTAAAAAAATATTAATTAAAATATTTAATAAAATTTTAATAGTTTAAAAATAATAAAATTCAAATTTTCAAAAATAATAAAATAAATTATAATTATTATTAAATTAGTAATAATTAAATATAAATAGTTAAAATAAAATTTATAAAAGATAAAATTAAAGATGAGAAGTATATTTTTTAAAATAAAAAATAAAAAACAAAATTTATTATTAAATATTAATTAAAAAATTTTGAAAATCACATTAAAAAAATAAGATTTAAATTATTTGGTAATACATAAATTAGATTATTATTTTTATGCTTTGTTTGATAAAAAAAATTATATGAGTTTTATTTTTTTATTTATGTTTATTTTTATTTGTCTTATATGTAAAAAAAATTAAATTTAAAAAAAAATTATTCTTTAAAACGAGAGAAAGTGAGAATGAGAAAAAAAACAATTGTTTTTTATTTATTTTAAATTATTAAATATTTTTTAAAAATTAAAAAATAAATATTATATAAATAAAAAATATGATAATAAATTTTTTTTTTAAAATTAAAACTTATTTTTTAACAATTTATATAAATTAAAAGTTATACTATTATTATTTTTTATTTTTTTATTCTATTTAAATAACTTATTTTTATTTATTATAGTTTAAATTATTATCTTTTTAATTCTTTTTTTTCTATTTTTTATATCATTCAAACAAAACACAATTTTTTATTTTAATATATATATATAATTTAAAATATTTTATACATTCTAAATCATGTATAGATATTTATATATTTTTATTTATAATTTTTATATATTTATATTACGTATTTTTAATAATTTTTATTTTATTTCTACACCTTATATTACACACATTATAACATAAGTCAAAAATATTTATCCATCTATTAATATATTTATTTTTATTTTAAATTAATTATCTTTACATGTCTGTTGATAATTATTTATAATTTTTATAAATAAAAATATATTTAAATTTAAATTTAAAATTAAAAATAATTATTTTCCACTTTTATTTTTAAATTAAATTTTAATTTTAAACTAATTATCTTTTGATATTTAAGTTTTAAATTTAAATTTAAATATATATATTTGTAACTTTAAACATTTTCTTTTTTAATTACCTTTAGTTTTAAGCGACATCTCAAATATAAATTTTGTATGAAAAAACCTTCACTGAATCTGAAAGAAAATATATATTACCTCTCAAATATTAACCTATATTTTAAATAAATTTTCTAATGGATCATGGGACATATATTAAGAATCAATATATTATTTTTTTATTAAAAACCATATAATTTAATAAATTGATAATAATAAATATTATAATATCTAATAAAAATTTATTATTTATTGATATTTTTTATATCCTTAAAAACAACATAAAAAATTAGATTTTAAATTCAAATTAATTATTTTCACTGTTTTGATTTAAATTAAAATTTTATTTTAAAATAATTATTTTTAATATTTAAATATACATTTTAAGAGAAAGAATTAACTTACATAATAATTTATATTAAAATTATTTCATTTGATAATTGTTCGTAGAATACGAACTAACAAATTTAACTGTTAAACTAAAAATTATTATTATATAAATCAATTTATTTATAATTTTTTTATAAAATTTAAAATTTTAATTTATAAAAATAACAATTAATAGATATATTAAAATATAATTAAATATGAATTATAGAATCATATGTTTTAAGTTTTATTTTATATTTTAAATTTAAGATGTATGATCATTATATTAATATTATATTATTTAAAAATTAAAATTATTAAAACTATTGAATAAAATAATTTTAATATAAATTATTTTAAAATAATGTAATACTTTTTCTAAAATTTTAAAAATTTATTTTTATATATATACACAGTTTTAGATATTTTATTTCTATTTAAATAAAATTTTAAAATTTTATTTTATGTATAAAAATTTTAATAAAAATTAGTAACACATACTTTTAATTAAAATAAAAGTATCTTTTATAAAAAATAATTAAAGATAAAATAATTCTTCAAGTAAGTAAGATAAGAAAGAAAAACGCGTGATTCCAAGATGCCGATTTCCAAAAAAAATGAAAGAAATTCAAACCACTTTAAAAACTTTCATATTCTCAGTATATGCAACTTTTTTATATCATGACATTCCTGCACCTTAAAATGGGTGCATTAGAGGCCGGTAAGAAAAAAATAAAATAAAATTGACATGTAATATAATATTAACCAATGTTTTTTTAATATATATATATATATATATATATTTATTATTTATATATTCACATCTTAATCAGATGGTTAAAAATTAAAAAACATAATAGTTTATATTTAAATATTTTTTACTGTAAATTACTGTGTATATATAGGAAGAATTTTTTTGGTATAATAAAAAAATAAAATATATTAAATCTAAAGACTCATATGTATGTTTATTATTATTATTTTCTATGATTGAGACATGAAAATGTGATGTGTGTGTTCGTTTTCCATTTGGGATCATTTCTAATAGCAGGGGTCATTATCACTTCGACATATAAACACGATTAAGTGAGTGTTCAAAACGAGGACCACAATCTCAAGGTGCTTCCTCCCTTATCCTCCAACACCAAACGTGTCCGTACTGGTAAGAGATTTATAGGACCACAATTCATTTTAAATAGTAAAAATGATTAAAACGTTAAAATTTAGATGAATTGAATTTTCAAAGTTTATCACAATCAGACTCTAAAGACACTTATTAAAAATAAATTATCTACTAATAAATTTTTTATATTAACGGTAAAATTTGTGATCATGATCATATGAATCAGGAATCCAATCAACATGAAAGTTTTTAAATAAAGTACTACTATAGTAAAAAATTTTGAAGTTGAATTAATATTTTGATATTTAAATATTCAAAATGAATGAAATAAATTTTTAAAGAAACAAACCGAATGATAAAATAACATAATACTGTTATGGCTTGAACATTCTAATAGCGCTGCAGCTTCTTTCATAGCATTTCCTATAATTTTTTTGGTAGACAAGACTTACATAAAAATTTGAGTCAATAATTTACAAGACAATAGGTGAGTCATGTTGATTGTTCACTCTATAAAAATTTCAATCATACAAATCAATATTTAAATATTTATACAAAAATTTATTTTTATGCTATCATTATCACTGAAGCATTAATTACACAACAAATAAATTAATAAAATAATAATTTATTATGATACTATGAAGATAAATAAAAAAATTATATAAATTATTATATATACCTTTATTGTAAAATTTCATACCTCTTTTTGGAATTATTTGACTGATTCCCATTAAACGGCTGGTGTTAGTTGGCATAAAATGAATTAAACAAGTTCACATGGTTCTCATACAAGTGTTGTACCTTGCCCGGTGCTCATTTAGGGCAACAAATATGTGGTGCTCATTGCTCTGCCTGCTATTACCTAGCCTTCCAGCTCTTTGAAATTGCATTTACACTTTTGTATTTTGTGGCAGTCATTTATTGCCCCCATTTGGATGTATTCATCTTTTCAATTTTTCGTAAGGTATATTATTGGCTTTTTGAACCCTTTAGATTATTTTAAAAAATAATTATTAAAATAAAAATATTTAAAAAATAATTTTTATATAGAATTAGAACTATTTGTATCACGTATAATAAAAAAATATACATACGTGTCGTAAAATAAAAAAGTGACATAAATATATCGCAAAAATTACATATATTTGTTCATATCACGAAAGTATACAAGTGTGTATCGTATTTTGAAAATATAATTTTTTATAATTTTTTAAAAATAATTATATTTTAAATAAATATTTTTATTTGTAGGTTTATTTTTTAAAAATAATTTTATGTTTTTAAAATAAATAAATATATTATTTTTAAAATAATTTTAATTAAAAGTTTAACATAATTTATATATAATTTATACATTTGATTAATAAATTACATAAAAAAAATTAATTTTATTTATTTTATTTATCTTTAGCATAAATAATAATAATAATTATATTCATTTTAATGAGTATGTGAATGAAATATTTTATATAGAATAAATAATTTTTAAAAATTTTTAAAATTTAAATATTAAGATATTATTTGGATATTATTTAAAAAAAATTAAATTTTATAAATTTTAAAAAAAATATTTTAATAAATTAAAATAAAAAATTTACAATTTTTTCAATAAA
The DNA here is from genome assembly GCA_037954105.1 of Canavalia gladiata. Lineage (NCBI taxonomy): Eukaryota > Viridiplantae > Streptophyta > Magnoliopsida > Fabales > Fabaceae > Canavalia > Canavalia gladiata. The sequence goes on along the minus strand of CM075661.1, from coordinate 19,473,676 downwards.
TAAAATTTAAAATTTTCAAAATTTTTTAATAAATTCTCATAAACAATAAAGTGGATCTATTTTAGTCGGTACCTGGAAATAGGTCTATAAAAGTTTATGATTCTTTGCTTCAATGACTCATACTCGAACAAAGCAAATCATTGAGAAACTGTGTTACTTCTTATTCACCGATCCCATTTTTGGATACCATGGCGTTATCATCTTCGTCTTTAATGTTCACAGTGCGGAGGTGCGAACCTGAGTTAGTGGCTCCAGCCGTAGCCACTCCTCACGAACTTAAACTACTCTCTGACATTGACGATCAAGAAGCCTTGCGTTTCTATATTCCAATGATATATATTTATCGTAACGAACCTTCAATGGAAGGGAAAGACCCTGTTGAAGTGATTCGAGGGGCACTGGCTCAAACACTTGTGTTCTATTATCCCTTCGCAGGTAGGCTTAGGGAAGGTCCTAACCGTAAATTGATGGTGGATTGCACTGGGGAGGGTGTCATATTCATTGAGGCTGATGCGGATGTCACACTTGATCAATTTGGTGATTCTGTTGTACCTCCATTCCCATGCATCCAACAACTCCTATATGATGTTCCTGCCTCCGATGGAATCATTAACACTCCCCTTCTCTTCGTGCAGGTTCAGTTATACCCATATACTTCGTTATTCAGTACTTATACACTTCTTCGCTTTAGAATGCACAAAAATCCATGTGAACTTTTGAAAACATGGAAATGGCTAATAGCATTACAGAGGATTAAAAGTATATGTCTACGTGAAAATGAATCTCATGCCGAATTTTAATACGGTCTTATCACCTTAAAACTTTGTATGCATATCTTTTGTTTTCTTAAACAAGTTGGGGAGGAGGGAATTCATCAAAACTTATAAATATTTATAAAGAGCTAAAAGAGATGAATTCAAATTTATGAAAATATTGTTCACCAAAATTATTAATATTTATTGATGATATGATATACATATATAAACACTACATATAAAGTTCTGAATTTCAATTATCCACCTTACCTGATCCAATGTAAATAATGAACTTATGTAAGTCAAACACTAAATTTTTACTTATCCAAACCAGTGGTACGGATTTAATTTAATTAGATCAAACTACAAAAGTTTAAATTATTTTATCTTAAAATTATTGACTCAAACTCTATATTTTAGCTGATATATTTGAGTCGATTTAATTTGATGATAGGTGACACGGCTCAAGTGTGGTGGTTTCATCTTGACGACTAATGTGAACCACACCATGATTGACGGACCTGGTCTGTCACTGTTCATGAACGCGTGGGCTGAAATGGCGCGTGGTGCTCACAAACCTTCCGTTCTACCCGTGTGGCGGAGAGAGATTTTCTTAGCAAGAGATCCACCTCGCATTACACGTAACCACCGCGAATATGAGCAAATTGAAGATTCCATCACTTCAAAAGAGGATGGAATGGTTCTTCGTTCTTTCTTTTTCGGACCCACCGATATAGCTTCCCTTCGTGGATTGCTTCCCTATCACCTTCGTCGTTGCACAACTTTTGATATCATAACAGCATGCTTATGGCGTTGTCGCACAAAAGCTTTGCAAATAGAAGCGAAGGAAGATGTTCGCATGATGTGCATAGTCAACGGACGTGGGAGATTCAAAGCTACAATACCTGTTGGTTATTATGGCAATGCTTTTGCGTATCCAGCAGCGGTCACCACTGCAGGGAAGCTTTGCGAAAATCCATTTGGGTATGCTGTTGAGTTAATAAATAAAGTAAAAAAAGAGGTTACTCAAGAATATTTGCAATCTGTGGCGGATCTAATGGTCATCAAGGGACGATGCCTTTTTACAACTGTAAGATCATGTATTGTTTCCGATATCACACGTGCCAAATTAAGAGAGGTGAATTTTGGATGGGGTGATGCAGTGTTTGGTGGAACCGCCAAAGCCGGGGCTGGGAACTTTCTAGATGTAACCTTTTTCAATGCTTATAAGAAGGCAAATGGAGAAGATGGTATAGTGTTCCCAATTTGGTTGCCCATCAGAGCTATGGAGAGGTTTGCAGTAGAGTTAGATAACTTGCTTGGGAGCCACAACCAATCTGAAAGAACTGATCCTACTTTCATCATGTCTACCTTATAGTTTCTATCTTATATGTAACTCTGAGTAACATTGGAAGGTTGAAAATCGTTTTAATTTATAGTGAAACAAATATTTAAGTTTAATTTGTAAAATTTATGTTCTCAAAAGCATGACACGGTGCTTTGCTTCTTTTTGTAATCTAAACTGATATGTTTTTATCAATTATTATAAAATATCATGTTGTTAGAACAATGGTTTCCTTTTATCCCAAGCGAAATTAATATGCATCAGGTAGTTCCTTTACATCCGCTTGAGTTTGAGGGGATATCACAATATTATTGCCTTTTCATTTTAATTGATTGATTTTGGTTATAAATAGGAATAGTGTTGCAATTAATTGATTAATTGTAATTAGCAATATTAGAAATATTATTTAATTGTAGTTGCACATTTTTTTTTTGGACAAGTCTCTTATTGTATAAATAGCATTTCAGTACACAGTCTCAATACAGGGAAATACAAGAACAATTTCTCTCAGTTCGTGGCTTCACTTGTAATTTTATAACCAGATACGAGCTTATTATGTGTGAGAGAGAAAAATATTAAAAAAATAAAAACGTAAAATATATACTTATTATTCTTCTGGACCATAACACTGTTTATAGCATACTTTACTTTTTATAACATAATTTTCTAACATTTTTTATGATTCCTCAAATTTTTATAAAATCAAATACTTATAAATTAATTTTTAAAAAATTACTCAATTGTAAAAATTATATTAAAAAGAATATTTTTAAAAAATATATTATTATCATTTCTTATATTGCATGCTTATCATTAATCATTATTATTATTAGGATTTTTTTACAAAATTAATTTTTTTTTAAATATTTCCTGCTTTGGTCCAAGTTCAAATTCAAAAGTATTTACCCGAATACAAATAGAATATGTGGGACATATGAAAATTTGTGTAACAAGTATACGTAGATAAAAGATTAACGATTTAATATATTTATCTATACGTTATAGCTATGCATAAAATAACGTATCTCATATGTGACGCATTCCTATATACATCATAAAAATATATAAAATATAAATAAATACATTATATAAAACTTTGACGCATCACAAAAATATACAAAATATAAATAAATACATTATATAAAAGTTTGACATATTTATTTTATGCATTGTACAATAATTGCATTTTCATCCTGTCACTTGTTACTTTTTCGTACATGAATAGGACGAAATGCTTATCCACCCTTTATGTGGAGGGGTGTGTATATATAGATTTTTGTAATGCGTGAAAATTATTTTTAACAAAGGTTTATTAGGTGGAGTTTAATAAACTGAAGAAAAATCTAACAATAGCTACGATTTTATCAAATCATGCCAAACATTTAATATTAAGTATGGTTTGCTTTAACCTTGACAAATAGCAAGGATTTTATTGTAGGTATGGGTAGTACATTAAACAAGAACAATTGAATCCTCATTTTTATTTTCACTCGTTTGTTTTTTTTTTCTTTCCTGCCCTATCCGTAGGCGGTCAATTTATCCTTTCTCCCACAATCATCATCTAAATTTTTAACATCTTTAACTGGTTGATTCTTATCATGTTTCTTCAAATCCCTAACATTTCCAATATTCAAAGAAAGTAAGCTTCATTATTCTTCGAAAGAGGATTCTCGAGTTTGTGTTCTTCTCAGGTGAATGCAGAGTTTCTCAAGTTTATTGTTTTAATAGTTAACAACATCATGGTTTAGTCATGTACAATTTCAATACCTGTGTCATTTCACAAGAAATTATAATGGGTAAACATAATGCACTACCTCGTTTTCATTTTGATGAACTGTTATAAATGGCCAAGGTATATCGAGGAATGTGAGGGAAAGAGAGATGGTTGGTGTTGTTGCAGAATCGAAGGGTATTGTTGGATCAACCTAAAATTGTGCAAAACTCAACATTTTACAAATTTTATTGAAAAATTATTTTTGCTATAAACCATTTGTAGATGATAATTTTGCTCAACCCAAAGAACGATAGATTTTTTAAAAAATTTTAATAGTTGTATATCATACTTTTTTGTATTGGTTATTTTTCTCTTGTAAATGGTTATTTTTGTATTGTTATATATATATATATATATATATATATATATATATATATTATTGTCTTTGATGTTAGTTATTTTGCCCGTCATTGTTATTTGATGGTTTGGTGCTTCCTTGAGATTAGAGTTGAATCTTTTAAATAAATGCAGGATGATGAAATGTTATTTCTTTCAACACTTTCACTGTCTTCAAATGTTTTATCATTTGTCTTTAAGCGTCAGTTTGATCTTTTTGACTAGTTAAGGTTAGAACATTCTCTTAAGAATCCTTCATTTGTATCTTCATTATTTGGTTACTCTCCAAATTCTCTGTACATGATAAAAGTTCCTTTTAATTAAGTTTGAGAACAGACTATATGGAAACAATTATAACTATATAATGCATGCTATAATTATTGGATTATAACTGTTATCATATTGTATATTCTTGACTAATGGGTTCAGTTTCTCTGATCTATATCATAAATATTTACCAATATAAAGGATGTGCCATTACCCTTATGTACACTCAAGTACTATAAGGTGTCTATTAGAAAATCTTACTAATCTTACTGAGCTAGTTCTTATTTTAAACATTAACCTTCCATGGTCTTGGGTTATTTGGCCTATCAGTTTGATTATGTAATTCACTTGGTGATTGGATAGTTTGAAATATTTGTTGTTTAGCTTTTTGGTGCCAATTTTTAATTAAAAGAATAAGCTTGTTTCTTTGGTGATATGACTTTTTTAAATTCTTAAACTTTTTGCATCATAACAGATTATTAAGGTAAGATTCTTTATTGTTTAACCTGTTTGTTTTCTTCAAAGTTTAACTAAATTTTCTTTTTAATTTTTGGATATCAATCTTCTTTGTAACAAAATCCTTCACACAGTAACATTTCTTAGAACTGTTAAATTAGAATCCAACTTTCAATAATGTGAAACTAGTCTCTAAAGTATATAAAATCACAAGATGGTAGTGTGTTTTACAAAAAAGTATATTATCCGTAACTCTTAGTGACGTGATTAGCTTCATTCTGGATGGAGAAAAAGGTGAGAAAGACAAAAAGGCTCCAATGAAGATGAAAGTTCAATTCATGCTTTAAGTGTCACAAGATGACATAATATCGTCTATTTCAGATTAAAAAATGATGGAATATTTAAGTATCTACTAGCAATATTACCTTATGATTGTAAGTACTATGATAATGAGCTATATATATATGCATGACAATTTTTCAATTTTCTCATATATATTAATTGATCATTAATGCAGGTTGGATGTGTAAAATCTATTCTAACGAGGTTAAAGAGACATAGCTTAGCAGGGAAGACACTGGGGCATAAGGTAGTTTCTGATATTGTGGATTCCTCACCAAGCTTTCGTTTGCCATTAGCATTGACTATTTGCGTTGGTGTTAGGACCAAACAGAACTGTTTGCGTTGGTGTTAAGACCAAATAGAATCAATTCTCTCATTTTTTAATCTTTTTTCTCTGATTTTTTGTTATAGTTGTTCCCGCAGACTATCTACATTTGGGTTCTCTCAAAACCGGGTAAGGGTTTTCTATTTGTCACATCTTATCTTAATTAAGTTCGATTACAATTTTCACTTAGTGAAGTGTTTGATTTGAACAGAGTAAAAGTGAATATATGACTGGTCAGCTTTCGATTTTTGGTTATTCATTGAGCAATAATCTAAATGAAGCACATCTTTGATTCAAAAGCATGTCAACCTTCTCTCTCACAAACTCATACATGCTCTTCACCTCTTTTTTATGGAATTTCATTCCCTCTTTCTCGTACGCAGACATTTGTTAAAAATTTTATGTATCATTCTACCAATTATTTGATTAAGAAATGTATAATGAGAAAGCAAGCATAATAATCATTTATCTTTTATTTTTTAGAGAATAGGTATAAGGATAACGCCGTGAATAAAATTTTGTTAATTTCCACCAAAACATCTTCAAAAAAACGGTAAAATGCTACAAACATAGCACCTAGGTAGTGAGCTTCTTCATCTAATTCGTTTGATAATATTTGGATTTTTTGGTTGATTTCTTGATCCATTTCCACTTGAGGCTTAGCACAATATCCTCACAAGTTAAATGTCAATTTACCGGTCTCATGATCTTTCCTACGCACTATATTTACTACTTCCTTAATGATTTTCTAATAACACCAAACAATGTACTGTGCATATAAATATTGTAATTAGCAACAATTTTAAGGATACTTTTAGAAAAATAGCTCTGTTCTTTCTCACTCATCAATTGTAATCCGTCATCTTCATAGACAAACAAAGTGATCAATTAGATCAGTGACAAGTGATTTTTAATTTTTGATAATAAATACCTATTTCATGTTTGCAGGCTACTTGCTTAGGTATTGCAACATTGTCAACCTTAAACTAAGTGTTAAATCTCAAGGACATGTATTCTTTATGATAATTAATCTATCACGTTGCTAAACGTTTGTTTATGTTCCCAAGGCAAGTAGATGGTTCAAGAGTTCATTATTTTCTTGAAATAAAATCATATAATATGTAAATTTTTTGGTTAGTGAATTGTGTTTGTTATACATTTTTTAATATATTATTTCTTAACATACATGATTTTTTTAGTAAGAAAGTTAGTATAAAATAACTGTTAAGATTATGAATTGATTTAATAATTAATAATCACATAATAAATGGAATCTTATTCTTAATTTTTAGGATTACACTATTGCTGATTGAAATGATTTGGGATTCATATAGATAATTTAAAAAAATATTAAAAGAAAGTTAGTGAATAGATTTTAGTAATATTTATTTTTTGGACCTATTTTGTGCAAACTATCAACTTTATTAAAAAATATAAGTTTCCTCAAATTCATATTTTACAATTTTATCCTCAATCAGATATGTGATCTGATATTTAGAATTTCATATTTAATAATTATAATTTTATTTTAAGAATAAAATTAAAATAGTTACCATTTTTAATATACTAAATATGAAAATTATAGTAGCTTTATCACATCATTTAGAATTTTTTAATTATTATCTTTTTAAATAATTTTGTAATAAACAAAATACTTTTAAATAATTTTTCACTGGAATTTAATTATCATTCTAAATTATCATATTAGATTTAAAGTAAATAATTTACGTAATGTATATAAAATTAAATTTATTTTAATTTGCTTCAAATTCTAATAACAAAAAATTTACTTATTTTTTTGTTAGATTTTGAAGTTATTTAAGTAGTTTATATATAAATAATTTATTTTATTTTTCTTATAATTTAATCATCAAAATTAGTCATCTCAAATATTTATTATTTGTTTTGTTGTAGTTTTTTTTAAATTGATATATTTTCTATTGACCATTTTAAAAATTATTTTTATCTTGTATCAAGATATAAATATAATTCATTTTTGTATTTGTTTTGTCAATAGATTATCCGTAGGCTTAATTTATTATAGAACATTATGAAATTCAATTTATGTAATTGACTGTATCCAGTAGAAAATAACTTCTATTTTATATTTAATGTATTTTTAATAGTTTTAATTTATCTCATACTAAATTTATATGTACATGCGTTGTTATATATGCACCAGTCCAAGATTGTAATATATGCACTGGTCCAAGATGTAATAAAAAAACATGTTGAGAGATTTAACAAACTTGAAAATGCCTTAATTTTTAAATTTTTATTTCAACTTCTGTTTTTAGTGCAAGTGGATATTGGATTTAAATGTATTCAATATTTTAGCGTAGCTGTAACTTGGATACACTAGTGCAAAAATACGATATTATAACAGGATTTTACATCGGTTTTTTAAAAACCGATGTAAATAAAAACGCGGTGGCATTTTTGTAAATAAATGTAAACTTTCTACATCGGTTGGGAAAAGAATCGATGTAGAAAGTGAGTTTTTTTTCAAACTTTCTACATCGGTTACGAAACAAGCGATGTTGAAAGTACTTTCTACATCGGTTGTTCTGAAACCGATGTAGAAAGTGAATTTTTTTAAAACTTTCTACATCGGTTATTTTCTCAACCGATGTAAAAAGTATTTTCTACATCGGTTCTGAGAAACAACCGATGTAGAATGTCTTCCCCTGTCACTTATTTTTCGACGCTGTTTGTGTTTAACCTCATTTTTCAAAACCTCAGTTTCTCGTTTCGGCTTGTTCTCTCTATTTTCGTTTAAGTCTTAGCCATTGTCGACATCTTTATTGTTCGTGGTTTCATTCCGTGTTTACGTTCGTGGTCGTTGGAATGATTTCGTTCGTTCGAAGTCGTTGTTGCGAACCGTAAGGTTCGAAGTCATCTTTGTTGTTATTTATGCATCTCATTCTATTATTATGGTTGAAATATACATTTATTTTGGTTGTATTCTTTAATTTTTAAGCTTCTTATTTGGCTATACCATGTTGTGTCGTCGTTCAACCACCGTTGTGCCTCCATTTGGACACCGTTTGGCCACCGCTCAACCATTTTGTGTTGACTATGAGGTATGTTCTATGCACCTCTACTTTGTGATTGCAGATGTGAAAGTTTGTTTAGGGTTTATGTATGTTATAGTCTTGATTTTGAGTTTAAATATGTTGGTTTGTTTTCTTGAGTTCAAATATGAGCATACCCTTAGTTTCCCGTTCAAGGTTGAATATAATGAGTATATTACTAAATAAGTAAATCATTCATTATATTAAATCTTGAATTGTCCAAGTTGGACAGTTTGGGACTAAAGTTTTTTATTCAGTGGTTAACAATTTCTTCATAAATCTTGTAAATTGTACTTGATTAAATTTTGGTTTAGTTCATTTTGCATTGTCTCTGGGTACATGCTTCATTATGGTAAATAAAACCATAATGAAGTTATGTACTTGGAGACTGATGCGAAATGCTGCCGAAATTTCACCAAGTATGATATTCAAGATTTTAGAAGTATGTTAATCGATGAATAAAATTTTTTTTTCTCGAATGGGATAAGGTCTTACCAATAGTGAGGATAATAAATTAACAACAATGAGTGACAAGGTTAATCCTAAATCTTGTGTTGATGATTCTTGTATAGTATGGATCGTAGTTGGATAAATGCTAAACGAACGAGCGATGAGTACGAGAATGGGGTCGAAGAGTTTTTGAATTTTGTGCAGACAAATCTACCTGAGAGTAATGGACAATTTTATTGTCCTGTGTTAATTGTCTAAATGAGAGACGTTTGGGTGTTGGTCAAATTAGAGAGCATATTCTTTGTGATGGATTTTGCAAAAGTTATACAAAATGGACATGGTATAGTGAGTTATTAGGCATGTCAAATGTGTCACAGACGGTGGAGGTTGATATAAATATGGAAGATTGGGTAGAGGATATGATTCGTGATGTAGGGCATGCGTCATTTGAGCAGACAAATATGTATGATAACTTATCTACTGATTCAGAGAAACCTTTGTATCCGGGATGTACTACCTTTACACGATTGTCAGCAGTGTTAAGATTATTAACTCTGAAGGCAAGGAATGGGTGGAGTGATAAAAGTTTCACCGAATTACTTGAATTGTTGGTAGAGATGCTTCCGGAAGGTAACACATTACCAAAGCGTAATTATGAGGCGAAGAAGGTGTTGTGTCCGATGGGTATGCAGTATAAGAAAATACATGCCTGCCCCAATGATTGCATACTATACAGAAATAAGTTTGAAGGATTACATGAATGCCCTATGTGTCAAGTTTCACGTTATAAACTGAAGGATGGTGATTCTATTTGCAATGACAGCACAAAGCGGCCTCCAGCCAAAGTGTTATGGTATCTTCCAATAATTCCAAGGTTCAAACGATTGTTTTGTAATAAAGATGAAGCAAAGAACCTTAGATGGCATGTAGATGAAAGACTGATTGATGGAAAACTTCGTCACCCAGCTGATGGTTTGCAATGGAAGATGGTTGATCAACTATATCCCGATTTTGGAAATGAGCCAAGAAACCTAAGGCTTGGACTTGCAACAGATGGAATGAATCCCTACGGTAATTTAAGTAGTAAACATAGTTCGTGGCCTGTACTTTTGACAATTTACAACCTTTCTCCGGAGTTATGCATGAAACGTAAATACATCATGTTGTCCATGATGATTTCAGGTCCACAACAACCTGGAAATGACATAGACATTTATCTTGCTCCTTTAATTGAAGACTTGCAAAATCTATGGGAAGAAGGTGTGGAGGTGTTTGATGCGTATGATAATGAAAATTTCAAGATGCGGGCAATGCTTTTTTGCACTATTAATGACTTTCCAGCATATGGAAATTTATGTGGATACAACGTTAAGGGGCACAAAACATGTCCCATATGTGAAGAAGACACAAGTTACCATCAACTGCATCATGGAAGGAAGACAGTGTATCTTGGTCATCGAAAATTTCTCAGGACTAATCACCCTTATCGTAGATTAAGGAAAGCTTTTAATGGGTTGCCAGAAAATGATGTTGCTCCAAAAGCCTTAACTGGACAACAAGTCTACGATCGGGTTAAAAACATCAAAATTGTTTTTGGAAAGACTCAAAAAAAGATCACGGAGACAAGGATATGGAAGAAAAGATCAATATTTTTTGATCTTCCATATTGGTGCAAACTTGATGTTAGACATTGTATTGATGTGATGCATGTGGAAAAAAATGTGTGTGATAGCATCATTGGAACACTTCTCAATATACAGGGTAAGACTAAAGATGGAGTCAATTCTCGACTGGATTTGGTTCACATGGGTATACGACATCAGTTAGCTCCACAGTCTGTAGGAAAGCGAACATATTTGCCCCCGGCATGTCATACGTTGTCAAAAAAAGAGAAAATTTCTTTTTGTGAGTGCCTACGTGGGGTTAAAGTGCCACAAGGGTATTCTTCAAATTTTAAAAGACTTGTCTCGATGAAAGATTTAAAGTTAGTTGGGTTAAAGTCTCATGATTATCATGTGTTGATGCAACAACTACTTCCAGTGGTTATTCGTGACATTTTACCTAAAAAAGTTAGACATACAATAAGTAGGTTATGCTTATTTTTCAATAAAATATGTAGCAAAGCCATTGACCCTCTAAAATTGGATGAGTTGGAAAATGAAGCTTTCACTATCTTATGCCAATTGGAGATGTATTTTCGTCCATCATTTTTTGACATTATGGTTCACTTGGTTGTTCATATAGTGAGAGAGATCAGATTATGTGGTCCAGTTTATTTGAGGTGGATGTATCCAATAGAACGATACATGAAAATATTAAAAGGGTATGTGAAGAATCCACACCGTCCCGAGGCATCTATGATTGAAAGATACATTGCAGAAGAGGCTATTGAGTTTTGTACAGAGTATTTGTCAGAGGTGGAACCCATAGGAGTTCCTAAGTCTCGTCATGAGGGAAGACACGGAGGTAAAGGTACACGAGGCATAATTGTGAAAAGCATGGGTCGTGCAGAAGTCCTTCAAGCACATTTGTATATTTTGAATAATACCGATGAGGTTCAACCTTACTTATCTACTCACAAAACTATGATAAGGGAGGAGAATGTTCGAATGAACGAGAAATGGTTGTTGAATGAGCATAACAAAACGTTCTTAAACTGGTTTGATGAAACAATTAAGAAGGATGATGGTGCCTCTGATACATTGAAGTGGCTAGCAAATGGCCCAAACTTTGATGTCATATGTTGGACTAGGTACGATATTAATCATTTTTCATTTTATACAAAGTCTCAGGATGATAAAAGTACCATGCAAAATAGTGGGGTTATGGTGGTGGCAGAGTCGATGCATTTTTCAAGTTCTAAAGATAAAAATCATGTAAATGCTTCCATATCTTACTTTGGAGTGATTGAAGAGATTTGGGAGATTGATTACACCAAATTTAGAGTGCCTGTTTTCAAATGCAGATGGGTTGATAGTAACAGTGGTGTGCAAGTCGATGAATTGGGATTTACATTGGTTGACCTTCAAAAAGTAGCTTACAAGGATGACCCTTTTCTCATGGCCCACCAAGCAAAACAAGTGTTTTATGTCCAAGATCCTTGCTCCAAAAGATGGTCAGTTGTTCTTCAAGGAAAGACAACAATAGCTAGTGATGACACCAATGATCTTTCAAATATTGATAGTTCTCAAACTCCCTTATCATCAAGGATATCTAGTATCAATGAAGAAACTGAAATAGATGATGTACATGCTATTCGAGATGATCATCATGAAGGAATATGGGAAAATGTTACTACATGATACAAGTTAGTTATTTATTTAATTATTTCATCATTGTATGTTTATTTTTAACTTATTTTAAAATGTTTATTACGTTTTTTATGTTTAGTAGAGTTTTTAACATCTTTTCTCTTTGCTTTCAACAGGTACATGACTGATTATTACATTTTTTTTCAACTTTCAATACTTGTTTGATGTAATTTTAAGTTATTTCATTTGTAAATTAAAGTTTGATAATAAATAATGATGTATTTAGTTTAAATATATAGATTATGTGAATTCTGTATTGGCTGTCTGGTGCTTCTCTATTGTCTGCCTGGATTCTGTGTGTATATGCAGGTATGTGGATAAATAATACGGTAGTATACCTAAACAAAATGAACATTAAAAAAAAAAGGACTTTCTACCTCGGTTACGACTATAACCGATGTAGAAAGTACACTTTTTACATCGGTTTCGGGCAGAACCGATGTAAAAAGTCATACTTTTTACATCGGTTAAAGCTATAACCGATCTAGAAAGTATACTTTTTACATCGGTTCTGCCCGCAACCGATGTAAAAAGTGTACTTTCTACATCGGTTCTTTGTCCAACCGATGTAGAAAGTCATACTTTTTACGTCGGTTGCAGAACCGATGTAAAAAGTCTTATTTTCTATATCGACCGCTTCAACACTGCCTGAATAACCGATGTAAAATGTGCTTAACAACCGATGTAAAAAACTTTTTTTCCACTAGTGATATTATAGTACTAATTTAATAATTTATAATATAATTTAAAATTTTAAAAATTTGTTAATATAAAATTCAATTTTTAGTATTATTGTTTAGGTTTTTCTCATTTATTTAGTAAAGAAAAATAATAATCATAATAATAAATTATGATTTATTTATTATCAGTAATTTAATAAATATTTTTATAATAATAAATGATAAAGGTTTAAATGATTAGAAAATAAAAAATAAATAGTAGAAGTTTTCTATAATCATGTGTAATTAAAAGGGTTAGTAATTTTTTAAAATTTAGCCAAGGTTATAACAAAGTATAAGTAAATTCCAACCGTTTAAGTTAAATTTACCCACATTTATTTAAAATTATTGTTAATCAATTTGTCACATATAATTTTCCAACACTTTAAAAATTTTGGATAAAAGATGTAATAAAAATTTAAACCTTGATAAACTTAAAACTAACCAATGTTAAAAAATAAATTTCTTGTAATGGTACTTGATCAATATGTGCTTATTTTTCTTATGTATATTGTTTATACTATAAATTTAGATTTATCTAACCTATTATATGTTATAAACAACCTCTCATATTAGGTGAATTAATACAATTAAAACATTACATTAAAATTTATTTTTATTTTTTATTTTATTTTTCATAAATAAAATCATTTATATAAATAAAAAATTTATTTATCACAAAATAATTGAAATAATTTTCACAAATTTATATTACAAATATAATTTTTCTTGTTATATTATAAAATAATGTTATATTTATACTATAAATATAATTTCTCTATTTACAATGATGGTACATTAGTAGTTGTCTAGCATAAATACGTAAAATTTTTTGTTAATCTTATTTTCTTTCTTGTTATCCAAAGATTTGTACAGAATTTTTTCATACTAAAGAAATAAGCGCTCTTTTTTTTAAAAAAATATTTATATTTTGTTTAAATATGATGAAAAAAATAAAAAATAAATAAATTATTTAAATAAATAAAAATTAAAAAAAAATTATTATTTAAATAACTTAAAAAAAAATATAATATTTGACATGGATAAAAAAAATTTAAATTTTTTTTTATAAATAATAAATCATGACTTGGTAGGATGAAAAATTAATTCGCTTCCTCCATATTATAAATTTCACAAAGATAAAAAATCTTCTTTCCATTTCCAATCCGTCTTTCATGATTCTTTCCTTCATTCATCCAATCAAACAATCTAATTTTTAATATATTAGAGCATATTCTATATGAATCCTTCCAAAAAAAAGAATTTAAGGTTTAGATTAATAGTTGAATGCATATATTTATTTTAAAAATTTTAAAAAAAGTAAACCAACATAAAATAAAATAAATAATATTATTTTATATAAATTTTTCATAAAACGTTTTACATCAAGAGTAAGATAAAAATAAAAAATATATATCAGACAAAATGAATAAATCAATAGAAAGACATAAAAATAATGTAATAAGAAATTAATATGAAAATAGTATTATTATTCAAAAATAAAATAATACTGCAGAAGCTTGGATATTCCAACGAGCTTTACTTTCAAACCATTTTCTATTTTGTTGGTATATATAAGATTTTTTAAGTCAATAATTGACATGAGAAATATTGGCTGAGTATATTGCTCGTTCTCTATATACAGAAAATGCTTATAAAAGAATTTTTATCTTTTTAGTCACGCCATAGAGCTCAGGCACCGAAGCATTTTAACTAGCAAAACCAAAAGTTTGCTCCTATCCCACCAGTACTTGTTTGTCTTCTCGATCACTCGATCTCTCTATATACTTCTTGACAATTTCTAGGACACACGAGAGCTATAAACAAATGCCAGTTATAGCCAAAACGGAAATTAAGCATTTCAAAATTGAGTTGGCTGTGCTTTCTGTCAAACGGATTATATTACTGATTTTAAAAAGTAAAAATGCTTTTAGTGGCCTAAAAACCACCACAAATAGAAAATAAGTGTGGAGCACAATGCTTGCTAACTAACAAGATAAGGTACTGTTTTAATTGCGGGTCCAGATTGGTTGTATATGACTAATTATTAAGAGTTTGGTTGAGAGAAGATGGGTTCAGATTGTCGCTCTCTGATGTTCACTGTGTGGAGATGCGAACCGGAGCTGGTGGCTCCTGCTACAGCGACTCCTCGGGAACTTAAACTACTCTCGGACATAGATGACCAAGAAGGCCTTCGTATCCAAATTCCATTGGTACAATTCTATGGTAATGAGACAGAAGCAACGATGGAAGGGAAGGATCCTGTTGAAGTGATTCGAGGGGCACTGGCACAAACACTTGTGTTCTACTACCCATTTGCAGGTAGGCTTAGAGAGGGTCCTAATAGAAAATTGATGGTGGATTGTACTGGGGAAGGTGTGATGTTCATTGAGGCTGATGCTGATGTCACACTTGATCAATTTGGTCACTCTCTCGCACCTCCATTCCCATGCTTCCAACAACTCCTATATCATGTTCCAGGTTCCGACGGGATTATTAACTCTCCCCTTCTCCTCATTCAGGTACATCTCTGTCACATATAAGCTTATTTGCTTCAACACAGTCTTAGTCTCTGTGTGTTAAGTTCGTAACAGTCCATACCACTAAAAAATTTACATGGTTAATTAAATCTTGCGGGTTACAGTCAGTGATCCAATTTAAATTTTTTAAAAATTTAAGGATATTTTGGAGTTACCAAGAAAAATTAAAGAAAAAAATTTAGAATGAGAGAAGGAGAGGTAAAATATTTAGAAAGAAAATTTTAAAAAGAGAAATAATTTAAAGAGAAAGAAAGAAGAAAAATTAGAGTAAGAATTAAAGGAAAAAAATTTGGGCCGGAAAAATTAAAGAGAGAAAAATTTTGATTGAGAAAAAACTTAAGAGACAAAAAAATAATTTATAGAGAATAATAAATTTTAGAAGGGAAATAAAAGTTAAGGAGAGCAAAATTTTAAAAAGATAAAATTAAAAAAGATAAAAATAATGGATTTTTTCTTAAGATATATTTTTATAAAATTATATTATTTATCACTTTAAGTAAACCTTACTAAGGCATTGACCATTTAATTAGAAGGTCGCTTTAATTATAAATTAAAAAATTTTACTTTTTAAGTAAATTATAAAATATAAAATTAAATGAGTTAATTCATAAACTAATTTTATCCAATCTTTTTAATTTAAAAATTGCATAAGTTAAAATTTAAAGAGTTAAATATATTTTTATTTTTTATAATTTTTAAAATTTTTTTTGGTTGATGTCTACGGTTAACACCTATCAAATATTAATTATTTTATAAGTTAAAAATATTTTTTTAAAATAAAAATAAGTATTTCCATTCCTTATGTCAGAAAATTTTATCTTTTGGTAATTATATTAATAATATAAAAAATTATGTTTAGTTTAATTATATATGTAAATTATGTACGTGGTTGTCAGAAATTAATTTAGTAATCAATTATTAAATTATGATAATCAATTACGTATAAATAATAATTAATTAATAATCATATATATAAATAAATTAATCATATTTTCAACACTGTTAATTAGGATTATCAAATTTTTGATAACCAAGTACCTAAAAATAAATTGTAGGTGAATAAATCTACAGTTTTTCTATTTAAACATTGTTACTGTTTTCAAACTAAAGAAACAGAATCTATCATTTAAAAAATTAAAGATTAAAATAAAAAATTTAAAAGCAATTAAAACATATTTAATAAAAAAACTTAAATAACCTATTACTAAGTAAACTATAAAATGAACAACTAAAATATGGGTAGAATGGACTCTGGCGTAAGAGATGAACAATTTGGATAGGTCTACAATCTACATACATGTCCTATACAGGTACCCTTCGTAATTCACTTGTCTATTTCTGGTAAGTTAATTTTTGAGTTGTTTCAATTTTGTGATAAAAAGCATTTTGGTTCCTTGACAACGGCTTTTAAACAACAGGTGACACGCCTCAAGTGTGGTGGTTTCATCATGGGCATTCGAATGAACCACACAATGTGTGACGGAGGTGGCCTATCACTGTTCATGAATGCATTGGCGGAAATGTGTCGAGGAGCGAGTGAACCTTCAATTCCACCCGTGTGGCGTAGGGAGCTTCTGCAGGCAAGACATCCACCTCGTATTACATGTAACCATCGTGAATTCGAGCAAGTGCCAGGTAGCAGCCAGGAAGTGACTATGACTTCATATGAGCACATGGTTCAAAGATCTTTCTTCTTTGGACCCATTGAGATAGCGGCCATTCGTCGCTTGGTTCCAAAACACCTTCGTGAATTCACCACATTTGATGTCATCACTGCATGCCTCTGGTACTGTCGCACAAAAGCATTACAAATAGAAGCAGAGGAGGATGTTCGCATCATGTGGATTGTTAACGCACGTGCGAGGTTTAACCCTCCTTTGCCTGTTGGTTATTACGGCAACGCTTTTGCATACCCGTCGGTGGTTACCACTGCAGGGAAGCTTTGCGGAAATCCATTTGGGTATGCGGTTCAGTTAATAAATAAAGTGAAAGGTGAGGTAACGGAAGAGTATATGCATTCGGTGGCAGATCTAATGGTAACTAAGGGACGATGCTTATTTACAACTGTGAGGTCTTTCATTGTGTCTGATTTGAGACGTTTTAATTTTAGAGAACTGAATTTTGGATGGGGTAAGGCAGTGTACGGTGGAGTTGCAAAAGCTGGGGCTGGACCTTTTCCTGGAGTAACCTTTCTCAACCCTTATAAGAATGCAAAAGGAGAAGAAGGTTTGGTATTCCCACTTTGGTTGCCTGCCAAAGCTATGGATAGGTTTGCAAATGAGTTACATCACATGCTTGGAAACCAAAACCAATCTACAAAGAATGATCCCATTTTTCACAAGTCTACCCTCTAGTGTGTAGCATATGAAATTGATTTAATATATTGGAAAGGTGGAGCACGATTTAGTTTATGAACTAGGAAAAAATTAATATAATAAATTTGAAGATGTTAAACCTTGATATTAATAAAGTAATATATATTATATGCGATTTTGTAATTAACAAATTTGTTTACATGTTTTTAATAATTTGATTTACAAAATTTCAAAATACTGTTATTATATATTAGTTCTTTAAAACATATATTTTTATATAAATATAATAAATAGATAATTTATATTTTTAAAATAAATAAATATAATATTATTTAAATGATCATTATACTGTTTAATTTATTTTTTAATTAAATTTTATTTTAATTATTATTTAAAATATTTTTAAATAATTTTTTAAATTTAATTAATACCTTAATTAATTTATTATGTTAATATTCTATAATAATTAAATTAATTTTAAAATTAACTTATAGCATTATGTTAATATATTAATTTTATGTATAAATTAAATTAAATTTTAAATAAACTTATAATCTTAAATGATTTATTGTTAAAATTATTTATAATATTTAAATTAATTTTTAAAATACATTATTATTTTAATTAAAAAAATTAAAATAAAATTTAAAATTAACTTATTACCTTAATTAATTTAAAACTTTAAATCTATAATATGTAAATAAATTTTACGTATTTTGATTTACATATAATTTTTAAAATAGATTTTAAATTAGTTTATTATTTAAACTACGTATAATATTTAAATAAAATTTATCTTAATTACTTATCACGTAATTCTAGGGATGGAAGTTAATAAGGCCGTCCGACAGGGATCTATGACTTGACTCGTTTAAAACCTAGTTAAGCTTGACTCGTTTAATAAATAGATAGGTTGAGATTTGGTAAAAAGGATAAATAAATCAGGCCTAGGCTTATAAAAAAACTTTTTTAACTTATTTAGGGACCTATTTATATTTATATATTATATATATTTATATTTATTTTAATATATTATATTTATATAATATTTATTTTATATTTTATTTACATGATATTAATATATATATATATATGTGTGTTTTAGGCCTATTTAATGGTCTTTTTATCCTGTAGGCTTTAAATTTGTAAGATTTTTTAATTAATTATTTATATAGGTTTTAAGTTTATTTATTGATTTTTTTGTAACATAGACTTTTAAACAGACTTACAGGTCTTGTAGGCTTTAAATCAGGCCAGACCTTGATAGAAAAAAAAAAAGTCTTTAACAGATAACAGGCTCAGGCTTAGACTTCAAATTTTTTAAACAGGCCAGACTTACATTCAAAGCCTAACTCGGCTCGGCCTACTTCCTTCCTTCCCTACGTAATACCTATAATATGCAAATAAAGTTTACCTTAATTACTGGATTACATTAATTTCTAAAATTATATATTTTAATTTACATATCATATTTAAATTAAATTATAAATTAATTTTAAAATTCATTTATTCTCTTAATTACCTATTATATTAAAATTAAATTTTACATTTAATTATTATCATAATTAAATTAATACATTAATTTGATATACTATTTAAATTAATTTTTGAATGAATTTATTATCTTAATTAACTTAAAACTCTACCTCTATAATATGAAAAAGAAATTTTACATATTCTGACCTATAATATTTAAAATAACTTAGTATCTTAATTAATGTATTAGATTAATTTTCTATAATAAATAAATTAACTTATTAACCTTTACACCATATTGAATAATATAAAAAATGTATAAACTTATGTTTTTTGTAATTTTTATTTCAATTATAAAATAATTTGTTTTATAATTATTTTAAAAACTTTAATCTTAAAAAAAGTATATAAATTACTTTTATAAATAAAATTAAATATAATTTACATACTTTATTTAAAATTAATTTTATTTAAAATAATATTTATTAATTAATAAATTTCCATTTAACTTTTAAAGTAAATTATGGTTAATAACCTTAAATTAATTTTATTTTTTATCAAAATTATTTAAATTGTACAAAATATTAATTTTTTTATCATTTCTTTTCAAACATCTTAAGTTTTTTTCTTGCATTGATTTTAATATTTAAATAATATATATATATTATAATTTAATTATAACCTATTTTATTATAAAATAATTATAAATTTATATCACAAAATAACTTTATATAAATTTTTAAATTTTATTATAAAAATAAAAAAATATTAATATAAAAATAATATTATTTTTATTTAAAATTTATAAATTTATAATATTATTTTTTATTTACATTTAAAATTAATTATTATTTTAACAGTCAATCTAATACAATAATATATAATATAACATGATTTCTATTAAACTAAATTAAAGTCAATTATTATTTCTAAAAAGAATCTAATTTAATATTTAAATAAAATAAAAAATTATATAACTAAAATATTAATTTTTATTAACAAAAATTGAAATTTGAATTTTATATTATTAAATATTTAAATTATAATAATATTGATTTATCACATTAATTTTTAAAATTATTTATCAATTCAGATTGTGAAATAAATTCTATCAATTATAATAATTATTTAATAAAATTAAATTCTACATTGAAATATAATTTAATTAATAAAAAAATTAATTTTTTCTTATTTCTTTATATTTTTTAATAAATAATATTACAAATGTATATAAAATATTTATGAATTTTAAATAAAATATTTTAAATGAATTTTTATCAATTATTTTGAAACAAAATAAATTAAAAAAATGATTATAAATTTTAAAAATCAAACTGTAATTTTTTATAATAATTTTTAAAAAAATAAAATAATACAATCAAATATTACGATTTTTTTTACATGGAAAAAACATATACTAAGTTTAAGACATCATTATAACGCTTACAATATTGTTATATAAAGTTAAAAGTCTACTTAAATCGATATGATCAAATCATATAGTTTGCAAAAATCTATTTTTAACTGATATCTTTCAAAATCTATTTTTATTAAAATAATACAAATTAATTCTTAACTGATAATAAAATAAACACTAACAATTATTTAATAATTTTTATCTTTTTATTATATCATATATTATCTATTATATTTTTTTATTTTTCTCTTTTTAAGTGTATTATTATATCCTTTAGATGTTCATAAATTAATTTTTAAAACTAATTTTAAAATTTTTTAATTATTAAATAATTTTATATTTTATAAGATAGTAATTCTATATTTTTATTAATATTTATTTTATTAAGTAGGACGAAGAAGATATAAGAAGATATAACAAATATTTTTTCCTTAGAATATCAAATGATCCTTTTTCATCTTTTTGCTGCTAGTATTACTGACTCCGGACATGGTTATGATAAATCAGCAAATTTGTTGTACCTTTTGAGGTTATTTAATCACTTCCTATATTTAAGCATTTTCCAAATGATTCTTAAAGTTTAAAGCAATTGCAAACCGCTGAATTACTATTCTTTTTAACAACTAAATCACTTGGTATATATTCGTAAAATAAAAAATATAAATTTAATTATTTTAAGCAACAAATTAACAATATATTTTGACCAAAATTGCTATATTAAGTGCTAAACTGTCTCTTTTAATATCTACAAGCCCAATTTATTATTTTTTTAAAAAAAAGTAGTTTGAAAGATTATTGTAGACCATTATCCAACTTTAATGTGTTGTTTGGTTTGTGTATTATATATTATTTCTTTATGGATCTGAAAATGGATGTACTTTTCTATTATCTTGTTAATGGAATATAATTAATATATATATATATATATATGTTTGAGGCTGGAATGTTTAAACGAGTTGTGCGATTACTTGCGGGTCATGATGTAAAGAACTCTTACCTGTATTAGTTTTATTTGCCGGTTAAAATCTGATTTTTGAATGTTTGCTTCTTAAATTGTTAATCAACAATGTTTCTTTTTTATATTAAAAATCGTAAATTTTAATAAAACTTTTATTAAAAATTATAACTTAACTAATTTGGAGTGGAAATTGAGCAGTGACTGCACACACAAGCCGCTACAATCGCAAGTCATGATATGATGTTGGTTGAGGTATTGGGTAGTAGGAATAGAAATATGTTAAGTTGAATTAAGTTTTGAGTGTTTTAAGTATGATCTGTTTAAAAATTTTAAAATTTGAGCTTGTATCTGTTATTTATCAAAGATTTTTTTTTCTGTTAAGATTTGACCTGTAAAACTTACAGAGCCTACAAGTCTGTTTAAAAATCTACATTACCACCAGTGGAAAATAAGTTTTTTACATCGGTTGTTATGAATTTTTTATATCGGTTATTCGAACGGTATTAAAGTGGTCGATATAGAAAAAAAACTTTTTACATCGGTTATAGAACCGATGTAAAAAGTACACTTTCTACATTGGCGGCTGTGGGAAGAACCGATATAAAAAGTGTACTTTTTACATCGGTTAAGACCATAACCGATGTAAAAATTACACTTTCTACATTGGTGGTTGTGGGAAGAACCGATATAAAAAAAGTGTACTTTTTACATCAGTTAAGATCATAATAGATGTAAAAAGTCATACTTTCTACATTGATTGTAACAATAACCGATGTAAAAAGCATCGGTTATGATCTTAACCGATGTAGAAAGAAACTTTTTACCTCGATTATGATCATAACCGATGTAAAAAGTCCATTTGTTTTAAATGTTGTTTTTGTTTAAGAAAACTACCATATTATTTATTCACAATACCTACATATACAAACGGAATACCAAGCAGACAATACAAAAATAACAGAATCTATATATTTAAAGTAAATACATCAATATTTATTATAAAATATAATAAAAACATGATATCATCAAATTTGTTCATCAAATCTAACATCAAAATTCCATGAATTCAACCCAAGTTGGCAACCTCTATAGAAATTATTCCCAACGTTTCCTAATATCATCAATTTCTTCATCTAATAAAGGTTGAGGATTTTCAAATATCTACAAAATATTTTTGAATAAAATTAAAGAAAATGTCATGTTATGCATTAAAATTAAATAATTAAATTAGGACAATTGTAATTACTTGGTTCCAAGAATTAACAATATATGCCGAGACAATAAGAAACATATGTCTCATCACATAATATCCACACTCGGTTCCTCCAGGTTGTCTTGGACACTTCAAAAAAATAAGAGTATCAAATATAATTAGAGATGATGATATATTGATAAAAAAATATAAAATAATTGCATAACTTTTAATAAAGTACTTACCTTTGTAATTATCCATACAAGCTTTTTAATATTTAATGAATGCATCCCTTTTAATCGAAGTCGAGCATTCATTGCTCTACAGTAAAATAAAAAGCAAATGAATACCTTTGAGAATAACAAATTATATGAATATAAATACCAAAATCCTAAAAACTTACAAATCTATAATGTCCTTTATGTCATTCTTTGGTTTTTGCCAAGCAGAGCATAGAAATACAACTACATTCCGCTTTGGACAAATAATGATTAATTGCTAATGGGCTCTACAAAATATGGATGATAATGAACCAAAATTAGGAATTTAAATAAATTCGTTAAATAAAGCAATTAAGTATTGACTTACAATTGTAAATAAGTGGTTAAGTAACAGTCTTTATTAGCCTGCAGTCTCCTCTGAAGGTATCCCTGTATCTCAGTTGCCTTGTTCCCGATTTTCTGCATATAAACCGGGTCCAGGAATCCATAGAGGTATAAGTTTCCTCTTTGAGTAGAGATATGATACAGGTACCTAATATTGCGAATAATTTTCATATGTTAGATTTTGATAATGTAATAATTCAAGTAAGGTTTAGAAATTTACTTATATCAACCATAATTGTAGAACTGATATACATAGGAGATCGTTACCCACAACCAACTCCAATATATCCTTCTTAGTAATATAGAAGGGGATAGGTGTGGGCTTCCCTATGATATCTGGTTCCATTGTTATTTGCAAAGTTTCATCACCCAAGTTCATGACAATACCAAATAGACATATGAGCAAATCAACCTCATGTTTCTTTTTAGGAGCCTCAAGAAGATCTCCTTTAGCATTGGAATCAATCTTGTTCCCACAATCTTCCTTATAAACCTACGATAAATTCACAAAATAGTAAGAAATATATATACACACACAATGTATATATTAAAAAATTAGTAACATAGGCTAAAATTATTTAATACCTGAGGTTGAGCTCGCTGCACAAGTCTCCTCGGCCATATAATAAAATGATTGGAGACTTGCCCCACGATATGAACCTCCTCAGTAGGAACAGGAACAGGAGCATCTGCATCTTCAACCCATTCAACCATCACTCTAGCATGATCATAATTAATTTGCTGATGATGGATGGTTGAATCCAAGGTGTAGACTTTCCTAATGGCTACCAAACGATATGTATCATCAACATATAACTCATAATCGTCTGTAACTGCATCCACATCCTCTTCTCCCTGTAGTTGCTCCTCCGTCGAAGCACAACTTCCCTTTGTGCTCATGCGCCTAGGAGAAGGTAATGGATGGTGACCTTGTGTCTGTGTTTGAGAAAGTCCCAAAGATGCAAGCTCCTGCCTAAGCTTTTGTCTGAGCTCTTGTCTGAGCTCTTCTCGAAGTTCTTGCCGCAATACTTGCCTCATGTCTTCGCGCATGGCGTCCAAATCATCTCTAGACACTAAGTCTTCTTTGGAAGTGTGCCTAGAAGACAATCTAAAGTACTGTCTAAGGCTAACACCTCACCCAACTGCACGAACACAACCTGGACGCTCTGGTTGGCCAATAACAGTACTCAAGATGTCATCTCGGCCAGCTGGAACAAAGACTCCTTGTGAGCTTTGTTCAGCCAAAAAATCCTACAAAACAAAAAATGACTGTTATCAATAATGTACATGTTTAAAGATAAATAAAAAGAAATTTCACAAAATTGTGTAATTACTTACAATTTTCTCAGCAACAATGCGAGAAGGCTCTTATGTGTACTCTCTAGATGCCTTTTAGCATGCCCTCTTCCATTTCTCATGGCGTGAAGGTGGAGAGGGTGGAGAGAGAAGTGTAGAGGGGTCTGCTTCAGACGACTGCTGACGTTCTTTTCATTTTTGCTCCATCAGCCTCTCATGAAGCAACTCGTAACCCCCACGAGATAATCTATGGGGGTAACAGTTCTTGGCAGAAATTTGTTGAGCCTTCTTTCTTTTCTCCTGTTATAAGAAATCAAATCAATTAATCATAATATTGCTTACATTAGTCAATTAAAAAACATAATATTAGAAAGATACATACAACGAATGCAGGATCTATTCGAGACTCAATAAATCTCTGCCAAGTGTCATCATCAAGGAACTGCTACTCCTCAGAAGGAGGCACATCCTTGAGTGACCCAAATATATATTTGCTGGTGAGATATGTCTTGAAGCCCCTTCAGCGCTCACCAGCAAATGAAAGCCACTTCCTTTTCAGGAAGTTAGTGTTTGGTACATCATATGTAAGCTACATAAAAGAAGATGTAATTAGTTAGTGAATGATAAATATATGGAAAAACTTAAATCTTTAAAGTTAAATACCATGATAGTCTCTCAAATTTAATCCTTCACTCGCATCTCAACATCATCACAATCCTTCTTCAAAATACTAGCTTTGCTTCATCTAAGTAGGGCCACATAACTCTTAAACTTTGTCTTGTTTGGCCCTAATGGATTCCCAGTGGCCTAATCAAACTCTATGGAAATCCTCTCCTCGCCGCTCCGACTAAGGGTTAACTCCCTTAACCGTGTGGCTCATCTTCCCTTCTTCTGCCGAGAAGAAGGGTTCTCAGACCCACATTGGGAAGAAGGAACCTCAGAAGGGTCAGTCATGTATCTGTTGAAAGCAGGGGAAAAAAATATGAAAACTAAATACAAAAACAACAAGTTATGAAGCAAGAACAGCAAGATATGAAACAAACTACTAGGCATGAATATTAGCTACAAAAAACAGCAAGTTATGAACTATATTATCTGTTAGTGTTTCAATTACCTTATTAAAAAGAAATGACAACAAACCCACAACAATGAAAAATGGAAAAAGAAAAAGAAAAGCACTCGAAAGCCAACATTGCATAAAGAACAAAATTGAAAGGTTAAAAAAAGGATTCATACCTTATTAAAAAAGTTAAAGGATGAATGCCTTGGTAAAAAACAAAAACAAGTTCACCTTGTTTATTTTATAAAACCACAACATAATTTGGAAGGGAAGAAAAGAAAAGAAATAACAAAACTATCAAGGAAATGAAATGCTTTTCACACATCTGTTGTTGCAAAAAGTTTAAGAACCAGCAACATTTACTACCAAAACCACTATCCATTAATCTCCTAATCATAAAATTCTAACATAATTAGAATGTGAGAGAGTAAAAAAACGAACCTTCCTAAACCTAATATATAAATGGTTAAGAGAAAAAGCTGGCATAATAGTTAAAAAGAAAAGAGAAAATTCCCTTCATCCCAGTTCTAATAATTTAAAGACCAAAAATTAAGAAGGCTGAGGCATACTCCTAGTGAGTTCAATTTATTCATCTAATAGTTTGAATGATGTCAAATGCATGACTTGTGAGATGACTATGATATGGATAAAAAATCAACTACAATTAAATGAGACAGAAGATCAAATCTTAGATTATGCTAACGCGGTAAGATATTCTTTATTTTCATGTTTTTAGAAAATAATTAATGTTCTTTAGGAATTAGTTCATGTTCTCTAATCTCTATTACATTTTTAATTAGCTTCGTGATCGGCTCCCCAGTCCAAATGGAGAATCAGTTGTTGAATGCAGAACTTTGTCTGAAATGCCTAGTGTTTCATTCACCATAGGGAACAAAGCATTTGAACTTTCCCCAAAGCAGGTATATATATTTCCAAAGTGTAACATGTAGCACTTAATAAAAATTTTCTTTCCTATTTTTTTTCTCACCTTGTAATTTTAACTTATTAGTTTTATCAAGCTGCTAGTAGCTTGCTGAAAGATCATGTTGTATTTAATTTAAAATTCAACTTCCTATTGTTAGGCCATGCTTATGTAGCGCAAATGTTTTTTAATGAACATTTGTTACATGAATCAGTATATTCTTAAAGTGGGAGAAGGAGACACGAGAAAATGCATTAGTGGATTTATAATTTTTGACATTGCTCCTCCTCGTCCATCACTATGGTATGCATCTTTTTTTTTTCCTTCTTACTTGTTTTATACCTTTTCTCATTATTATTTGATTTAATGATGTATTGCATTTTTTCTCCTTAATTACTTTGTCATCTTAATAGCAATTTGAAAAATCTTATCTTTATGACAACTCTATTCTCAAAGAACGTACACCTTATTTATTGGAGCACAAAAATTATGTATGAAGCACACATAATTCATATACTGGAAAAAAAAGGCATTTTTTTATAATAGTTTTGACAAGAAATAAACTGTTTATGGGATATACCAATGTTCTTTAAAATTTCACAAACATTATGCATATGTTAACCTTTCAACCCATATGATCTTGGTTATGAAATACAGGATTTTAGGGGACATTTTCATGGGTCGCTATCATACAGTGTTTATTATGGCAATGTGAGAGTTGGATTTGCTGAATTAATAACATAAGAATAATATATCTAACCTCTACTATCTCTAATAGCTACTCAAATAGTAATTGTCTTCTTTTAATAATATTTACACAAAATACAATCGAAATGTAAATAAGTAAATAATCAAACTTAGGCAATAAATAATGTTTTTCATGCATTATAGCTTCAGGAGAGGACATAGCTCTGGAAGTAATGCAGAATTAGAGACCCTAAACCTAATCAGAAGTAACCCAGACTCTAGGTAAGAATGCTACATACCTTAGCTTAGCGACGACGATGGCATAGACGACGGCATGCTTCGCGTTCGGAAGACGACGTGCTTCAAGACAACGTTCGGTTGACAACGTAGGAACTTAGGCTTAGAGACAACAACGTAGGGCAATGACGAGGGACTTATGCTAGGGCAGGAGGAAGACAATGGAGTTTTTAGACTTATGCTTAGAGACAACGGTCGTATCGGGTTTAGAGGAGGGAAAAGAGATTTTACGTCGGTTGTTACAAATAGCTGATGTAGAAAGAACTTATTACATCGGTTACTCTACTTAACCGATGTAAAAAAGCTTACTTTCTACATCGGTTATAAAGCAACCAATGTAGAAAGTTTAAACTTTATTTGCAAAAATGCCACCGCCTACTTTTCTAGATCGGTTGTAGTGTAACCGATGTAGAAAATGTCAACTTTATTTACAAAAATGCCACCGCCTTTTTTCTACATCGGTTCACGGACAACCGACGTAAAATCTTGTTATAAAAGGCTATTTTTCTACTAGTGTACAAAGAAGATCAATAAATAGACTTAAAGTTTATGTAAATAATTGATTAAAAATGTTTGCAAACTTAAAGCCTATAAGATAAAAAGGCTATTAAATAGGTGTAGAACACACACACACACACATATATATATATATATATATATTAATATTATGTAAATAAAATATAAAATAAACATTATACAAATATAATATATTAAAATAAATATAAATATATGATATATAAATATAAATAGACCTCTGAATATGTTAAATAGGCTTTTTTATAAGCTTAGACCTGACTTGTTTATATAAAAAGGTTTTTTAACAAGTCTGAACCAGTCTATTTATTAAACGAGCTGAGCTAAGTTAAGATTTAAACAAGTCGAACCGTAGACCCTGTTGGACGGCCTTGTTCACTTCCATTTCTACACTTGGGAAACCTTTCGATACGTAAAATAGGAAGAAGTTAGTAAATCTATTATTAAAGAAAATTGTTATTCGCACCCCTCCTTATATTTTACATTTTTCCTCCAAAATTATTTTTTTATTTTTATATAGTTGCTTTTATGAGTTTTGGAAATTATATTTCGTAATACAAATGACTTATCATTTTGGAAATACAATTTTGGAGGCTAAATAAAAAAAAATTAAAAAATAAAATTTTGGAAGGTAAAATACAGTTTGAAACTTTATTTTTGAAAACATGTTTATTTGACTTTTAAAATTTTATTTTCGAACTTTTTTATTATTTTGCTTTCGAAATTAAATTTTCAAAAATAATACATATATTTAAAAATATAATTTTAGAATATAGACTAAATGTAAAATGGAATATTGATATGATATTTTAAAATATTTTTATATTTATCTAGGTGCTATTATAAAAAATTAATAAATAATATAATAGAATGAAAAGTAAAAATAAAATTGAATAAATAAAATATAGAATTCATTTTTTATTAATATTATAATAAATAAAAGTTTAATAAAATATCATTACATAATATTAAACATAAATATAAAGATTAAGTGATTGCAACATTCTTTTTCTTTTTTGGTAAGTGACGGTTTCTTGAATACTCACATTAGTTATATTTAATATTTAATGTGCTAGGTTTGCTTCTTGTGTATCCTATGACATAGATTTCAAATCAATCATTTATTGCAATAACTGAACAATCATCTTAAAAAATTTTGCATATAAACATGTATTGATATTAGCATATTAATACTCAAAAGATAAATACATAGGATTTGAGAGACGTTTAGCCATACCTAGGAAGAGAAGGCATCTTGGTCCTGACTACTAATGCTTGATACACCCGTCTACACGAAAGGTTGTGCACTCGCATGAACCTCAAATGAAGGAATGAAGTATGTATGTAAAATGGTACAAAACCAATCCAAGTATCTGTCAATGCACTAGACCTCAACGAATACATCACCTCTGATCTCATGTGACACCACTGAGTCCTTATAATGTTGGTAACTATGATCTATATCATTGGGGCTGGTAACCATATTTAACTGATCAAATGGGGATAGAGGTATGCCTTGTACATGAGTATATTAACACATCACTCTCTTTGTTAGGTATGGATAAAACATACCACTACATTGGATCAATCCAGAATACCAATATATCTCATGAAAAGGTCAGTGTGCTCGATAACTCAGATATGGTGTCCAAGTGATGTCATCCGCATGCAAACAGTTCAATGCTTCTCTGTATAGATGGACATTTTCTAAACCACGAATCACAGTTGACACGGGCCTATCTTCCCTAAACTCCACGTTTAGTTGGCGAGCATTTATATGTGAAAAATGCTCAAAAATCCATGCATGAAATAATTACAAATAAATAATTTCATAAAACAATTAATATTATACAATAAATACAAGTGAATTGTATTAATACATGTAGCAATGTCATGTAACCTCCTATCTAGTGAGTGTTATGAAAACTCACGTCGCCACGATGTTCGTAAAGGTATGCTAATACAATTGTCCCCTATGCATACCTTCGAACTGTATGAAGATCCTGGAATAATTCCAAGTACACAACTCCAACAGAGGTTGCACTCTTATTTGCAAAAACAATACTACCTACTAGTCAAAGTAAATATGCCTTAGCAGCAACACTCAACTGGCCCTTCCCAATGCAATGTTCGTACACATCCTTTAGTCAGCTAAATCGAACGGATGCACCACGAATGGATTAGGTCTCCATGTTTTTCTCCTCCAAAGAGACGTGTAACAACTCCTATAACATGCCACATGCAAACTCTCCCTGCATAAGAGGAAAAAAGAATAACTCATTTGTTATTGAAATATGTAACATGGAGGACACATCATTCAGCGTGGGTCACATCTCCTGTTGATAAATAGAAGGTGCATGTGTTTTGATGTAATCTTTTAGCGAAGACTGACACTAACCCGTGATCCACTGCAAATAGCCACCAAGGCCAACTCGGCATCTCGCACAATGTCACGAACATAATCATTTTGTGTCTCTTTCAAATTATCTCCATGTGAAACAATCTTTAATGCACCATAATCCTAAATCAACAAATTGTATATTCAATTACAAATCATTATTTAATATTAGTTAAAAACAAAAACAAACACATACTACCTCTTCATTCCACAATGACGTAACAACATTATAATTGTACAAAACGCAACAATGAAGCGTTGAAAAGGTCACCAGGAAAACCTTCTAATGCCTGAGTACAATCTCCCCTCCACATAGATGTTGTTGGTCTTAGTTGTTCTTCATGAAATGCATCTGTAGTACATCCTTCAATACATGTTGATGCGCCTCCTCTACCTCTCCCACCTCTAGTTCTTGGAGGCATGACTAAACATTTAAATCATCAAAAACCAGTATTTAAATTTACAAGTTGACTTTCGAAAATAAGACAGAATCCAGAATAGATTTATTCTTGCATTTCAAAATCTTATTTTCAAAATGAAACACTCCATTTCAAAAACAAGATTTTGAAATGCAAGAATGAACCTGATTTAGATTCTTATTTTTAGAAGTCAACTTATACTGCATTCTGCAATCTTATTTCTGAAACTTAAATTGCTTTTCGAAAATAAAATTCTATAGTATATAAGATGTAATTTCATAATCTTAATTTTAGAACAGAATTTAACATTCTAAAATTGTATTTTTATATTATAAAATTTTATTTTTGAAAGTTTCTATCTGCATTTGGAAACTCAACTCAAATAGTTTTACACATAAATATCATCATAGATGCTCAGTAAAAAAAAATAAACAACAAAAAATAATATTTATAATTAAATTTTTACTTTTCAAATGGAAAATAATAAAATTGGTAAAGAACTTAAATTAACAAGAAAAATTTAAAAGAAATATAAAAATTCAAAATGTTTAAACTGTGAAAAGAATGTAAAAAAATAAATAGAAAAAAAGAAAAAATATTTTAAAATTTTAAAAATTTAAAGAAAATATAAAAATTAAAAAAATGTAAATAATAAAATTCATTTTTAAAAAATATGATTAAACTGTCCTTGCATCTAAAGTTGAACAAGAGAAAAACAAAGTACTCTTCTTATTTTATTAAATTAATAAAATAAAATGACTTTATCACTAATTCTAAATAAGTTAATAATGGATTCTTTCAAAATATTAAACGATTCTATTATATATCAAAAAATTTGAATAACTACATTTAATATATCGAAAAAGGTATGTCAATACTTTATTATGTCATTTTGTTGGCCATAAAAAAAAAGAACATTAAACTAGTTTCCAAACCAACAATTAAAAAGAATAATTTTTAACTTTGCAAGTGATATATATATATATATATATATATATATATATATATATATATATATATATATATATATAAAATCTTATAACACAGTAAATTGATAGTATACATATAATATTAAGGTTTGTTTATTTTTTTTATTTTAATTTTTCAGTTTTAATTATAAAAATGTACCAGAGTTATTTTTATTAATTTTTTTACAAAATTTTAAAAATAAAAAATAATAAAAGAAAAATAATTTTTATAATGAACAGTATATTTGAATATATCTATGAAATATCATAAATGCGTTTCAATTTTGTAAAAGCTACTATTTGTAGCATGTATTTAATACGGATTAAAAAAATATGAACTCTAGTGTTTTAAAATTGAAAAAAAAAAAATATAATTAGAAACTAGATAGGGCCTTTACTTCTAAAATTAATAAATATTGCTCCGCAGGTAGTTGTACTGCTTGTCTTTAAGATGGAATTTAACTTTTTGGAAAATGAGATCTTCGAAACGTAATGCATTATATGGGAATTAATTCAATCATAATTAATTTGGTCAGATATCCTTGCTGAATGCTGATCATCCGTCAAAGTGAAACACAAAACACCCTGAGTTTCTATTATATATTGTTAATTTATGCATGTATATCACTGATTTTGGGCATCACTTTGCAGCAAATTTTCAATACTTGAACGTTGTAGTCAAGTTGAATAAATTTAGTTTCCAAACTTTGTTCATAACCAGATCAAATGGGTCTATCTAAGTTCAACATAGATATAGATATAACTCAAAAAGAAAGATCAAATTATTTGACGAATAATTTTGTTTAAAATTATTTTTTAATATTTTTTATAAATAAATAAATTTTATTAATTTAATTGTTAAAATAATAAATTATATTATATAAATTATTTTTATAAAATTTAATATTTTATTAATTAAATTTAAATTAATGAATATTATAAAATATATTATTTATTAACTTGAATTTATTTTTTGAAATATTAATTTTATTTAAATTTTATAAAAATTATTTATATAATATAATATATTAATTTAATAATTAAATTAATAAAATTTAATTATTCATTGAGAATTATTTAATAAAATAATTTTAAATAAAACTATTATTAAAATAATTTATTTTTTTTAATTTAAATGCAAGCTATTTAAAAATAAAGCTATATTCAATGAATTGTGAAATGTAATGATAGAGAATGTTTAAAAAAGAGCTGCATACTCCTCTTAATTTTTTTTTATTATTATAATATTTCCGACAGATAACTTAAAATTAATAAATCTTTTGAAGCATAGAAATAATTAATATGGGTTATCAGTTCCAAGAAATTTTTTTTGTAATACTTGTTAGTCTCATTGTTTATGAATTAATTGGAGTCCCTAATGCTCCATCAGTGAATCGAATAAATCTGAATAATTTATTTTTAAAAAATATATCATATCTTTAAAAATTAAGTAAATATTATTATTTTTAGAAAAAACTGAAAAAAGCATGTAGATGTGGTTTTTTTCGGTGTTTCCCGTAAAACATAATCATGTTCAAATACGGTAATAAGCAAACACTGTTCTGGGAAATGGATAAAAGAGAAAAAAAAAACTGGAAAGAAAAGGGGTAAAAGAATTTTTTTTTATTGTTTGATGTGCAATTAAAAATAAAAGGAAAGAAAATTAAGGGAAAATGATAAAATTTTTCTTAATTGAAATTTTCTTATACACTCTTTCTTGAAAATATTTAAGTAATTTTCTGAATTTACTTTTCTTGTGTCTATTTTTTATTCAATCAAATAATTTTCCCCCATTTTCTCTCCTAATAAAGAACTAAAAATTCCTTATTTTTTAAAATTAAACCTCATTTTTTTATTATATCCGAAAAATCCTTTATTTTCTTTCATTATATTTTGTTCTTCATTTTTTTTAACCAAACAAACGATATATGAATGTCTCTTTGAACAATAAAATACACCCATTTGAAGTGGTTTAGTGCAGTTAATTTTATTTTATGCTTTAAGATACTTACATGTATTAAATATATTTCAAACTAACCGTAAATTTAAGTTATTAAAATTAATTTAATGGTATAAAATTGAAAAATTAAAATAATTTTACATAAAATTTTAAATTCAAATCTCATTATTTTTTAAATTATATAAGAAAATTAACCACAAATTTAAGTTATATATGATATTATTATTAAAATGAAAATTTACGGGATTGTTTATGATGAAAATATTTTATTTTTATTTTAATATTTATTACTGAACACAAAATACCACCTTTAGTTTATTTTATTAACAAAAAAAAAATTATTTTTATCGTTTTTTATACAAATCTTTTAAAATTAAATAAAAATATATAATATGTTTTTAAATGAAAGTTCTGCTAAGTCATTAAAGTTGGTTCAACCGTGGGAGGTTGTGAAATTAAACTGTAGAACGACGTCGTTTTGGGTGAGACATACATAACCAAACTATATCCTGGTTTTTCACCTTCTGTGATCTTTCTTCCCTTTCTCTTTACTACAGCGACAACGATCCAAGTGTTGCTCGTTGTGATGGACCGTGTAGCTGAAACCGAGAGAACTCTGTAAGCAATATTTCTCCTGCTTCGATCCTCAATCTTCATTTTATTTCGACTTTAGGCTTTTACAATGAATACTTTTCCTAAATGTATTCTTCGTAGCCCTAAATATTGTTTTCATCCTTAGGTACCCATACGTGACTGGATCCTCTGTAGTCGCTATCAAATACAAAGATGGGATTCTTATGGCAGCTGATATGGGAGGTCTGTTGCTAAACCTTATCAATTCTTATTAACATTATGCTTCTCTCTCTCTCTCTCTCTCTCAACTTTAGCTTCTTAATTGCAACTTCTTTTTGTGTACTTTAGTATAAATAATTTGTGCCTTCCTCTTGTTCAATCTTGTGCTTTGGTTCTGGTAGGTTGTAGTAACCTTTCCTGCTGTTATGTTTAAATTTTGGTCGGATCAATGTCCCGTTGAATCGTTAATTTGGTTTTTATCTTCATACCAAAATACTCTTAATCTGATTATTGTGGAAATTGCCTTCCCAGAGATTTTAAAAAAATCCTGGAGAAATAAATTTTAATTTCGTACAAGCGCTACTTTTAAGAGTTGTCTTCTGATTCATAGATGTTCCATCTCTGCAAAGCTCAACATAATGTTATTAAGTAGTGGACTCACTTTGCATCTCATATCAATGATTGTATGTAATGATAGGTTCATATGGATCTACCCTGCGGTACAAGAGTGTTGAGCGTATCAAGCCTATTGGAAAACATTCTCTGCTCGGTGCTAGTGGGGAAATAAGTGACTTCCAGGAGATTCTGCGCTACCTTGATGAACTTATGTGAGCACTTTTTCATTTTACTAATAATTTTTAGTAAGTATGCACTGGTTATCACAAATAAGTTTAGCACAGAACATTCTGATTAGTTAAATGGACTGCAGCTGCTTTCTTTTCATTGCTTGGCCTATTTATTTATTATGCTTCAAACCCAGTAAAAGACACCATCTGTATTTTTTCCCCTCAACATATTCAATATTACAACTTGAAAACTCCTACTAACTGGTGGTTTTGGATGACTGCTGCAGTCTTTATGACAACATGTGGGATGATGGGAATTCTCTAGGGCCTAAGGAGGTGCACAACTATTTAACGCGTGTGATGTATAATAGGCGCAACAAGTTCAACCCATTGTGGAACTCACTTGTGCTTGGTGGTGTGAAAAACGGGCAGAAGTACCTTGGCATGGTATGCTTTACTTAGTCTTTTTTTATTCAGTTCCACAGTTGAGGTATCTGCAACTTCTTTTTTTTTTTCTAATAGTTCTATCTTTGTATCTTATCCAGGTTAACATGATTGGCATTAATTTTGAAGACAACCATGTAGCAACTGGGCTTGGAAATCATCTTGCTAGGCCAATTCTCCGTGATGAATGGCATGAAAATTTGACTTTTGAAGAAGGGGTCAAGGTACTGGAAAAATGCATGCGAGTGCTTTTATACCGTGATAGGTCTGCTGTCAACAAAATTCAGGTTTTGTCCTTGTTCCTTTTCTTGTTTTGCACTGCTCACCCCTGCCTCCCTCCCGAATTTCCATTTATCAAAACACAATCTGGGTGAAATCTGATAATATGGTCCCATGTTTTTAGCTGCTAATTTTTCACCTTTGTTCTGCGCTAGCATATTCTCATAGGCCAGAGGCCAGGTGCTAAACATAGGAGAGTATTCTTCTCCAACATCCATATTTTATATTCATCATTTAATATTTTGGTCTATATTTTTATTGATTTTGGATTATGAATGGTATTTGTAAGGGAGGTGTTTGACATTTAATGGTGATTGTTTGCTTAATTTTCTACATTCTTGTCATTGAATAAAAAGCCTCATTGATTTTTTAGTTAGAACTAGAAGTTTTAGAGATCACATTTAATACCTCAGGAAGTATGTGATTCATGCCGTAGCATTTGTGAGAAAGTTTAATTTGTAGAATTTTAGCTCCTAAGTGTTAGTTCACATGTACCTAGATCTCTCTGTACTCTTCTCTGCCTGAGGTGGGATGCTTATGGGGTCTAATCTCTACTTTTAGCTTGTGGAATAGAAAAGTTAATAGATTTCTAGAAAATTGCTGTATTATACTTGTGTGAAATAACTTGTGAGTCCTGGGTAATGACAATGTTTCCTACTTCTTTCATAGTTAGAATAATTAATTTTGGCTGGCTCAGATCAACATAGCTTGGCATAGAATCATGGCCACCTGAGAAACAAAGGCTTAACCTAAGAACCCTGTACTGGCAAAAAATAAAAGACTATCTGATAATAAATTGGTTTGTGGTTGTATTTTCTTATTGCGAATGATTTGGGGAACTAAATAGACTTCATGTAACCAATAAAGTACACTTGCTCATGACACAGTGAAGCGAAGTGGTGATCTGGTGAATTAATTGTGAACTTGTTATTTGCAAGACAAACTAAGTGTTAGCGCCTATAAGATGGTTGCTTGCTTGTCATTACCATATAGTTGTGTCTGCTTATCTTGTTTTGCAGGATGTCATCTATGTATTAGTTTCAATTTATTTAGATATGACCATTCTGTAGAGTGCTGGTGGTCATTATTATAACGGTCAAAATACAGTGTATATGTTGAAGATGCTAAATCAGGGGTAAACAGATTCTTTATTGCACCCTCTCTCATAGGTATATGAGGATTGAGGCTTGAAATGGAACTAAATGACTTTGCTTCCTGACTTCCTCCCTTTGTTGTTGGATTCTTAATATAATCTTTTGTTGAATTTGAGATATCTATTGCATCATCAATTTATGATATGTATATGTAATGTATTTTCAGATATCTAAAATTACCGATGAAGGTGCCACTGTTTACCCACCATTCTCATTGAAAACGTATTGGGAGTTCTCTGCCTTCAAGAATCCAACGGTAGGTGCTGAAGGTTCATGGTAGCTTACTCATTGTGAAATGAAATGAAACAGAATTTTAAACGGATACGAAATGGATTCCAAAAGAACTCTTCATTGTGTTAAATGGATATGAAATGAGCCAGCCTTCTGAAGTTAAATTGACACTTGATGTTGGGTTTATGTTTTTCTTAGATTCCTTTGTTTGTTTGAATTGATCTATTTGTCGTTAGAATTTCTATTTCAATGTTCAGTTTCCTTTCATTATGACATTCATCATAGCCATTTTTTCGTTTCAATCATCAGTGTGGTGCATGTTGTTGACGATAATCAAGTTTTATTAACAAATTTCATTCATTGTAAATGCTTGATTGCTTTCTGAAAATAATGATGTTAGTTTTGGTTCACAAATAATTATAAAAAAATGTTACTTTAGTATTTCATTTCTTATTTTTAAATATTTGTTTAAGAAAATAAATTAACAAAAAATTATTACTATTTTTGTATGAATCTTCAAAGATAATAAATAAAATGAATATAATATAATATTTTTGTAATTATTTATGGACATGGGAAATGAATTCTAAAATTAAACCAAACGAAGATTTGAGAAAGTTTTTAGTAAGTGACATTTCTCTATGCATTAGAGCCGTCAAATGGGTTATTTCTAACATGTTTAGTCCTAATCTTAAAGATTAGGGTCAAAAAAGTTGTTAGAGCCAAAAAGTCTATACGGTCAAAAATTTTTAGGGTTAAGTGGGTTAGAGTTATCCCTTTCTTAATATATATATATATATATATATTATGCTAGTTTCAAAGATTTTCACAAAATCTTTTATATAAGCATCATAAATATTATAAATATATAATTTTTTTATGAATAGAAAATTTTTATTATTGTTAATATAAGGATCACAAAATCTAATTAAGTGCATGTCTTTTCTTTTTTAAAAAAATCAATGCGGATTATGATCCCTCCTATGAAACTATAAGTTATGATTTTTCTGGAAGCGTTTATGGTAGATTTCATACATAAATTTGTTAGTGGTTAAAATAATTTTAGGGATAAGGCAATGATTTTAACAATAAGGTTTAAAAATATATATAATCAATTAATTAACTAATCCTAATTTAAGAAATTATAGGACAAAAAAAAATTATAGCAAATTAAGCATAGAAGCATGATCCAAGATGTTATGTTAAATTGATTATACATTATACTATATTAGAAATAAACTAAGTCAAAAATTAAAGAAATCCTTCAAAAAGATCAATATCTAAAAATTAACACCAATATGGATGTAAAGAGGAGATTGAACATAATTTTATAATACCATAGGTCAGAGTACAATAATTCAGCCAATTGCATGACTTAAGTTATAATATAATCCAAGATATCAATGTTCATTCTTCAATTTTTTGTTATTCTTCAATGTCATTCTCTTCTAAATGCACGTTTAACTCCTTTATTTTATGATAAATAGATGTACAATCATTTTCATCTAAAACTCATAATCAATAAAATCATAATTAGATAATCAATCCTAATATAAATAATTAAAAGTAAATAAAAATATAAATATTGTATAAATATTACCATTAGAATCTAAAATAAAATCAGGTAACCAATTTCTGGTGCAAATAAGCATCTAAACATTCTTTCGAAGTGTAGAACTTCTATATTTAGTAAGCACATGTCCACCGATGTTAAATGTAGATTCTAATGCAACTTTTTAGTGATTGGAAATACATCATGTGCCATAATAATAAGCGTGGGAAATCTCTTTTCGTTGATCTTCCAATAACCCAATACATCTAAATCTTCATTATCATCATAGTCAAGGAGCTTATCTTCCAAATAAATGTCTAGTTCACTCTTCCCAACATTAGATTTAGTTTGATTTTGGAACCTTTTAAACTCCTGCAACATATAATACAATAATTAGCTAAGTAAAAAATAATTAAAATATAAAACTATGGTTGTAAGTTAAAAAAGTACCTTGAACACCTTGATCTCTTATGCCTACTCCCTTCTTCGTTTGACTTATCCAAAACATTAAAATCACCAAATGATTGAGATTCAGAAGGGGATGCTCGGAAATAATGTACATATTCATCATAAAGTTTCTCAAACTTTTTTCTCACATCTTTAACCTTATCTTCGAAGGTTGTTTGTTCAAGTTTGGTATAACAAAAGAGTACAAAATCAAGTTTCAAATGAGGATTAAGAATGGTTACAAAAGCTAATACCACATTGTACTCTTTCCACTACTTGTCAAATTTTCTTTATCACCACATCATCATTTAGCATGCATTCAATCTTCCACACTTGCAAAAAATATAAGTTAGATGTTGAATACGATGATCTCGATATCATATTTGCAGTATCATAAAAGGGTTCTAAAAATTCACACATTTTCTCTCCCCTTCTCCATTCTTCATCCGATGGATAATTCTTATAGTTTGTATATGTCACTCTAAGAATATCAAATGCTTTTTCATAGTTTAGTGCACTTTCAAGCATTAAATATGTTGAATTTCATCTAGTTGATACATCTAACCTCAATCCAATACTAGCATCAATGTTTGCTTCTTGCACACAAGCTTTAAATTTAATCATCCTCTTGTCTGACCTTCTAACATACTTAACACTCTCCCTGATTGTATGAAGAGCTTCATTTGCCACTTTCAAACCTTCTTGAATAATTAAATTAAGAATGTGAGCAGAGAATTGAACATGAAAAAAATCATCATCACACATTAAGCCATTTTGCAAATGAATATGAAGTTTTAGAATATTTTGCATACTATCATTAGCAGAAGCATTACCCAAAGTGATAAAAAAAATTCTTATCAATTCCCCAATTCTTCAAACAATCAAATAGAATGGCTTCTACTTCAGATCCAGTATGAGGAGGTTTCATTTGACAAAAATTGATTGACACGCTCGTCGCAAACGCGCAAAAATAATTTCTAGATTTCCCCCAAACTATTGGTATAGTATAAGGTGCAACCTAGGTCATCTCCCAAAGACCATTTCAGATTCTTAAGCAAATAAGGAGAAAGTTAGAACAAGGGGATTTTGGAAAGATTTGATATGAAGTTCTAAATGCAAAATGCAAAATGAAATTAATTTCACTTAACATTTATCAACTCAAGGAATTCAGAGGCTATTTTCTTAACTAATCATTGATCACTAAAATCATGCATTGTGTTTATCAACCTAGGATCATCTGGAACCCCTAAAATGATCCTTGAATTCTCTACTGAGAAACCTCTCAGAATTTAATTGATTATGATCAACAAGATTTAGTAATCACTTAATCTTTTATCTAAACCAATTTCACAATCAGAATTCAGTTGAAGTAAGTAATAAAATGAAAACCTTCAATTCAATTACTTAATTTCTACTCTTCAAACTTTTGGAAAATGATTTACCAATAAAAAATCAATTATAAATCAATTATGCATTAATCAAAATACGTCAA
This sequence comes from Canavalia gladiata, assembly GCA_037954105.1. Taxonomy (NCBI): domain Eukaryota; kingdom Viridiplantae; phylum Streptophyta; class Magnoliopsida; order Fabales; family Fabaceae; genus Canavalia; species Canavalia gladiata. The sequence goes on along the minus strand of CM075661.1, from coordinate 19,432,521 downwards.
CCGATCAAACTTTGATTAAAGAATAAAATTGAAGAATATAGTGAAGCAGAGTAGAAACCACTTAATAAGCATGTAAATAAAGATCAAGACCTCAAAGTTAAAATGAAAATAGCTTGAATCCTTGAATTGAAACTACAAACCTAGCCTTCCATGAAGGAGGCAAACTAACAACAAAGAAAAACTAAGCCTTCCATGAAGGAGGCAAAGTGACAAGAAAGAAAAACTAAGCCTACCATGAAGGAGGCAACTAACAATAAAGAAAAACTAAGCCTTCCATGAAGGAGGCAAACTAAGAAGAAAGAAAGAAAGATGGAAAATGGTGTTGGAGTTAATCTCCAAGGGGTGTGTTTCTCCTCTTGTAAACCCTTCTATTTATAGAGGATTTGTGAGGCATCATCTTCAGAAAGTCACCAACTAGGATATTACTTTTCCACCCTTTTATTGCTTTCACATGGGCTTTGTTGAAAATGCAAAACACTTTTGAATTTTTGTCACCAATTAGCACAACAATTTTGACTTTCTTGCATCGAAATTTCGGATGTTCACATGTCCGAATTAGAGCTTGACTTCTGAACAAAAGTTGTAGCCCCGGATCTTAGCTGTCCAATAGATTTGATTTCATCTCAATATGACTTCTGTATCTCAAGATATGGCCGGATCTTTGCACACTGTTCAAATTCCACGTCAGCAACACTATCTCATCTTTTGAGATAATTTCGGAGTCCTAAACATCCCATTTAGAGTCTGCTCTTGCTTTGTAATTGTGGACACTTCTTTAAGCTTTCATTCAAGGCAGATTTCATGATTTTTAGATGTCTAAAACTCCTATTATGCTCAAAATACTATAATAGTGTCATTTTAATCGGGTAAGCAAAGAAATTCAATTAAACTTCATATGAACCCAAACTCATAAAATATGACAAAGATCCCTTAATTGAACATATAAGAAGTCTTAATGAGATAAAAGTGAGAAATAATTATTTATGAAATCTATGCTTATCATTGATAATTTTACTCACTAATTTCCAATTATCATCCACAAAGTATACAGTTAGACAAATATATCCATTAGTGGTAGAGACTGTCCATACATTAGATGTTAAACATACTCTATTGGAAATTGTAGATAAAATTTGCTTTAGTTTATCCGTCTCTCTAATATAAGCTTTCTTAATATCTGACACAACAATATTCGTAGAATGCATCACAACATTTGGATTTAGATACTTTATCCATTTTCTGACCATGTCATATTCAACAAAATTAAATGGATTTAGATACTTTATCACAACATTTGCATCTTTTGATCTATTTTTTTGGTGATAGACTTTTGGTTAGACACCATATCATCCATGTTCAGATTTGATTTTGAAAACTCTTTACAACCAGAAATATGATGACTTAAATGTGAAGTCCCATAATGCGTTTTGGTCTTGAGATTTTTGCCAACTACAAAATCTTTTCCACAATAATTGAATGCAGTCTTATCATAATCATCTTTATCTTTTCCAATTTCTAAAAAAAATTTCCATACAGATGAAATTTCTCTCTTGGTCAATTTAGTATTTCCAGAAAAGGTAGGAGAAGTTTCAGAAATTACTTCATTTTCTATATTTTGATTCGCAGATGCCATGTTAAAAACCTATAAATGAAAATAAGTTTGCAAGATTTATCAACTGAAAATAACAATTGATATAAATTATGATGGTATTAGTATCCATATAATTAGCTCTCACTTACTTGTGATGGTATGAAAAATGATAACCTGAAGACAACCTTAAACAACTTCAACTATGATGGTCTCACAACATGCATATTTTGTGAGAAAAATAAATAAATAATTTTGAGAAGGAGAATAAAATTAATATATAATCAAGAAAAATAAAGTTATGCAACACGTTTTCTAGTAGAATGGGATTTCATCCTCAACCTTATCCACTGGTAGCTTCCAAAAATTTTTATATGACAGCAATAGGAAAGTATAAGAAGTGTATGCAGTTTAATTATTCATATTAACAAACTCAATTTGAATAGTCATATAGACAAATTGAAAGTTGGAAGCTGCATTTGCCACTAAAAGTTTCACAATATATATAAAGCCAAAAATGTAAAATAGGAGACATAAAAAAAAGAAGTAGAAAAGAAATGCAAAAGTCTTCTCCTTGAAATTGAATGTTAGTATTTCAAAATTTTTTGACTAACTTTGCCTCTGAATTTTATATTGAAATATTGATTCTGTTAACGGTTACAACTCATTTTAAGTCTTTAAAGATAGCAATTTATTAATAATAAAAATATTTATGACATTAAAATATAATAATTTTTTTAATTATTTAAAGTAATTTGTAAAATCTGGTGTTAATATTTTTCTTGAAATATAACTTAATTATTATTTTTGAATTTTAAGTTTATTTAACCAATTTATCTGAAACCAAAAGTAGAGTTATGTTTTTATAGCAAGTTTGGATGTGTGTTAAAAGTTCATAAAATTACATATTTAGATGGACATTAAAAGTTTTTAAATATTATCCAAAAATACAAACATATTTTAAAATGAGTATAAATAAGTTTAACAATTCTAAAACAAAATTAATTTTTTCTCTAAACTTACTTCTGATATCAAGTTTACTTTTAAAATAAAAATTTCTAACATAACCACCTGCTTACCAAACCAAACCACTAGCAAAATCCTCTGGAATCCAAACATTCACCAAACCACAAAAAAATGACATAATCTAAGTCTTCCTTTTCTCTGCATTCAACCAAAAACAAATTCCATTTTTATTTTCTTTTTCTCTGTATTTAATCACTTGCTCACAAAATCAATTCTATTAACAAAATTTGGATATATTTTGATGTTTTTTTACTTATTTTTTATATCAAAATTAATATTTTTATTTTGATAATTCTTATTGGTTTTAACTATTCATATAAACGTATTGATAATAAAAATAAATTTTAATTTTGATTCAAAACAAATTTTAACATTAGATGTTATATTTTTTTTCTTTTTAAATTTAATTAATAAAGTTTCTATAGTGACATTTCTGTTCTCAACAAGTAAATTTAGACTTCACAAGCTATTTTCTCTATTTTTAAGCTTATTTTTCTTTTATCAGCATTTTAGACTTAGGGTTAAAGAGTTATAATGAAAAAAAATGGTAAAAAGCTAGTCCTACTATATATATAAATGTTTTTGATTTAAATATTATTTTTTATAAAGAATATTTCTAGTCTAAAAATATCTAAAGGTAAGTTGGTTAGGAAAAACCAAAAAGGCCCATAATATGACCATAGACCCAGCAAGACTGTATAGTGCATAGAAAACAAAAGTTAACAATAGTTCTGGAAAAAATAAATAATACACAACAATCTATAAGCAATCTTAATATGTAAGCCTGCATCAATGTGTAAAAGTATACTGGAGTTTGAACTCTAAGCTCCCCCACTCTCTCACATTTCCTCTCACCTTAAGAGATATTATTTCTTTTCATAATATTTGTTAATTTAATTTTTTTAAATTAAAATATTTATTATTTTAATTGGACCAAATTTAACCTGCATGGATAAGTTAAAAACATAGCAACACTTTCAGTTAAGCCACTTGGGCACCCTCATCTAAAGCTGAAATTAAGCCTCCACCATAAAAATACAAACATAAACTTTGTTATTTGAAGTGATCAAGACTTGTTAGAAAGTATATAATATAATGGTTTACAAATACTATCACTTAATTATAAGTGTTATGTGAAAGGTACAAATGGGAATATTTCACTATATAGAACTTGTACAAAGAAATAATAGAAAGTTTATTATGAAATTTTTATGTACTTTGTTAATCAAGAACAAGGCAAAATGAAGGATGAACTCAACACAATTCTATGCTACAACTCAAACTTTTGCTTATTGAAGCTAAAAAGGAAATATTGTTCTATAACCGAAAAAATTGTGTAAACAAGAGTAGATTACATATTACAGTAAGCAATCAAGAATCAGCTCAACTATGGCTATGACCATCCCTTTGGAAACACAAAATGACAATCAGAAGATTAGAAATTTACCAACAGGAATCCATACACATCAAAGTCATGACACTACTTACATTAAGAATGCATTGCACACCGTTGCAACAGAGGCTTGTGGTGTTGTCACATTGTCAGTTGGGATGGGCAAGGCAGCAAGTGTGCATTATATTAAATATTTAATACAACCTAAGATAACAATAATATATAAACAAAAATCAATATGAAAATCATCATTAAGATTACTTAAAACTTAACAGTCTCATTCACTCCTCAAACATCAAACACCATATTTCTTAACTATAAAACACATGTAAACAACATTAAATACTTAAATCACCTTATTTCAATCATCACAGCCGTGATCAAATTCAAGCCCAAATCTCAGCACCACGGTCACTTCTTCGGGTTCTTGCCAAAAAGAATGCCTATACCATATTCAAGCCTATTTCTATTTCATATCACCCAAAGTTTTGGTTTGGCCTAAAAAATATTAAGGAAAAATTTTCCAATACAATGGCACCTAATGTTCTAGAGTTTTGGCTCAGCCTAGAATGTCTATACCACATTCAACAGAAATCTAAACACTCTTTTTTTAATTAATTTTTCATAAATTCTTACTTACCTTAAAATGGAGGAGGGAAATTGAATGCTGAAGAATTGAGAGGGTTATAGAGTTGTAAGTTTTAGAATGCTGCAAGAGACACCAGAAATTTGAAGAGAATACAATTTAAATAAAAAAAATATAAATCCAAAATAGAAACGAAATGTTTATCAAGTGCAACTAAAATCATGATTTTATAAGATTTCATAGTTAAGTAAGCAAAATCGAAAGATGTTTTTGGATTCACCCTCTGTTTTTGGGATTAGGGTTCTTAGTTTCTAGAGAATTTTGGTTCACTCTATTTTTTTTATCTTTGAAGATGTAAATGTGAACGTACTCTATTTTTTTTATCTTTGAAGATGTAAATGTGAACGTTCGAAAGTGAAATCTTATCGGGTTAGGGCTAACCCACAGATAAGCCTCTTGGGACAAATGTTTGTGGGATCATTTTCTCAGGATTATTTAATTGTTTTATTATTTACAAGTTAGGGGCAACAAGATAAAAAAAAAAAATCTGGGTAGAGTTGGCCTTAGGGCCAAAGCCCATTTTGACAACTTTACGATGCATCGAACCAAGAAACCTCTTCTAATGTGTCCTAATGTCTTTCTCATGAAATGGCTCCGCATTTTAAGCTCATAGTGTGGCAAACTGGGCTATGTTTTTCTTTAAAAAAAAAACCTTTTTAATATAATTCTAATTTCAGTCTCTGAAAGATCTAACATAAACGTCACTCCTATTGATTCATTTGGTATCTCTATCATAAAACATCATATGCAATGTCACTTCTATTGATTGATTTGGCATCTCTATCACAAAACATCACATGCATTAGGGGATTTTGTGACAAAAATGGTATAATTTTTTAAAAATATTACTATTATGGAACAAGTCAAAAACTATTTTCCTACAGCGGGCAACTACAGTCCCTATAGCATAAAAATTTATATGTCATAGTCTGTTATGTATAAATTTATGCGTTATAAGTTGAATTCCGAAGGATAGTCGGACTTGTGATGCATAAATTTATGCGTTATTACCTTTTACAGTTATAACACATAAATTTATCTTTATAGCCGGTAGCGCATAAATTTATGTGTAAAAAACCACTGTAACGTATAAATTTATGTGTAAAGGGAAATAACGGTAAGTTTATGTGTTACAGGTTTTAAAAAATAATTTTTAATTATGTGACACATTTATTTGAGTTACACTTATTAATTTAATTTAAAATATATGTAACGTATTTATAAATGCGTAATAAAATTGTATTAATAGAGATGATGAGTGCATTGTATTATTAGAGAATAGTGGGTTTAGGGTTATTAGAGAAATTTTGAAATCTTTAGCCTTTCTTTTGTTACATTTAGAAAGTTTTGAAATATTTTGAAGTTTTTTTTTCAAATATGGATGAAATTATAATTATTATATATTATAATAAAAAAATATTTTAAGGTAAGAAATGTTTAACATTTGAGGGGAAAAAATAAACCAATTCAAATTTTGAAAAATGTTAGTTTTGATGAATTAAAAGAAAAAAATTTCAGAAATTAAAATTGTCTTATAGACAAATTATTTCGAACTTAATAGGAAGATTTTTAATGTCATCTAAAAGAGTAAAGTATAGAGGATTTCAAATTAGGGATAATGAAGATGTAAAATGAATGATAAATGCATTTGAGCAACAACGTCTGATGCGTGTACTTGGAGTGTATGTTGAAATTGATATTGTTAACGAAGAAAGTAGATATGTTTTAAGTAGTAAGTAAATGATGGTTTACTTTGATTTATTGTTTTGTTGAGTTTATTAATTTTTATTAAATGATAATGTTTATTAATAATTTTTGCAGGTGGAATAAATCTCTCTGATGATGATGATGATGATGATGAAGATCATTATTTGACTCCAAAAGATGAGCTTAGTGCTGAAGAAAATGATTGTTTAAATCTGAATGAATTGAAATGAAAAAATTTAGCTGACAATGCTGCTGATAATGGTGGTGATGATGATGATGATGATGATGATGATGATGTTGACGAACAAGTTATAGTGAGCTTGGATGGAGGTGCTGGACGAAGTTCATTTAATGTTCCTTCTCCATTACATGTAACATCTGTTGACCCCCATAGAGATTAATCAAGTAAATAAGTTATAGTTAATAATGTCAAATAATATAGTTTTAATATGTATTGTTTAACAAGATTGTTTATTTTAAAAAAGAGTTGGCATTCGAGAATAACAATTCCTACTACAACAATATTAATTGGGAATATCTAGATGGAGACGCTAACCTTTCCACAAATGTTGGACATGATAAATGGGTGTTTGGTGATGATTTATACGTTGGTTTACAATTTGAAAGTAAAGAACAATTGCAAGTAGCATTGAAACATTATTCTATGAAGGTACATTAAAGTTTTGTTGTTATTGAATCAAAGCGAACATTTCTCTTTGTTCGTTGTCCTAATTATGAGAGTGGTTGTCCATGACGAATGAGAGCATATGTATCAAAACGATCTAATGAATGTTGTGTCACAAAATATGGTGGTCACCATAATAGCATGAATACTTCTCTATCTCAAGACCACAAAAAGTTGGATTCTGATTTCATTTGTTCGTGCATATTAGGTATATGGTTTCTATAAACATAATTTTTTTTATTTGTATATTGTATTCCACTTAATTTTTTGTCGTATTTAATTTTAATTATTTATTATGTATGGTAAATGAAGAACCATCTGTACCAATTTTCTTAATTTAAGAAAAAATAATAAGTCAGTATGCGTACAAAGTTTAATACAAAAAAGTATGGAATACAAAACAGAAAGCAATTGTGCGTGTGTTTGGGGATTGAGATCATTCTTATTCTGTATTTGACAAATAGTTACATAAAATGATTCAATATGCACCATGGTCTGGGTATAAGCTTGAAACAGAATATGTAATTATTGGTGATCAAGTTTAAAATGGAGTGAGAAATTTTTTTTGAGTATTTTGGTGTTTTAGACAATGTTGTGAGACATTTAACTTCTATAAATCACTTATTCAAATTGATGGAATATTCCTTTATGGAAAATACAAAGGAACATTGCTAATAGCCATAACTCAAGATGGAAACAACTCTGTGTTACCTATAGTTTTTGCTATCGCTAAGGGTAAGACATTGAATGCATGAAGTTGATTTTTAGTGTTGTTAAGGGAGTATGTAACTCAGAGGAGTGAAATATGCTTGGTATCAGACAGATACCAAAGCATAAAATCAGCAGTCAATAATCCTTATTTGGGATAACAACCCCCACATGCGTATCATGTTTATTGCATCAGGCATATTGCTAGCAATTTTAATCACAAATTTAAAAATAAGAAATTGAAACAAGAGTTGCTTAAATTAGGTAAGGTAAAGTTATTCTTTATACATGTTTATGTCCTCCATAATAATGTTTATGGTGGTGATGTTTTTTAAATGACTTTACAGGTTACACGATATGTAAAGAAATTTTTTATCACAAGCTAGGGAAGTTTAGACAAACTAATACAGATGTTGCTAAGTGGATTGATAACATATCAAAGGATAAATGAAGTCTTGAGTACGATGAAAATGGGAGACGATTCGGTCACATGATAAAAGGTGCACGAAATCTTCCAATCATAACTCTTGTCAAATGTACATATAGCCATTTGGTTGAATATTTTGTGCAAAGGGGTGCAATAGTTAAGGCTGAGGTTGAGAGTGGTCAACGATTTTATAAAAAACTGATGGATGCACTAAAAAAATCAAGAAGTTGCATGTTCACACCAGGTCAGAAGATATGACTTATAGTATTTGCGATTTGAGGTTGAAAAAGCTTTTAATCCAATAACTAAATGAGAAGGTAACAAATGATCGGTTAGATGATCATTATTTTTAATGTGGTAAATTCCAACTCTTAAGGTACCATTGTTCTCATGTGATAGCTACTTGTGCGGTGGTTAGTATTGACTTCTATCAATTTGTTGATGATGTCTATTTGCTACAACATATATATGGTACTTTCTCTTCCGATTGGTGGCAAATTAGAAATGACAGTGACCTTTCAAATATTAACGATTGCGTTCTCTTGCTTGATGAAGATAGATTAAGGGGGAAAGGTAGGCCTCAATCAACTTGTATAAGAAATGAAATGGATTAGGTTGAATCGCAATATAGAACTATATGTGGTTTGTGTAAAGAAATAGGTCACAATTAGTCTCATCATCCACAAAGGGGCTAAACTTAAAAATAACTTTATCAGGTTTATGTTAATTAATTGTTTCGAAATGTATCAATTAAATAGGGTTTGTAATATTTCAATTTTAATGTAGAAGTGTTTATCTATTTTCGCAATGAAAACTTCAATTCAATTTGAATATTCAAAATTTAATACTTTATTTCAAAATATATCCGAAAGTATCGAGTAACCCACACAATCGTCATGAACAACAATATTTCGGCAATATAAATAATCGCGAGTAAGATCATATACATAATGAACTAAATCGATTTAATATAAATGAGAAAATTAACCAAGTATAGCTCATAGCATAAATGTAATTAAGATCACATACAAAGCTCATATGAAAGTTCATAATGTCAAGTAAAGTCAAAATAAAAAAAATACATCATGAGAGATATCAAGTCAGGAAAAAAAAAAATAGATAATGTTAAGTCGTCTTCCTACTCTCCCGACGAGGGATGTCATGTGAAGGCTCTACCTATTCTAGCTGTGCACCAATGTGATGAAGCATATTTGGATTATGAACATAGGCATGCTTCGGAGAATTCGATGTCACCAACTGTGGCTGAAATGGTGAAGGTTTATGAAAATTCGTCTCAGCATGCGATAATGACGCACCCTAATTGCCAGCAAAGGTTGGACCTGCTCCAAGATAAATAAATGTAAGAGATGACAAGTCAGGTGATGTGAACATGCCAAATGTAGGGTCAGGTGGTCTCTTAAACCCAAACTGCAGCTGAGTCAATGGACCCACCTCAAAAGGATCTACATGCTTTAAAAAATTACAAGTAAGTTGTGGGGATAAAATAAACACATCAAATTATATAATGCAAAGTACTGGCCACCAGAGACGGAGGCACCTCCTCGATAGGGACAAAGTATTGCCCCTCCTGCCTGGATGGAAGCTGTTGAATGGTCAATGCAACCAGTGTAGATCAGTGTTAGCATTGCTGAAGACCTTGCCTCTCAACACATGTAGGGTGCATATCAGCCCTAGCCTCAGACTGAGGAGCCTGTTGAATAGGTTTAGGTGCAGTGAACCTATCCTTGACAAGGCGGTCCTCAATCTTCTTCAACAACATATTCCTCTTGATATATCGTCGAATCCTGTCTAGTATATTGCTACTAACATGGTCCCCAATGCAGTTACCCCGGTGCCAAGGTAATGCATAACCACATGTCAAAACCAGCTTTACTGGCCACGGGAAAATCATCCATGACCTTCCTATATGGTTGCTATGTGATCTGTATATATAAAAAAATTGTTAATGTTAATGAAAATTTTAATGAACAAATCTAACTTCACGTGTCAAGGGAGATGATATGAATTGATGGGGTAGTCCCGATCTTCACAGTGTAGGTTAAATAAATCGAAAAACGGAAATGATAATGGATAAAATAAGGAACTCGACAAAAACCGTGATCTGCTGGAGAGCACCCAAGTTATTAAGAGAAACGTGACCCTTACCGCTACCTACCGGAAGAACCAACGTTATCAAGGGTAGTTCTTTGCCTAAGAACCAAGGGAATCAACTCACACAGAGATGAAAAACTCACAAAGGGAAAATACTATTATTCATCAATTTATCTTCCATCCATTACTCATAGAAGAGCTATTTATACTTGTGCAATTACTAATATAAGGAAACCATAACTAAATCCTAATAACATCTATCTATAATATAATTCAAATATTTAACATAATCCTAATTAAATCTTAATAAATCTTAGTCAAATAATTTAATCAAATCCTAACAATTGAAAACTAAATCTAATAAAATAAATAAAATATCTTCTTAAAAGTTCTTTCGTAGAGATCTTGAATTGTGTGCATAAAAATCACGATCATATTTGCCGCTTTTCTTGAAAGTGAATTTACGTGAATTCCAATTACTTCTTTTATCTTTTTTTAACCTTCCTCTTTTCAATGAGTCTTCTCTCTGAGTTACGTCTTTTTCTAGGTGGACTTGATCATACAAAGTGGTATCAAGGTTCATATAATTCTTCCCTTCTTGAAATAGAGTTGTCCTCGACTCTTCATCATTATCTTTCCTGAAGATGAATAATATTGGAATTGTATAGGAAATTAGATTTTCTCTCACATACTCTTTATCCATCAAATCTTAAACTTGTCTTTGAATTTCTTTGGTATCTTTAGGTTTGGTACAGTATATTGGATGATTGGGTAATAATACTCTGGATATGAAACCAATTTGATGTTTTATCCTTCTAATTGAAGGTAAACTTTATGGAACCATGTTAAACAAAACATTTTCATACTTTTTTTCATTATTTATCTCCTCGACATCCTTATTTTGTTCTTTTCCTTTAGTTTCTTTTACAACCATACTCACTTGTAATATATCTTGAGGTTCATCCTTTTGTGCCATATTATTTACAGGATCTATTTTGGCTTCTAGCTTAGTTCTTCCTTCATCATTAGGCTCTCTTGCATCATCCTTTTATTCCACGTTATCTACAGGATCTATTTTGACTTCTTACTTAGTTCTTTCTTCATCATTAGGCTCTCTTGCATTTAGCCTTCTTTATATCCTTTGACTATTTTTTTCTATTTTATTGTGTAATTTTATCTGTCGTATGATCTAAACGTTGGAGAAGTCCTGTTATCTTCTTATCAAGCAACTTTTCAATTTGGCTCTGCATTTGGAAAACGTTGACTCTTCGTTGACTATGTTGATTTTCTGCCATGTTAGTAAACTCTTTTTTTTTTTTGCCTTTTTTATCAATCCTTTTCCCACCTTTTTTTTCACTTTTTTTTTAAAATCTTTTTTTTGTAACTTTTATTTTCACAACTTTTTTTTCAATACTTCTATATTTTTTTTCCTTTTTTTATGGATAAATATACAAGATATATAAAATACCTACCGTGTCAACCAATAACTCTTGATATCAACTATTATAAATCGATGGAGTGTCTTGATATTCACGATGTAAGTTAAATAAATCAGAAAACGGAAATGATAATGGAATATCTTGAAGATTAAGATATGATAAAATAAGGAACCCGACACAAACCGCGACCTGCCGGAGAGTATCGAAGTTATCAAGAGGAACGTTACCCTTACCGCGGCCTACTAGAAGAACCAACGTTATCAAGGGTAGTTCTTTGCCCAAGAACCAAGGGAATCAACTCACACAAAGATGAAAAACTTCAAAGAAAATACCATTATTCATCAATTATCTTCAATCCATTAATCATAGAAGAACTATTTATACTTGTGTAATTACTAATATAAGGAAACCATAACTAAATCCTAATAACATCTATCTATAATATAATTCAAATATTTAACATAATCCTAATTAAATCTTAACAAATTTTAGTCAAATAATTTAATCAAATCCTAACAATTGAAAGCTAAATCTAATAAAATAAATAAAATATCTTCTTAAAAGTCCTTTCGTAGAGATCTTGATTTGTGTCCATAAAAATCACGATCATATCTGTCGCTTTTCTTGAAAGTGCATTTACGTGGATTCCAATTACCTCTTTTATCTTTTTTTAACCTTCCTCTTTTCAATGAGTCTTCTCTTCGAGTAACGTTTTTTTATGTGGACTTGATCATATAAAGTGGTATCGAAGTTCATATCGGGAGATGTGAACACAACCTCTTATCAATCTATCGCATCGAAGACATGCCTGTAAAAGACTATGTCATAATGGTCAAGCCTCACGCATCCTCGTTTCCATCTATCACGAGATGGAAAAATTTAACATTCAATAATTTAAAACCATAAACAATAATACTAATAAGTCTCGACGTCGATTGCTTACCTCGCTTCTAACGGAAGATTATGATCATCATAAGGAAATTGCCCGGGGGAGATATTGGGAAAACGTTCCAAAGCCCACAGCTGCAGCAGAAAAGTAAACCCGCATATCTCTTTTTTATCATAATCTATGCAACTGCACAACTCACGATAAAGATAGCTAAGTACAGCGGATCCCTAACTATACTGACCACATTGATCAAAGTTTGCTATAGTGGAAGGTAGCAGAGTGGTACTCTAGAGCTAGAATGATCGCAAAAAATACTCCCTCGATCATCCGCAAGACATAAGCACAAGTGAATTAATCTAGCTGATCATCAGTGGCCATATGCTTCTCCACGTTTCTAAAGCAACCAACTAATCTTCACTTATCTCCCCACAAGCTCCCGCTCAGCAGGTGAAACACTTAATAACTCCTACATGATGGGCTCCCAAACCCTCGACAATGTACTGTCAATAACTAGCTCACCATCAATGAGTAAACCAGTCAAAACTGTTGCATCCTGCAATGTGATTGTGCACTTTCCAGGCAACATGTGAAATGTATACGTTTCAAGTCTCCATCTATCAACCGATGCTTCAACTAACGAAGCATCGCTATGAATGAACTGTAGCTAAGCTACACCTAGGAATCATGCTCGCTGCAACCTATCAATTATCGTAGGTGGCACAACTGGAGCATCCTCATCCTCGTGATGTGACGTCACCCTTTTGATCTTCAACTCTTTATCAGCCTTTCCATTCCATATCTGCTTCGAGATATGGATATTCTGAAGTGTCAAAAGAGATGCATCGTCTAGTCCGAATCTAATGATGCGTGATGACTGCATCGATAATGTCAAACTGTTAGATACAATCGTATAAAAATTAAAGTTACTAAAATTATTCTAATTCATGTCGTTTATGCAATTTATTATTTAAATTCTAAACATTACGAAAGTTTTATGAAAATTTATATAATTTAAATTAATAAATTTTGTATTCCCTAAATCTACACCTATTTTCTCTACATTTATAATCCTAATGTAAATTTCATATAATCTTTTATTTAATATTTAAATCCTTAATGGGAAATTTTTTTATAAAAATTTATATACTTTCAATTTATCTAATTTAAATTAATAAATATACTTAAAGTTTTATTAAATGTTTTTATAATTAAAAATTAAATTAAACTTATAAAATCTAATTTTTTACTTTAATTATATTAAATATTTTTGTATTTTTTTAATTTATAGAACCTATTCTTTTATGAATTTTATGCAGTATAATATTTTTAAGTTTCAATTAATCAATTTTTTCTACATTTTTTTAGTTAATTATATATAATTTTTAATTTATACTTAACTCTAAAAATATAAAATTTTATGAATCCTAAACCCTAAAATAATCAATTACATAAATAAATAAACCAAAAATTAAATTAATTAAATAAATAAATTTGATATATAAATTTAATTAACTAAATATAACTTAAAATCATTCATCATACATAAAATAATATATGCTATTAAACAAAATTAAATTATTATAAATTATATTATATTATAATAAAAAAATTATCAATGTAATTTACCTATGTAAATATTATTATTAATTATGTCATTAAAATTAAATAAATTGTTAATTTTTTTAATAATTACAGCATATAATCTTTATATTTATTTTTTTTTCAAATTATCAATATTAAATTTTATTACAAATTAGTTATTTATATACTATATATATATATATTATATTTTTTTAACATTAATGAGAGTATATATTTATTTTATAAAAAAACTCTTTTTTATATTCTTTATATATATTACTTTTTTTCACGTTAATGATAGCATATATCAATTTAAAATAAAAACTCATTTTTATACTATTTATATATTTTATATTTTTTTAATAATTATTGTCAGCATATATTAATATTTTAAAAAATAATTCATTTTAAAACTATTTATATATATATATTATTGTTTTAGAATTAACTACACCATATATTAATTTTGAAAAAAAAAATCACTCATTTTAATACTTATTATATATATATATATATATATATATATATATATATTTAACATTTTAATATTAAATACAGCATATATCACTTTTCAAAAAAAAGATCCCTCATTTTAAAACTAATTATATATATATATATATATATATATACATTTATTTTAAACTTAATTACAACATATATTAATTTTTCAAAAATTTACTCATTTTAATACTAATTATATATATAGTATATTCTTTTAAAATTAATTACAGCATATTTTATATTTTTTAAAAAATTAACACATTTTTATACTAATTATACTTTTTTAAATTCATTACAGCCTCTATTAATTTATTTATAATAAACTTATTTTAATACTAACTATATATACATTTTATTGTTTTCTTTTTTTAGATAAAAACAGCAATTACTAATTTATTAAACCATAAATATATCTGATTTTTATATATTTTTAATATTAAAATAGTTACTATCTTTTTTAAAATAAATTTCTTTTCAGTAAATTCTCAAATTTTCCTCTTTTTAAAATATTATTTTATTATTTTTTTTTAATTTTTTAATTTTTAAATTTGTGCTTATTTCATATTCTATTTTTTATTTTAAATTATTTTTGTTGAAAAAAGTAAATATTTATTTTTTATAAACAATTATTTAAATTTTTAAATTTATATAACATTATTTTATATTCTAAATTTTATTAATTAAATTTTGTAAAATAATTATATATAAATTTTACTATTCTTATTTAACATTATTTTATTTTATTTTAAAAAAGAATTCCAGGTTCAATTTTAATTTTTAAATAATTATTATTATTCAAATAAATTTTTACACTTTCAAATTATTTTTAATATTATTTTTCTATTTATTCATTTAGTCTTCTTCTTTTTTTATTTTTATTTTTTCTTCTTCTTCATCCTTTTTTAGAACCATATTCCCATTTCAGAACCATAATCTCCTGAAACATTTTTAAAATTTTCTAAAACTAACTGCTAACCTTCCCTCTTTAACTTATTTTATCTTGAGAAATTTCTACTTATGGTGTGGTTCCAAATGCTCTCAACAAATCTCAAAAAATAGTCAAAATCAGATAAAATAAAATATACGAGAAGAGAGAAAACACGTAAGGACCACAAATTTAGTCCGAAAAAATATACAATGTAAACATGTGACGCATTTATTTATGTGTCATATATAAAAAATTTTAAATCTCTAACACATAAATAAATGTGTTAAACACTGTGTCACATAAATTTATGCATTACATGCCATCTATCAATATACTTATTTTTATTTAAAATTAATTATTTTTATATATCTCTTGATAATTATTTATAACTTCTAATAGAATTTTTATAAATTAAAATATATTTATATCTAAATTTAAAATTTAAAATACTTATCTTCCACTGTTATTTTTTAAATTAAATTTTAATTTTAAATTAATTATCTCTTGATATTTAAGTTTTAAATTTAAATTTAAATGTATATATTTGTAATTTTAAACATTTTATCTTTTAATTACCTTTAGTTTTAAGCAACATCTCAAATATAAATTGTGTATAAAAAAGCTTCACTAAATTTGAAAGAAAGTATATATTACCTCTCAAATATTAACCTATATTTTAAATAAATTTTCTAATGGATCATGGGACATATATGAAGAATCTATATATAGATTTTTTATTAAAAATTATTTTAAAGTAATTACTTTTTAATATTCAAATATACATTTTAAGAGAAAGAATTAACTTCATTATAATTTATATTAAAATTATTCCATTTGATATTTTTTTTAAGAATACGAACAAATTTAACTGTTAAACTAAAAATTATTATTATATAAGTTAATTTATTTATAATTTTTTTATAAAATTTAAAATTTTAATTTATAAAAATATCAATTAATAGATATATTAAAATATAATTAAATATGAGTTGTAGAATCATATGTTTTAAGTTTTATTTTATATTTTAAATTTAAGATGTATGATCATTATATTAATATTATACTATTTAAAAATTAAAATTATTAAAATTATTGAATAAAATAATTTTAATATAAAATATTTTAATATTTTTTTAAAATTTAAAAAATTATTTTTATATATATACATAGTTTTAGATATTTTATTTTTTATCTAAATAAAATTTTAAATTTAAATTTTATGTATAAAAATTTTATTATAAATTAGTATCACATACTTTTAATTAAAATAAAATTACCTTTTATAAAAAATAATTAAAATAAAATAATTCTTTAAATAAATAAGATAAGAAAGAAGAATGCGTGATTCGATGCAGATTCTAAAAAAATAAATAAATAAATAAATAATTGAATCACTTTAAAATCTTTCATATTCTCAATATATGCAACCTTTTTATATCATGATATTCCTGCCCCTTAAAATGGATGCATTAGAGGCCGTAATAAAAAATAAAATAAAATTGACATGTAATATAATATTAAGGAATGATGTTTTTACTGCATCTTAATCAGACGGTTAAAAATTAAAAAAAAAAATATATAATAGTTTATATTTAAATATTTTCGATTATAAATTACTGTGTATGTATAGGAAGAATATTTTTGGTATAGTAAAAAAGTAAAATATATTAAATCTAAAGACTATGTTTATTATTATTATTTTCTATGATTCAGACATGAAAAATGTGATGTGTGTGTTCGTTTTCTATTTGGGCTCATTTCTAATAGCAGGGGAATTGCTGATCATTATCACTTCGACATATAAACACGATTAAATGAGTGTTCAAAACGAGGACCACAATCTCAAGGTGCTTCCTCCCTTATCCTCTAACACAAAACGTGTCCGTACTGGTAAGATATATAGGATCACAATTCATTTTAAATAGTAAAAATGATTAAAACGTTAAAATTTAGATGAATTGAATTTTCAAAATTTATCACAATCACACTCTCAAGACACTTATTAAAAAATTATCTACTAAAATATTTTTTATATTAACGGTAAAATTTGTGATCATGATCATATGAATCAGGAATCCAATCAACATGAAAGTCTATAAATAAAGTACCACTATTAAAAAAGGGAAAATGATTTTTGAATATGAATTAATATTTTGATATATAAATATTCAAAATGAATGAAATAATTTTTTAAAGAAACAAACTGAATGATAAAATAACATAATACTGTTATGGCTTGAACATTCTAAGGCTGCAGCCTCTTTCATAGCATTTCCTATATTAATTTTTTTGGTAGACAAGAAGACTTACAAAAAAATTTAAGTCAATAATTTACAAGAGAATAGGTGAGTTATGTTGATTGCTCACTCTATAAAAATTTCAATCATACCAATCAATATTTAAATATTTATACAAAAAAAAAAATTGTATACTATCATTATCACGGAGGCATTAATTACGCAACAAATAAATTAATAAAATGATAATTTATTATGATACGACGAAGATAAATAAAAAAAATACAAATTGTTATATATACATTTATTGTAAAAATCTCATACCTCTATTAGGAATTATTTGGTTGATTCCCATCTGTTAGTTGGCATTAAATGAATTAAACAACCACACCAGCGTTCACATGGTTCTCGAACAAGTGTTGTACCTTATTGTGACGTGCCCATGTAGGCAACAAATATGGGCTACTCATTGCTCTGCTATTACCTAGACTTCATTTGTCTCCTTTGACGTGGATATGATAGTTTATAGGTGGTTTCTCCGGTACCCCACAAAATAAGGGTATGCTACCCTTCCCAAAAACCTGTAATATAATGACACCTTTTAATATATATTAAATTTAATATTATTATTTAGTGTTTTATAAAAATAGAATCAGGTGATATGTATTTAGTAAAAATCATACATAAAATACTAAATTTACATAGAAGGATTAAAAAGGAGGATTATAAAATAATTTTTGAAAATACTTATTTATTATTTTTTTTAATCTATATTCGATCATGGTTACAAATTTAGGGTATGTGTTAAGAGAAAGTAGCAGCGCAGCGGAGGAAGCTTGGTTGCATTGTTTGTGGGTGAAAATACAGAGAGATACGGAAGCTAGATTTTTTAGGAAGGAAGTCGGTGGAGAAAGCGATCAGCACTTGCAATTCTACTCACAGCGCTCACAGTCGGTGGAGGAAGTTTATCTCCAAATATCGGTATGAGATGCTATATACTCTGAGAATGTTGGTCTCCTTTTGTGTGGGTGGGTTGTTGGTTTTGACGAACTGTTTTGGGTATAGATCTAGTTGTGTATGAAAAAGTTCTCACCTTTTTTGTGTTAGAATTTTTATTAAATTTTCAAATACTAGTAAGTGCCCTTCACCCCCTAGAAAGTTGCCGCTGCGAAGTAAATGGGCAAATACCGGTCTCTGTTATGTGTGGATTATTCGTTTGTATTTTTATTTTGGCTATGAGGTTTACAATTACATATTATTGAAAAGTAATTATCGGTTGGGTATTTGAAATTTTTAAACACGAAGAGGGTTGACATGGATCTGATTAAACCTAGTCGCATAATGTAGTCCATGAACATACATTGTGCAAGACAATCTCTATATCATAGAAGGTAGTGACGTTGTTGTTGTTTGAATTGAAGTGGGTGTTGTTATTTGAATTTTGTATGAGGTATAGTATGAGGTGTACTTTAGAACATATATTAGTTTATGTCCTCTTTCAGAGTGAACCCGTAGGCGACAACCCTCGCCCTGTATCTCTGAATGTTGGCTTATGATCCCCTATGGGTGGAGTCATTTTATTTGTATGGGTTTAAAAGTGAGTTGAAGGAGCATTAATCCGTATTGAAGAATCCGGTTATCGAATCAGCAACTTTTGAATTTAAGGCAGTATATCATGTTTTGCAACATATAATTTTTTTTAATATGTTAATGTGTTATGGTAGTTTTTTTTAACATTGGTAGTGTTCATTCTATGTTTTTTGACTTGTGTATACTGTTTGAGTAGTGAAAACATAGAATGGCATCGCATTCAGATTCCTCGGTTAGTGTTGGGACTGTATCTGGTGATGTAAGATATTGCTATTGTGGCCAACCTGCAATCCTGAGGACCTCTTGGTCTAGTAAGAATCTTGGGAGGAGATACTTGAAGTGTGGGAACAAAAATCTTAACAACAATCAAGTATGATTCACATATATGATTTATTTATTAAAATGAAATTAGTGATTTAATGGTTTGTTTTATCATAACATTGTTAGTATGTGTAGGGTTGTAATTATTATGATTGGTTGGACCCATGTGTTGACATTGTCTGTCTCAATGTGGACTGTTGAATAAAGAATTGGTGGAGTTACAACGACAGATATGTTTAAAAGACACTGAGATCGATAAGTTACATATACTACTTGCTGAATGTACGAATCGGGAAAGAATGCATCGAAAGATTTATGTAGTGTTTTCTGCATTGTTAATAATGACAATGGGTTGTTTGATGTTAAACCTTACCAGTAATGTTGTGCTGAAGTAATTTATTTATTTAAACTGATCCCCTTCTATGTATTTTTGTATGTTGTATTATGTACCTAAACAATGGATGGTTATTTGAATGAAATGAAGTTGTAGATTTTAGTATGTATGTGATTTCTTTTGCATTGTAATTTTGTAAATAATTATATTGTGATGGCTTACTGTAAATAGGATTTTACGGAAGATTAAATTTTTTTTTAGAAGTTGTTTGATTAAAGTATTTCTTGATTAAAGTATATACAACATTGACCATAAGTAATTATATGGTGATGGTACTGTAAATAGGATTTTATGGAAGATTAATTTTTTTTTTGAAGTTGTTTGATTAAAGTATTTTAGAAGTTACTTGATTAAAGTATATACAACATTGATCATAAGTAATTATATTGTGATGGCTTAGTGTAAATAGGATTTTATGGAAGATTAAATTTTTTTAGAAGTTATTTGATTAAAGTTTTTTAGAAGTTACTTGATTAAAGTATATACAACATTGATCATAAGTAGTCAAATGTAAGGGGTTTATGGTAATAGGAGTGACGTCAAGTTTTTTATGCGATTAACTAAAAATTTGAAGGAAAAATCCATTACATTTAAAATTGAATACTGATATATACATTACATCAATGTACACAATTTGATTAGAAATTGAAGAAAATGCATTAAGCAAAATATGCAACGGCAATGAAGGGGTGTTTTTTTGTTTATGCGAAAGTCACTAGTGGTCTGCGTGGTTATCTCCGTTGGAACCTTATCATATGTACTTTTCTAGATAATAACCATTTATACCATCTCTGTAACGCAAAAATTTCCTGTATAGTATAGACCATTCAACCAAATAAATCAAGAAATGAACCTTAGTCATTGATAACATAAGTGAGGTGCATAAATATGGGCCCATATGTGTGGGTTTGTCAACAAACCCATACCAAGTGGTGTGCTTTTTGTTTATGTGAAAATGAGTCTTCCTGGTCTTCATGGTTATTTCTGTTGGAATCATATTCTTTGCAGATTTTGCAGACAATAACGATTTTTACCATCTTCGTAAAGCATAAATTCCTTCTATAATAATAAGTACATTCAACCAACTATCTAATGTAATTAAAATCAGTCATGAATAACAAATGCGAAACATCCAAATTTGTCAACATAACAGTTCCTAAAATAACAACAACAGTTATCCAACCAAATATAACAGTGCCTAAAATAAAATTGTTCGGATACCCAAAAGACATAGCCCCTATAAATTGGGCCAGATGAACACATGATTATCCAATCAAACATTCAACCAAAAAAAATATTGGCCCCATAAATTGGCCACATTAACCAAATTATCCATTTAAATTGTTCAAAATTGGGCGACGCCCATTGCTCCTATAATGTTGAAGATGCTGGTGTGCCCTGGAAATGACGTTGTCCTTCGATGAATTGTACGGGTGCATGGTGAGTTCAACTGCAAGCTGCAGTCTAGTACCATCATCAACCTACAACATTATGAAAAAATGTTATCAAGCTAAATACGTTTTCATTGTTCAATAATGAAGAACAGGTCATGAACTTGTCACTTACATAAATGTTGAATTCATTTATGCATTCTCTCATCATCCACATAGCAACCCATATTCCACAATTTTGTTACATTGTTATTAGAGGGACGTCAATGATGCACGAAGACTAAGATGAACAGCGAAAAACAGCATTTGGACACTAAGCAATATAACCCTGATATAACACCAACATCACCAGAAACCACTGGGACAATATCATTACCAAACTATCACAATATATCATTATCAAATCATCACAATATGACATATCATAAGCAAATAACGATTATTAAACATTTCATATATGGTCAAATTTAATCACTATAATACTTTCATTGTATTTGTGGCCAATGTTTACTTTTAATACTTTGATGGAACCATATATGATTCAACATATTCAACAAGTAATAGATAAAATTCAGAATTAGTCAATAACAAGTGGTGTAGTAATTACAGAAATTGAAGTCATCAAATATTATTACAGTAATTACAGAAATTGAAGTCAATAACAACGTCATCATCATCATTCTTTGAACTCAACTTAACAGGACCCCTCTGAATCTGTAAAAATAAAAAATTCATATTTAAATATGAAACATATGAAATAAGCTTACAATACTGAAATATTGCATGGATTAGAGACGTACCAAAAACATGTGAATGTTTCACAAGACGTTCACCTCCTGTATTGCCTAAAACATGCAGATTCTGTAGTAGGGAGATGAAGCTGGTATTCATGTCAATATGAACAGATTTCACATTCGAACAGTTTAAGTCATGAAGGCCTTCATTTCCCTATGTCACAATAAACTGTAATTATATCATCTACATAATTTGTACAATTCAAAACAACGTATTCTATAAATACCTTTGCTGAACATTGTGTTTGTATTAATTCTTCGTTTAAGGTCTTCAATCCACGATCCAAGTTTTTAACATTGTCCTATTATATATTATATACTAACAAAATATTAGCAATACAAAACTAAGGGCCTGTTTACTATCAAAAACGAATTATCATTAAAAAAAAAAAAAATTTAAACCGCATTCACACGCCTTTTCGTTTAGAATGCAAAATGATTCCGTCTGGCCTTGTTAAAAGGAATCGTCCTGGTTCACAGTGTCAAAATATTAACAATCAGTATCAGTATCAAACAAATAACAACTAAAATATTAACAAATTAGTATAACACATATATCATTAATATCCTTATCTGATCAGACTCAGGTGATCCTAAGTTTTCCTCAACAGAGCACACAAAATCACATGAAAACCAACAACCCACCCACACAAAAGGAGACCAACATTCTCAGAGTATATAGCATCTCATACCGATATTTGGAGATAAACTTCCTCCATCGACTGTGAGCGCTGTGAGTAGAATTGCAAGTGCCGATCGCTTCCTCCACCAACTTCCTCCCTAAAAAACCTAGCTTCCATATCTCTTTGTATTTTCACCCACAAACAATGCAACCAAGCTTATTCCTCCGCTGCGGTGCTACTTTCTCTCACGTATACCCTAAACTTGTAACCTAGCTTCTGTATCTCTGTCTGTATTTTCACCCACAAACAATGCAACTAAGCTTCCTCCGTTGCGTTGCTACTTTCTCTTAACACATACCCTAAACTTGTAACCATGGTCGAATATAGGTTAAAGAAAATAATAAATAAGTATTTTCAAAAATTATTTTACAATCCTCCTTTTGAGTCCTTCTATGCAAATTTAGCATTTTATGTATTGTTTTTACTAAATACATATAATCTGATTCTATTTCTGTAAAACACTAAATAATAATACTTAATTTAATATATATTAACACGTGTCATCATATTACTAGTTTTTGGGGGAAGGGATACTATACCCCCTTATTTTCTGGGGTACCGAAGAAACCACCTGGTTTATATATGAAAAATAATTTTTAAGAAAATTTAAAATATTTAAATATTATTTTATAAAAAATTTTAAATTTTATAAATTTTAAAATTTTTTAATAAATTAAAATAAGGATTTTTTAAAAATAAATAATATTTAAAATTTTTAAAAGTTTATCAACTTTTTTAATGAGCAATAACTTAAAATTTAAAAAATTTAAAAAATTTAAATAGAAATTATATATATAATAAAAATTAAATTATTTAATTTAAATAAAAAATTTAAAATTTAATAAATTTAAAAATTTTTTATTGTTATTTGTTTAAGTTACTTTTTTGTTCATTTTTTTTACATATTTTTTATATTTAAAAATAATATTTTTAATTAAATGATATAATTATATTTTTTATTTTTTTAATTATGTAAATTTGTTGAATTTTTATTTTATTTAAATATATTGTATAATAAAAATATTTATATATCCATATTTTTTATTAAAAAACAGTAAAAATAAAATTAAAAAAACTTATAAATATTTTAAATGAAAATTTTGTATATAATAAAAATTAAATTTAATCGAAATAATAAATTTAAAATTTATTATTTAAATAAAAAGTTTAAAATATAATTTTTTTAATTGTATATTCAAATAAAATATTTTTAAAATAAAAATATTTAAATTTTTAAGTATTTTAAATTGTTTAAAATATTAAAATGCTCATTGAATCACAAGTTAGCTATTTTCTCATGATCAATGTTAATTTTAAAAAAGAAACGTGGATCATATTGTTACGTACTAAAGTGGATCTATTTTAGTCGGTACCTGGAAATAGGTCTATAAAAGTTTATGATTCGTTGCTTCAATGACTCACACTCGAACAAAGCAAATCACTGAGAAACTGTGTTACTTCTTATTCACCCATCCCATTTTTGGATACCATGGCGTTATCATCTTCGTCTTTAATGTTCACAGTGCGGAGGTGCGAACCTGAGTTAGTGGCTCCAGCCGTAGCCACTCCTCACGAACTTAAACTACTCTCTGACATTGACGATCAAGAAGCCTTGCGTTTCTATATTCCAATGATATATATTTATCGTAACGAACCTTCAATGGAAGGGAAAGACCCTGTTGAAGTGATTCGAGGGGCACTGGCTCAAACACTTGTGTTCTATTATCCCTTCGCAGGTAGGCTTAGGGAAGGTCCTAACCGTAAATTGATGGTGGATTGCATTGGGGAGGGTGTCATATTCATTGAGGCTGATGCGGATGTCACACTTGATCAATTTGGTGATTCTGTTATACCTCTATTCCCATGCATCCAACAACTCCTATATGATGTTCCTGCCTCCGATGGAATCATTAACACTCCCCTTCTCTTCGTGCAGGTTCAGTTATACCCATATACTTCGTCATTCAGTACTTATACACTTCTTCGCTTTAGAATGCACAAAAATCCACGTGAACTTTTGAAAACATGAAAATGGCTAATAACATTACAGAGGATTAAAAGTATATGTATACGTGAAAATGAATCTCATGCCGAATTTTAATACGGTCTTATCACCTTAAAACTTTGTATGCATATCTTTTGTTTTCTTTAACAAGTTGGGGAGGAGGGAATTCATCAAAACTTATAAATGTCTATAAAGAGCTAAAAGAGATGAATTCAAATTTCTAAAAATATTGTTCACTAAAATTATTAATATTTATTGATGATATGATATACATATATAAACATCACATATAAAGTTATGAATTTCAATTATCCACCTTACCTGATCCAATGTAAATAATGAACTTATGTAAGTCAAACACTAAATTTTTACTTATCCAAACCAGTGGTACGTGTTTAATTTAATTAGATCAAACTACAAAAGTTTAAACTCATTTTATCTTAAAATTATTGACTCAAACTCTATATTTCTGCTAATATATTTGAGTCGATTTAATTTGATGACAGGTGACACGGCTCAAGTGTGGTGGTTTCATCTTGACGGGTAATGTAAACCACACCATGATTGACGGACCTGGTGTGTCGCAGTTCATGAATGCGTGGGCTGAAATGGCGCGTGGTGCTCACAAACCTTCCGTTCTACCCGTGTGGCGGAGAGAGATTTTCTTAGCAAGAGATCCACCTCGCATTACACGTAACCACCGTGAATATGAGCAAATTGAAGATACCATCACTTCAAAAGAGGATGAAATGGTTCTTCGTTCCTTTTTTTTTTCGGACCCACCGATATAGCTTCCCTTCGTGGATTGCTTCCCTATCACCTTCGTCGTTGCATGATAAGCATAGATTTCATAAATAATTATCTCTCACTTTTATCTCATTAAGACTTCTTATATGTTCAATTAAGTGATCTTTGTCATATTTTATGAGTTTGGGTTCATATGAAGTTTAATCGGATTTCTTTGCTTACCCGATTAAAATGACACTATTATAGTATTTTGAGCATAATAGGAGTTTTAGACATCCAAAAATCATGAAATCTGTCTTGCATGAAAGCTTAAAGAAGTGTCCACAGTTACAAAGTAAGATCAGATTCTAAATGGGATGTTTAGGACTCCGAAATTATCTCAAAAGATGAGATAGTGTTGCTGACGTGGAATTTGAACAGTGTGCAAAGATACGGCAATATCTTGAGATACAGAAGTCATATTGAGATGAAATCAAATTTGTTGGATAGCTAAGATACGGGGATACAACTTTTGTTCAGAAGTCAAGCTCTAATTCGGACATGTGAACATCCGAAATTGCGGTGCAAGAAAGTCAAAATTGTTGTGCTAATTGGTGACAAAAATTCAAAAGTGTTTTGCATTTTCAACAAAGCCCATGCGAAAGCAATAAAAGGGTGGAAAAGTAATATCCTAGTTGGTGACTTTCTGAAGATGATGCCTCACAAATCCTCTATAAATAGAAGGGTTTACAAGAGGAGAAACAAACACCACTTGGAGATTAACTCCAATACCATCTTCCATCTTTCTTTCTTTCTTGTTAGTTTGCCTCCTACATGCAAGGCTTAGTTTTTCTTTATTGTTAGTTTGCCTCCTACATGGAAGGCTTAGTTTTTCTTTATTGTTAGTTGCCTCCTACATGGAAGGCTTAGGATTTATTTGTTGTTAGTTGCCTCCTACATGGAAGGCTTAGGATTTATTTGTTGTTAGTTTGCCTCCTTCATGGAAGGCTAGGTTCATAGTTTCAATTCAAGGATTCAAGCTATTTTCATTTTAACTTTGAGGTCTTGATCTTTATTTACATGCTTATTAAGTGGTTTCTACGCTGCTTCACTATATTCTTCAATTTTATTCTTTAATCAAAGTTTGATCGGTTGACGTATTTTAATTAATGTATAATTGATTTATAATTGGTTTTTGATTGGTAAATCATTTTCCAAAAGTTTGAAGAGTAGCAATTAAGTAATTGAATTGAAGGTTTTCATTTTATTACTTACTTCAACTGAATTCTGATTGTGAAATTGGTTTAGATAAAAGATTAAGTGGTTACTAATCTTGTTGATCATAATCAATTATATTCTGAGAGGTTTCTCAGTAGAGAATTCAAGGATCATTTTAGGGGTTCCAGATGATCCTAGGTTGATAAACACAATGCATGATTTTAGTGATCAATGATTAGTTATGAAAATAGCCTCTCAATTCCTTGAGTTGATAATTGTTAAGTCAAATTAATTTCATTCTGTATTTTGTATTTAACACTTAATATCACATATTTACAAAACCCCCTTTTTCTAACTTTCTCCTAATTTGCTTAAGAATATGAAATGGTCTTTGGGAGATGACCTAGGTTGCACCTTATACTATACCAATAGTTTGGGGGAAATCTAGAAATTATTTTTGCACGTTTGCGACGAGCGTGTCAAAAATTTGGCGCCGTTGCCGGGGACCATTTTAGTTTCCTAGGCTTATTTAGGAGTTTGTTTAAAATTTTTAACCTTTCTAACAATTTTTTGAGTTTGTATAAAATTTTTAACCTTTCTAACAATTTTTTTTTAGGTATACTATTCTTGATTTGTTTGAACTATTCTCTAAGGAAAAAGCACGTTATAGTCTTGGGAATCTGACTTTAAAAGACCCTTTTGTCAGTTTACAAGAAAACTGAATGGGAAGCACATCCTCGACTCTTAGAAGGCGTTTCAGCCGTTACTGGACGTAAAATCAGAGGAAGATGTGAGCCTCAATCACAACTACTGTTCATTCTCATGCGTGTATGTTTGTCATTTACATTGTCTTTTCAATTTATTTGAAATTTTCACCATTTTTAGAATATAGCAATGCAGCTGGTGAACCAACCAAATCAGGATGGCAGAGACAAAAGAGAACCAGATACCACTCTTCGGTTATAACTTTTCCTTACTTTGGTGGTTTTCTCACATTTCTTTTCCTGTTATATGAAATTCCATCTCAGACATTGGGGACAATGTCTTGGATAGGTTGGGGGAGGATGGTCTGATATAAAAGAAAAATTAAAAAAAAACCAAAAAAAAATTAAAAAAAAATTAGGTTAGAATCATAAACTTGCTTTGAGTAAGATGGCTGAGTAAGGAGTTACACTTGACTCTTGATACGCATCTTATGATTAAAAAAAAAAATTGAATGTGGAAGTTTGTTGTTCTTTAGATTTCATAAAATAATTGAAGCAAAATGATTTACATTTCGAGATTAATTAGTTTGGCAACACATATTTGAACTGGATAGATTAGATTTGATAAATATATTACCTGTGAGATTTTGAGCCTTATTATTATTTTCTTTCTTGTGTGATTTTCATCCATGGAATATATTACTTCAGAACTTGCATTGATTCTTTTTGAAGCTACATTTTCACATGAATTGTACAAAAATGATTGAGGCACTATTTTTCTTGAACAAACCACTTGGCCAAATAACCAAACCATATAATGTTATCCTTTGATCAGCCCTTTGAGCCGATTAGCCTTTTCTTCTTTTTAGCTCACCACAAATAAAAGAAAAAAACAACTTTGTCTAACCAAAAAAGGTGAGAAATATTGGATTTATCATACCATAAGTATTTCAATAAGTGTGGGGGAGATTATTGTTGTGTTCATCGATATCATGGTTGAAAAAAAAAACCTGAAGCAATAAATTAATAAATAAACTATTATATTGAAAAAAAAAGTGAAGAAGTGATATCTATTTCTCACACTTGCACTTAGACTCAGTTCTCAATCCTCACCATTTTCCTTGGTCTAACATTGTATCTCTTCAATATATCATTTCATCTTTCTAATCCTGTTATAACCAAAATAAAGATCTCTTGATTTGTGCATTGCATGTGTACATAGTAGTAGAGAAGTAGAAGATATGCAAGCCTATGATAGTTCATCTTTCATGGATTGAATTGGAGAGAAACACTTACCAAATCAAACACTTGAGAGATTCAGAGTATATTATGTGAGGTTTTATCTTTCTCAATCTATGTTTTCCAAATTAAAGTTGCCTTTCTAAGTAATTTCAAAAATGTGATGAATGAGTGCTTCATGAAATTTTGTGAATTCTTGAGAAATCAACTCAAAACTTTGATGTTCTTTCATAAAAAAAATAAAAAATAAAAAAAATTAGTCACCAATCCTTAACTTAAGTTTGCCCGAGACGTGCAAAAGATAAGTGTGGGGGAATTTGATAAGCATAGATTTCATAAATAATTATCTCTCACTTTTATCCCATTAAGACTTCTTATATGTTCAATTAAGTGATCTTTGTCATATTTTATGAGTTTGGGTTCATATGAAGTTTAATTGGATTTCTTTGCTTACCCGATTAAAATGACACTATTATAGTATTTTGAGCATAATAGGAGTTTTAGACATCCAAAAATCATGAAATTTCTCTTGCATGAAAGCTTAAAGAAGTTTCCACAGTTACAAAGCAAGATCAGACTCTAAATGGGATGTTTAGGACTCCGAAATTATCTCAAAAGATGAGATAGTGTTGCTGACGTGGAATTTGAACAGTGTGCAAAGATCCGGCCATATCTTGAGATACAGAAGTCATATTGAGATGAAATCAAATTTGTTGGACAGCTAAGATCTGGGGCTACAACTTTTGTTCAGAAGTCAAGCTCTAATTCGGACATGTGAACATCCGAAATTGCGGTGCAAGAAAGCCAAAATTGTTGTGCTAATTGGTGACAAAAATTCAAAAGTGTTTTGCATTTTAAACAAAGCCCATGTGAAAGCAATAAAAGGGTGGAAAAGTAATATCCTAGTTGGTGACTTTTCTGAAGATGATGCCTCATAAATCCTCTATAAATAGAAGGGTTTACAAGAGGAGAAACAAACACCACTTGGAGATTAACTCCAATACCATCTTCCATCTTTCTTTCTTTCTTGTTAGTTTGCCTCCTACATGGAAGGCTTAGTTTTTCTTTATTGTTAGTTTGCCTCCAGCATGGAAGGCTTAGTTTTTCTTTATTGTTAGTTGCCTCCTACATGGAAGACTTAGGATTTATTTGTTGTTAGTTGCCTCCTACATGGAAGGCTTAGGATTTATTTGTTGTTAGTTTGCCTCCTTCATGGAAGGCTAGGTTCGTAATTTCAATTCAAGGATTCAAGCTATTTTCATTTTAACTTTGAGGTCTTGATCTTTATTTACATGCTTATTAAGTGGTTTCTACTCTGCTTCACTATATTCTTCAATTTTATTCTTTAATCAAAGTTTGATCGGTTGACGTATTTTGATTAATGTATAATTGATTTATAATTGGTTTTTGATTGGTAAATCATTTTCCAAAAGTTTGAAGAGTAGAAATTAAGTAATTGAATTGAAGGTTTTCATTTTATTACTTACTTCAACTGAATTCTGATTGTGAAATTGGTTTAGATAAAAGATTAAGTTGTTACTAATCTTGTTGATCATAATCAATTAAATTCTGAGAGGTTTCTCAGTAGAGAATTCAAGGATCATTTTAGGGGTTCCAGATGATCCTAGGTTGATAAACACAATGCATGATTTTAGTGATCAATGATTAGTTATGAAAATAGTCTCTCAATTCCTTGAGTTGATAATTGTTAAGTCAAATTAATTTCATTCTGTATTTTGTATTTAGCACTTAATATCACATATTTACAAAACCCCCTTTTTCTAACTTTCTCCCAATTTGCTTAAGAATATGAAATGGTTTTTGGGAGATGACCTAGGTTGCACCTTATACTATACCAATAGTTTGGGGGAAATCTAGAAATTAATTTTGCACGTTTGCGACGAGCGTGTCAAAAATTTGGCGCCGTTGCCGGGGACCATTTTAGTTTCCTAGGCTTATTTAGGAGTTTGTATAAAAGTTTTAACCTTTCTAACAATTTTTTGAGTTTGTATAAAATTTTTAACCTTTCTAACAATTTTTTTTTAGGTATACTATTCTTGATTTGTTTGAACTATTCTGTAAGGAAAAAACACGTTATAGTCTTGGGAATCTGACTTTAAAAGACCCTTTTGTCAGTTTACAAGAAAACTGAATGGGAAGCACATCCTCGACTCTTAGAAGGCGTTTCAGCCGTTACTGGACGTAAAACCAGAGGAAGATGTGAGCCACAATCACAACTACTGTTCATTCTCATGCGTGTATGTTTGTCATTTACATTGTCTTTTCAATTTATTTGAAATTTTCACCATTTTTAGAATATAGCAATGCAGCTAGTTAACCAACCAAATCAGGATGGCAGAGACAAAAGAGAACCAGATACCACTCTTCGGTTATAACTTTTCCTTACTTTGGTGGTTTTCTCACATTTCTTTTCCTGTTATATGAAATTCCATCTAAGACATTGGGGACAATGTCTTGGATAGGTTCGGGGGAGGATGGTCTGATATAAAAGAAAAATTAAAAAAAAAAACCAAAAAAAAATTAAAAAAAAAATTAGGTTAGAATCATAAACTTGTTTTGAGTAAGATGGCTGAGTAAGGAGTTACACTTGACTCTTGATACGCATCTTATGATTAAAAAAAAAATTGAATGTGGAAGTTTGTTGTTCTTTAGATTTCATAAAATAATTGAAGCAAAATGATTTACATTTCGAGATTAATTAGTTTGGCAACACATATTTGAACTGGATAGATTAGATTTGATAAATATATTACCTGTGAGATTTTGAGCCTTATTCTTATTATCTTTCTTGTGTGATTTTCATCCATGGAATATATTACTTCAGAACTTGCATTGATTCTTTTTGAAGCTACATTTTCACATGAATTGTACAAAAATGATTGAGGCACTATTTTTCTTGAACAAACCACTTGGCCAAATAACCAAACCATATAATGTTATCCTTTGATCAGCCCTTTGAGCCGATTAGCCTTTTCTTCTTTTTAGCTCACCACAAATAAAAGAAAAAAACAACTTTGTCTAACCAAAAAAGGTGAGAAATATTGGATTTATCATACCATAAGTATTTCAATAAGTGTGGGGGAGATTATTGTTGTGTTCATCGATATCATGGTTGAAAAAAAAACCTGAAGCAATAAATTAATAAATAAACTATTATATTGAAAAAAAAAGTGAAGAAGTGATATCTATTTCTCACACTTGCACTTAGACTCAGTTCTCAATCCTCACCATTTTCCTTGGTCTAACATTGTATCTCTTCAATATATCATTTCATCTTTCTAATCCTGTTATAACCAAAATAAAGATCTCTTGATTTGTGCATTGCATGTGTACATAGTAGTAGAGAAGTAGAAGATATGCAAGCCTATGATAGTTCATCTTTCATGGATTGAATTGGAGAGAAACACTTACCAAATCAAACACTTGAGAGATTCAGAGTATATTATGTGAGGTTTTATCTTTCTCAATCTATGTTTTCCAAATTAAAGTTGCCTTTCTAAGTAATTTCAAAAATGTGATGAATGAGTGCTTCATGAAATTTTGTGAATTCTTGAGAAATCAACTCAAAACTTTGATGTTCTTTCATAAAAAAAATAAAAAATAAAAAAAATTAGTCACCAATCCTTAACTTAAGTTTGCCCGAGACGTGCAAAAGATAAGTGTGGGGGAATTTGATAAGCATAGATTTCATAAATAATTATCTCTCACTTTTATCCCATTAAGACTTCTTATATGTTCAATTAAGTGATCTTTGTCATATTTTATGAGTTTGGGTTCATATGAAGTTTAATTGGATTTCTTTGCTTACCCGATTAAAATGACACTATTATAGTATTTTGAGCATAATAGGAGTTTTAGACATCCAAAAATCATGAAATTTGTCTTGCATGAAAGCTTAAAGAAGTTTCCACAGTTACAAAGCAAGATCAGACTCTAAATGGGATGTTTAGGACTCCGAAATTATCTCAAAAGAGAGATAGTGTTGCTGACGTGGAATTTGAACAGTGTGCAAAGATCCGGCCATATCTTGAGATACAGAAGTCATATTGATATGAAATCAAATTTGTTGGACAGCTAAGATCCGGGGCTACAAATTTTGTTCAGAACTCAAGCTCTAATTCAGACATGTGAACATCCGAAATTGCGGTGCAAGAAAGTCAAAATTGTTGTGCTAATTGGTGACAAAAATTCAAAAGTGTTTTGCATTTTCAACAAAGCCCATGTGAAAGCAATAAAACGGTGGAAAAGTAATATCCTAGTAGGTGACATTTCTGAAGATGATGCCTCACAAATCCTCTATAAATAGAAGGGTTTACAAGAGGAGAAACAAACACCACTTGGAGATTAACTCCAATACCATCTTCCATCTTTCTTTCTTTCTTGTTAGTTTGCCTCCTACATGGAAGGCTTAGTTTTTCTTTATTGTTAGTTTGCCTCCTACATGGAAGGCTTAGTTTTTCTTTATTGTTAGTTGCCTCCTACATGGAAGACTTAGGATTTATTTGTTGTTAGTTGCCTCCTACATGGAAGGCTTAGGATTTATTTGTTGTTAGTTTGCCTCCTTCATGGAAGGCTAGGTTCGTAGTTTCAATTCAAGGATTCAAGCTATTTTCATTTTAACTTTGAGGTCTTGATCTTTATTTACATGCTTATTAAGTGGTTTCTACTCTGCTTCACTATATTCTTCAATTTTATTCTTTAATCAAAGTTTGATCGGTTGACGTATTTTGATTAATGTATAATTGATTTATAATTGGTTTTTGATTGGTAAATCATTTTCCAAAAGTTTGAAGAGTAGAAATTAAGTAATTGAATTGAAGGTTTTCATTTTATTACTTACTTCAACTGAATTCTGATTGTGAAATTGGTTTAGATAAAAGATTAAGTGGTTACCAATCTTGTTGATCATAATCAATTAAATTCTGAGAGGTTTCTCAGTAGAGAATTCAAGGATCATTTTAGGGGTTCCAGATGATCCTAGGTTGATAAACACAATGCATGATTTTAGTGATCAATGATTAGTTATGAAAATAGCCTCTCAATTCCTTGAGTTGATAATTGTTAAGTCAAATTAATTTCATTCTATATTTTGTATTTAGCACTTAATATCACATATTTACAAAACCCCCTTTTTCTAACTTTCTCCTAATTTGCTTAAGAATATGAAATGGTCTTTGGGAGATGACCTAGGTTGCACCTTATACTATACCAATAGTTTGGGGGAAATCTAGAAATTATTTTTGCACGTTTGTGACGAGCGTGTCATTGCACCACTTTTGATATCATAACAGCATGCTTCTGGCGTTGTCGCACAAAAGCTTTGCAAATAGAAGTGAAGGAAGATGTTCGCATGATGTGCATAGTCAACGGACGTGGGAGATTCAAAGCTACAATACCTGTTGGTTATTATGGCAATGCTTTTGCGTATCCGGCAGCGATCACCACTGCAGGGAAGCTTTGCGAAAATCCATTTGGGTATGCTGTTGAGTTAATAAATAAAGTAAAAAAAGAGGTTACTCAAGAATATTTGCAATCTGTGGCGGATCTAATGGTCATCAAGGGACGATGCCTTTTTACAACTGTAAGGTCATGTATTGTTTCCGATATCACACGTGCCAAATTAAGAGAGGTGAATTTTGGATGGGGTGATGCAGTGTTTGGTGGAACCGACAAAACCGGGGCTGGGAACTTTCTAGATGTAACCTTTTTCAATGCTTATAAGAAGGCAAATGGAGAAGATGGTATAGTGTTCCCAATTTGGTTGCCCATCAAAGCTATGGAGAGGTTTGCAGTAGAGTTAGATAACTTGCTTGGGAGCCACAACCAACCTGAAAGAACTGATCCTACTTTCATCATGTCTACCTTATAGTTTCTATCTTATATGTAACTCTGAATACATTGGAAGGTTGAAAATCGTTTTAATTTATAGTGAAACAAATATTTAAGTTTAATTTGTAAAATTTATGTTCTCAAGAGCATTACACGGTGCTTTGCTTTTCTTTCCTTTTGTAATCTTGACCAGACTGATATGTTTTTATCAATTATTATAAATGTGAATACCATTGAATAGAGAGAGAGAGAGAAAATTTTAATTCAAGTCATAAAAATAATTGAAAAAACAAAAAAAAATATATTTTGGATTCAAAACTTCAAATTAATAATTTTATTAAAAAAAAAAGAAGAATAAGTTTCAATTAAGCAATTCAACAAAAGAAATATAATAATAAATAAAATAAAATAAAACAAATCAATTAGAATTAGTAAGTAGTTAGTTAATAGTTAATTAATCTATTACAACTAAGGTTAAAAATAATCCGGATATGCTAATATCAGTGGTTTAATGTAGTTCGAAGAGTAGTATATGGCAGAGAATCATGAGTTTCAGGCTGGTGCAAATTATTGGCAAGGTAGGAACTCATATGAGAGGAGGTTCTAATCAAGGTGATGGAAAGGCCTCTTGACTCAGCAAATACAGCTGCACCGGTGATGTTTAGTCTAAGGCGGATAAACCCCTACTAGTATAGAGTTTGAGACAGTTTGACTTGCGAAGATGTTATAGGACACATAGAAACCTAGAGAAACATCTCTGGTAACATCTCTGGTCCTGTTATAAATTCTGGTAAGTATACAGCAGAATAGTGTAGATCCCTTTCTAACTAAAGGCCCAATTCATATCTTTAGGAAGTCACAGGAACCAGTTTAAGCATTAGGCCAAGTACATTACGATTTTTTCTAGTTGAATGGGGTGAATGGATCTGGGAGCTGGTTCTTCATCAGCGTATTGATTACACAAATCCTGTAGGAACCTGAATTGCTGTCCTAGCAATGAACCAAGTGTTAGGTCCAAACATCTCTAGCCTCTTAGGAAAATAGGAAACAAACTCTTTTGTCAAATAGGTGTTGGATGACTATGAGCTCCAGTTTCATTTTGATTCTTGTGGTTTCTATGTAGGTTCTAGCTTTCCGATTATGTTCAATCATACTAGCTTAAGAGTAGTTTTCTATTAGCAAAAAGATACAATAGGAACAGGTTTCAGGTTTGAGAGAAGTTCAGTAAACCTATACACTAGTGGAAAATGGGCTTTTTACATCGGTTGTTAAGCACTTTTTACATCGGTTATTCAAGCGGTATTGAAGCGGGCGATATAGAAAATAAGACTTTTTACATAGAACCGATGTAGAAAGTACACTTTTTACATCAATTGTGGGCAGAACCGATGTAAAAAGTATACTTTCTACATCGGTTATAGCTTTAACCGATGTAAAAAGTCATACTTTTTACATCGGTTCTGCCCACAACCGATGTAAAAAGTGTACTTTTTACATCGGTTATGGTAGTAACCGATGTAGAAAGTCTTTTTTTTTTTAATGTTCATTTTGTTCAGGCATACTACCATATTATTTATTCACATACCTGCATATACACACAGAATCCAGGCACACAATAGAGAATCACCAGACAGACAATACAAAATTCACATAATCTATATATTTAAACTAAATACATCATTATTTATTGTCAAACTTTAATTTACAAATGAAATAACTTAAAATTACATTAAACAAGTATTGAAAGTTGAAAAGAAATGTAGTAATTAGTCATGTACCTGTTGAAAGCAAAGAGAAAAGATGTTAAAAACTCTACTAAACATAAAAAACGTAATAAACATTTTAAAATAAGTTAAAAATAAACATACAATGATGAAATAATTAAATAAATAACTAACTTGTGTCATGTAGTAACATTTTCCCATATTCCTTCATGATGGTCATCTCGAATAGCATGTACATCATCTATTTCATTTTCTTCATTGATACTAGATATCCTTGATGATAAGAAAGTTTGAGAAATATCAATATTTGAAAGATAATCGGCGTCATCACTAGCGATTGTTGTCTTTTCTTGAAGAACAACTGACCACCTTTTGGAGCAAGGATCTTGAACATAAAACACTTGTTTTGCTTGGTGGGCCATGATAAAAGGGTCATCCTTGTAAGCTACTTTTTGAAGGTCAACCAATGTAAATCCTAATTCATCGACTTACACACCACTGTTACTATCAACCCATCTGCATTTGAAAACGGGCACTCTAAATTTGGTGTAATCAATCTCCCAAATCTCTTCAATCACTCCAAAGTAAGATATGGAAGCTGTGAGCACCAATTTTTGTCCGGATAGAAATATCCCTTAATTAATTAAAATAACTTAAAAAATAAGAGCTCACATGGTCAAAAGAAAAGAAAAGGAGTTGCAAAATTAAATAAGCCAGCAGATAGATAATAGACAAATAAAAGCTATAAAAAAAAATAAAAAAAAAACAAAATTCAGTTAGGTTAGTTGGGAGTTGGTTAAAGAGTTAGTTAGCTTAGGGTTAGAAATTAACTTCCATTGGGTTAAGGAACCATGGTTAAGCTAGGGGTATAAAAGGGATTTTAAAAAAGGAAAGAGGGGAGGGGAGATTTTGGTACCAAAAATTGAAATTCAGTTTCTAATACTCTCGGATTTGCTCTCACCTTGGACGATTTTTGCTCTGGGTGTATTCAAGAAGCTTCACCATTGGCAAGATTTCGGAGAGCTCTCCTTCAGGCAACAAGAAGAACCTGAATCAGAAATTCAAAAAGGTTATTGGCTTCAGTTTTATCGGAGGAACCTTGAAGAATTCTGCTGAATCGCTAATCGCCAGTTGGAATATTGGTCATTAGCAAGAGGAGGGATAGTTTCTGGTAGCTGGTTTCCTCGATTTGTTGTTCGTTACTTTTGGCAAGGTCACACGAAGTCATTGTAATCTCGGTTTGGTGCTCTGAGGTTGGCTTCTGTGAAATTCTCAGGCGAATTCCCTCATAATGCTCTTCGTCTTCAGTTTCTCTCTCAAGATTCTTGAAGAATTCTTCCTGGAGCTAGCTATCTTTTGGGAATTTCGGTCATTTGCAAAAGAGGATTAGCTTCTAACAGCTGGCTTCTTCAATCACTCCTCCATCCTCTTAGCAAAACCACGCAAGTCCTCTCAGTTTTCTGTTAAGTGCTTCAAGGTTAGGCACGTTCCCCTTGCTATTTTCATTTCATGTTTGCTGCACTGTGCTCAGGTCTGGAATATGTAGAATTCATAATGAATAAGATTCCTGAATGATGTGCAATACTTGCTGTGAATTCTGATTCAGTATGGTTAGCTAGGCTACATGAGTTGGTTGAGATTTAAAGTCAAAGCTTGTTGATAAATCAATGAAAGCTTGATATCCGTATTTGATCGTTATGGTTCAGTTCCTAAATAACATCAGGAGTGTCTTTTTGACTATAAATTCTTGAATTCTTTAGCATAGCCTATGCTTCCTCTGTGTTTTAATTGATGTTCAGACCTTGCTCCATAGATTTGGTCAACCTATTAGAGCTTAGTGTTATCAACAAAAGTAAGTGAAGAATAAATTGGTTTCATAAACCTGGTATATCTGGTGCAGAATTCAAATAGTACTCTGTAATCGCATTCTGTAACCTGTTAATTGAGTTCAGATTCAGTTCTGTTAATCCTAGATTGCTTGGAATTCATTAAAGGATACCGGTTGAACACCATTAGTCCTGGATGAAGGTTGGGTGGATGGTTTACAGCAGCGCCTAAAAGTACTAGGAAAAGGTCCTAATTGATAGAGAAATAAATCCGAATAATAGAAGATTAAAAGATAGCAGGAGGTTTTAAGTTTCAGTTAGATGTGGCTCCCAACTTATAAGTCTGGCAATAGGTCCTTAAAACAAGGATATAAGAGCAGGTAAAAAAAAGAGAAGAAGAGGATTCCTTTTTTAGAAATATGAATTGATGGTGATGATTCACTTTGCTGTAAAAATGGTGCCAAAACCATCTATAAGTGCTATGCTAGGTATGTTCAGGATGGGTAAGTGAATAGGGTGGTGACACCCTTCTCTCACACCATCCAGCCAGATTTCAATAGCACCTGTATTAGCCACAGGTTATAGTTTATTACCTCATCCCTTAACCTGTAAAAGTCTAAGCATAACATGCTAAATTTTGTCCAATAAGTTAAGTTCACCAAGGGGTCCTGACCCCCCTAAATGTAGTAATACTCATGAGGAATTAAGGGTAGATTGGAAACTGAATAGGAGTGTTGTTTAGTGGGTATAATGCCTATTGTAGAGGTGGATAGCCTATCATAATATCAAGCTGCTAGAAGGACACCAAGCCAAAATTTGGCACTGTTGGCCTGATGGGTGAATTTAAGGCCTCTGCCTAGAACTAATCCTTGCAAGTTTGTGAATAGAGGGGTAAAAAAAAGAACACTGGTAGTGGTTGGGGATTACTGAAAAGAAGGCCAACTTTAGACTGAGACTGTGTTGGAAGCTGGAGGGTGTAGGTAGATTAGAAAATCCTAGAAATGCAGAATCAATAGGCTAGTATAAGTGCTGAAACCTTGTCGTACAGTAGCAAGTTTTTTTTCCTGATCAGACTTACCCTGCTAAGCCTTTCATTTATGGGTACCATAGTCCAATTTAAACAAATCAGTGACTTAGTCCATCCCTGGTACAAATAACGACCCTAAAGAAAACAACAGAATTGTGATTGCTAAGACTTTTCGTGGTAAGTGCTAACTAATGAATGAGTGCAATAAGAACTAAATTTCATGAGATTAGTTTCTGGATTGTAGGTCCTAGTCACTCTATGCATTCTGATTCTTAGGCAAGCATGAGTTTTCAAGGCATATTTTGTTATAGCCATATCAAATATAGCAACAGGTCTCGGAGCTCCTAAGCTGTATAGAAACTCCCTGCTTGTCCCTCTAATCAGGTTAGTATCATTGCCCATATCCCTTACCTTTTAACCTGTGAAATTCAGCAGAGATTAGCATTCAGCCTGTAAATTCTCTAATAGATTCTCAGCAGTAACAGTAGCTATAGGTTAGGAATCTTGTAGATTGTTTTGTAAATCACACTTTCGGCACCCTAGATTGCTGATAAATATTCTGGTTGGCCGTGGGAAATACAAAGAGTAAGGACTAGGGATTCCTGATTTAGTAAAGGTTTCTCAAGCCTGATCCTGGGTTAGTTAAATTTACAATGGCCTGATATCCTATTAGCCTCTTGGGCTCTGCATTATTTTAGCAGATCCTAGGCCAGGTTAGACTCAATGACAGAATTTCTTGCTCTAGGCAATCCTAGCTCACCCTTGGCATTCTTAAGTAGATTACAGGAAAAGGTTCGGAG
This sequence comes from Canavalia gladiata, assembly GCA_037954105.1. Classification (NCBI taxonomy): domain Eukaryota; kingdom Viridiplantae; phylum Streptophyta; class Magnoliopsida; order Fabales; family Fabaceae; genus Canavalia; species Canavalia gladiata. Next base: position 19,392,362 of record CM075661.1, on the reverse strand, counting down.
GGTAATAAGAGTCAAAGTGAATTTGAGAGCCTTAGTTCAGTGCATTAATAATCCTAGTTCATGGCATGCATAGATACTTAGGTCATTCTTAATGGTAGATCCAGATTTGTTGGGACACTTGGCCAGTGCAGAAAATAGATCATCCCTAGGCTAGCCACAGAAACAGGTTCACTGCAACCTGCCCTTGATTGACTAAATCATTATGTACATAGAAAAGTCTTTGCAGTTTTCGAACCTAACATACTAGGGAAGTTTAGGAGCATGAGTTAGACTGGTTAAAGCAAAGTCAAAGTTATGCAGATGGATATCTGTCATGCTGAACCAACAGGGAGGGAACCAGGTCTATAGGGTAAAGTCTAGCATTCCTGTTGAGTAAATATTGATCCTGTCAACTTCAGGTCCTGTTTTAGATTAACCAGGTCAGGAGCCAATTAGGCACATAATCAGAAGTTTAAGTCATATAAACCAAATCCAAAATCAACAATTTGGATAGTCAACCAGACTTCAATCCAATCAGTAAATAAACTTATCCTAGACACCAGTTTGGATTTGAAATTGATTGAGCACCAAGTAAGAGTAAACTGAATAGCAGTTTTGACCAGGACCCGGGTAGTGAATGCTAGATCAGGATTAAATCCCAGGATTGGGGAACAGGTAAGAGGGCCTATGCAGTAAAATAGTAAAGAGCTAAGGGCATAGAGCTAACAGCATCAACCTAAAACTTTGGTTTAGAATCACACTTGTAGAAACCTTTTCCTTGGATTTGCAGTTTTAAGACTCAAGATTTGAGTTTAGACCTGTAATAAACACCCAGAAACTTTCCAAGCTCCCAGTATGTACGCTCTAAGTCTTCATTCTTCATACATTAAGCATTAGCTAAACTGGTCCTAATAAAAAAAAAATAATAATAAATTCTGCCATCTCTGTGAACAATTGTTGTACCTAAATTATGCAGTATGAATCTGTCATCACTTTCAACAAAATCTTATAAAAAAAAACGTCTGTTTTTAATTTTTCGAAATTCATGTAAATGGGTTCTAACGCGAACGAGTAGCGTTCTCTACCGTGTCGTGTTTTAATTCGTGTGGGATCCAAATACGGCTTATGACAATTTAGGATCTCGCAAGCATGAATTTCTGAAAACCATCACTTTCAATAAAATCTTATAAAAAACGTCTGTTTTTTTTTAATTTTTCGAAATTCATGTAAACGGGTTCTAACGCGAACGAGTAGCGTTCTCTACCGTGTCATGTTTTAATTCGTGTGGGATCCAAATACGGCTTACGACGATTTAGGATCTCGCAAGCATGAATTTTTGAAAACAATCACTTTCAATAAAATCTTATAAAAAACGTCTGTTTTTTTTAATTTTTCGAAATTCATGTAAACGGGTTCTAACGCGAACGAGTAGCGTTCTCTACCGTGTCGTGTTTTAATTCGTGTGGGATCCAAATACGGCTTACGACGATTTAGGATCTCGCAAGCATGAATTTTTGAAAACGATCACTTTCAATAAAATCTTATAAAGAACGTTTGTTTTTAATTTCTCAGATTGTGCAAACGGATTCTAATACGGGCAAGTAGCGTTCTCTACTGTTACGTGTTTTAATCCGTGCTAATTCAAATACGGCTTACGACGATTTGGATTATGCAAGCATGTCTGTTTTCCTAATTCCTGTATTTTCTTAAGAAACGTTGTTTTAAAGTTTTAACTAAGATTACTCTTTTCTTCTCTAAGAGATCAAGTCTCTTAACCAGAACTACGTAGCCTTGAGTTTCCCATTACACCGGGGAATACGTAGGAGCAAGATCAAGTCATGTCAGGCTATTTTCTATAAACCTATTTATTTTCTATTCTATTTTAAGGGATCAAACAGTTTTCAAAATATCACACACTCAGTTTAAGGGTACCGTTCTTTGGAACAGGGGAGTAGGGTGCCTAATACCTTCCTTACTCGTAACCGACTCCCGAATCTAGATTTCTTCCTCAAGTTAGGGTTTTTACAAATGTTTTCCCTTAAAATAAAATTTGGTGGCGGCTCCACAATCCACGAAATTCATTTTCAAAATTTAGCGAGTTCGTCGTCTCGTCGTAATTACGGTTATGACAGATGGCGACTCCACTAGGGAATTTTAGAGAGTCAAGCCCTGTTTCAAATTGAGTGTATAAATGCATGTTGATCCCTTTTTCTATTTATTCACATGTTGTTATTTATTTCTGATATTCATGATTATTCACGTTTGTATGTTTCTCACCCTAGGGTAGAAGACATATATATATCCATTGTGTTTAAATTGCAGGTTATTCCATACATTGTAGTCCTGCATGCATAACATGAGTGGGGCCCTACACCCGGGTCTGAGCAAAACCTAGGACTAAAGGGGTCAAGTGGTGTCACTTGGGATGCACGTCTCGTTTGGCTATCATAAAAACCCCAACTAGAGTGCGTCTTTTCTTGGAGCCCTGCAACCAGTAGCGTTCTCTGCGGTTGTAGCAAGCACCAGGAATTAGAACTTGGCTCTAGTGACCTTCATAACCTTTAGGATTACAATCCACCTTGTGTGAGATGCATACATCAAACAACCTTAAACCTATGTCACACATCACCTCACTCAAAACACCAAAAAAGGCATATTTATTTTGAACAACCATAAAAATATGAAGATTTAAAATCGATTTAAAATTAAAAAAAAAATAAAAAGAAAATTAGAAACTAAATAGGAAGGAAAAATAGATTTGACAAATAAAATCAGAAAATCAGGAAAATTCAAAAAAAAAAAAAGAAGAAAGAATTAGAAAATTAAAAATATAATGAAAAATAAAAACAAATTCTAAAATTAATAGTTTAAAATGAAAATTTGAAAATCTAACAAAACAATTTCTCATTCGAAGAGGGAGAAAATTTTGAAAAATCCAAAGAAGAAGAAAAAACAAAAATTTGAAGAAGCCATAATAAATAAAGCAACAAATTATTCAAAATGATCAATTTTCAAATCTCTAATTATTTGTGCATTCAAACATACATACATTCATTCATTCATCAAAGGATTTTATCGTTAAAGATCATCTCATACCTTCTTTATATTAACACTCATTAATGTTTTTAACACATAATTAATTTAACAAAAAAATGGAAGAAACATAATTTTCTTCATACCCAAAAAAACAATTTCCAAAAAATAAAATAAAATAAAATAAAAAATAATCAAAGAAATCAAGAAATCAATTTTTGTTGGAAAAGAGTAAACCCAAATATTGGAGAGAGCATTTGATCATTCCAAAAGATTGTCAACATTTAAATTTATAAATTATTTATGCATTTTCAAAACATTACATTCATTGAATAAATTTATCATCGAAAAAAGAAAAATTTTGAAAAACTATCTCATATCTTTTTCATTTCATACTCATTGAAACATTGATATTCATGCAGTCATCAACTTATCAAAACTAATTTCAAATTTTACAGAAAAATAAAAATTAAAGAAAGATAGTTTTCTCGGCATCCTTATAGGACTCGTTCCCAATCAAAGATCATGGATGAGTTGGAAAGGCAAAATGAAGAGTTGAGAAATGAGGTGAAAACTATGAAAGATCAAATGGCCAAACTGATGGAGGTTATCCAATCGTCAAAACAGAAGGATATAAGGGTGTCCTCTCCAAAGGAACCAGTTGGCCCATCATATTCTCCTGGCTATAATCCACCAAACCCTTTACCATCGACCATGCCTTCACAAACTGAGTGGGTCCACTATGGGTTCCCTCATGGGCATGCACCCCCATTCGGCCAAACACAAACCCAAACACAAAACCTACCTTCAAACCCTACAGGAATCCCTCATATTACTCCAAATACCACACATCAACCTGTCCAAGCTCACCAAATAAACACTGGGGGGACGAATCCTATGTTCACCCAAGGACTTCATCCAATATACATACCTTCCCATCCTCACAATAGGCCAGGAGAGTATCCAAGCGATCCTTCTAATAAAAATGCTGAAAAATGGAAAATCTTGGAAGGAAGAATCCGGGCAATTGAAGGAAGTGCTTATGATATCAAAGACGCATCTGATCTATGTCTAGTCCCAGACGTGGTTATCCCTCCGAAGTTCAAGGTTCCTGAATTCGAGAAATATCAAGGAACTGGTTGTCCGAGGAACCATTTGACCATGTATTGTAGAAGAATGGTCGTCTGTGCTTATGATGACAACCTTCTCATCCATTTCTTTCAAGACAGTCTGACCGGGGTAGCTGCAAATTGGTACACTCAGCTGGAACGGACACATATCCATTCATGGAGGGACCTAGCTGATGCCTTTCTGAAGCAGTACAAGTATAACCTGGAGATGGCTCCTAGCAGAACTCAGCTCCAGAATATGGCCAAGAAGGGAGAGGAGACCTTCAAGCAATACGCCCAACGATGGAGGGAGTTGGCTGCTCAAGTACAACCTCCTTTGTCTGAGAAAGAACTGGTCAGTATGTTCATCGACACACTCCAAGATCCTTTCTATGACAAGATGATCGGTAGTATAACTGCTAGCTTCTCTGATGTCGTCATCATTGGAGAAAGGATCGAAGGTGGCATGTGCCATGGGAAGATTGCACATAAGCTTACAGGGGCAGTCAATGCTTCCATCGGATCAGGAAAGAAGAAGGCAGGCAAAGCTTATAATGTGGCTTCTGGTCAAGGCCAGTATACTCCGCAGGTGGCACATTATGGTCCAGCCAGTTACCAACCATCACCATACACACCCTATACACCATATCCTTATATCGCCACCACCTACCAAACACTGTACCATCCTACTTACAACTATCCAATGCAAGTACGACCACCAACACCATACATGATACAAACACAAGCCATGAGCCAAAACCCTAATCAAAGCCTGAAAAAAAGAGAGAAGAAGCCTATCCAATTCGACCCTATTCTGATCTCCTACACTGAGCTGCTACCTCGCTTAATTCAAAACTCGCTAGTCGCTCCTTATCCTCTAAAGCCTCAAGAACCACCATATCCTAAATGGTAGGATGCAAACACTAGATGCGATTATCATGCACGATTCATTGGTCATTCCACAGAGAATTGCCTAGCACTGAAGCGTAAAGTACAAAACTTGATTGATGCAAAATGGGTGGATTTTGTACCGAGGAAATCATCCAAGATTTTTCATACTTTTCAAAATCAATCCTTTGTAAATAAATCTCAATGAGAAATATAAAATTACATTTTTCATGTTGCTTGAGCATGTACCTTACCATGTTAACTTTACTTCTTGAAAGTTTCCATTTTTTTTTTCATCATTCAACCCACTTCTTATCCTACACCTAAACAATCAATACCTGTTGGTGACAATGCTAGTGCTGTAATAAATAATATTGAACATCTTATTAATCAAACTCAAAGAGAAAATTAAATGAGCAAGCAGAATGAACAAGACCTAAAGCCAACCATGGATTCTAAATCACCCTCCACTGGAACTTCTCTGGTCCAATAGAAGAAATAACAAATGTCCCGCTGGATCAAAAGTCCAAATCCAGGAAAAATTTAGGGATGCGAAGTAGATCCGCTGAATTGAAAGTCGAAACAGTCCAAGCAAGACCAATATCTGACCAAGCAAAATTCAAGAAAAGAAAAAATTTCAAGAAAAAAAAAAACCCGCCGGATTAAAAGACAAAATAATCCAGGCAAAAGTAGGGTTAAAATTCAAAAAATAAATCGATGAAGTCATGATCAGAAAAGGTCTTGCTGGATTAAAATTCTAAAAACAATTCAGGCAAAATCAGGATCAAAACAAAGGCCCGCTAGGTCGAAAACCCTCAAAGGGCGGCTTAGGCAAAATTTAGGGCATACAATCAAGAGCCCGCTAGGTCGAAAACCTGCAAAGGCGGCCTAGGAAAAAGTTAGGGCACAAAAAGCCCGCTAGGTCGAGAACCCTCGAAGACGGCCTAGGCAAAAGTTAGGGCACACAAACAAAGGCCCGCTAGGTCGAAAACCCTTAAAGGGTGGCTTAGGCAAAAGTTAGGGCATACAATCAAGAGCCCGCTAGGTCGAAAACCCGTAAGGGCGGCCTCAGCAAAAGTTAGGACAAACAAAAGACCTGCTGGGTTGAAAAATCAAAAGAACAACCTAGGCAAAAGTTAAGGTCAACCAAGAATCCCAGTACAATCTGACATTTCTGCATCTCATACTTTCCAAAACTGGGGCAAAATTTTTGCCACTTCTTAAGTTTGGTTAATTTGACAATCAAGATTATGAAAAGCAGCATTGGCATTTCTCACCAAAAGGTGCCATTTGGGCAATCAAACCAACATCCTTCGCCCTTTCCTTTCAAATATACTACCTTAAACATCATTTGCAAAATTCTGCATTTCCTTCCATTAATTATCCAAGATCACTTTGCATACCTCAAAGGTACACAGGCCAAAAAGGAATGTGAAAAATATAAAAATAAAAAGATAAATTTCGAAAGGTCATGAAAAATCGGATGAGTCCTCAACCATCACAACACGACATGACTGTTTCCCAAAAGGTCATCCTTTTACCAGCCATAATGCTGTCAAGACAAAAGGAGTGTGTCTCATCCAATAATGCTGACTATTGATGGGTCTCAAAGATCCTGGAAAGAAGGTAACAAAGTTGACCAAGAAGCCAAGAGATTGAGTCAATCCAGCTCATCCTGATTTTTGGTTCCTTTCACACCAACTATAAGGTTGTCGAGAAAGAACCTATCGAAAAAATTAAAAAAAAAATCAAGAGAAACAAAAAGTTTTTCACCATCTCATGGCATGCATTCATTCCATAGGATCTATTAAATAATTATGTCGAGCATTAAGAAGCAATAATCAAGTTAAAGCATCACATCCTTCTGCATTCATTCAAACATCATGATAAGCATCCGGCATCTCATAATCTATTGTCAATACTAAGTAAAACCAGGGAAAATTTCCCATATCAAAATCAAAACTGGGGTAAATGCTTGCCTACAAAAATTCAATTTGAGGTCATCCTCAAATCCTAAGTCAAGTTCAAACTGGGGCAAACGCTTGCCTACAAAAATTCAATTTGAGGTCATCCTCAAATTTTGAGTCAAGCTCAAACTGGGGCAAACGCTTGCCCACAAAAAGTCCAATTTGAGGTCATCCTTAAATTCTTAATCAAGCTCAAACTGGGGCAAACACTTGCCCACAAAAATTCAATTTGAGGGCATCCTCAAATTTTGAGTCAAGCTCAAACTTGGGCAAATGCCTGCCGACACAAAAATCAAATTTGAGGTCATCCTCAAATTCCAAATCAAAAATCAAGTTAGGGCAAACATGCGCCCTAAAAAATTCAGGATGAAGCAAACCTCGAAGTATGAATCAAGATTCAAGCTGGGGGAAACGCTTGCCCAAAATCCCCTCAAGTTAAGGCATTCCTCAATTGCCAAAAATCTTCCAAACTAGGGCAAGATGTTTGCCCAAAGTCCCTTCAAATCAAGACACTCCTCAATTATCAAGAATTTTCTAAACTGGGGCAAAATGTTTGCCCAATTTTTTTCAAGAGAATAATTATCAAGTGCTTAAAAAACCCTCATGTTCAAGGAAGAATAAGTAATAAATAATTTCAAAATAATATTTTCCGAGGCAGTTAACGAAGAAGTCCATATTCCACTCCCGTGCATTCCTAAGGCACATCATATTACTTCCCACATCTGTCTCAATGGGTCATTCTTTTACTTGCACTAACAGGCCATTACTTTCATGTTGCCACACCTGTCTCCACAGGTTATTCTGTCTCGGTAAGACATCTCTTTTTCTGTACTCATCTTTTTGTCTTGACAAGCCTTTCTTTTCCATACCTATCCTAACAGGTCATTCCGCGCTTTTTGTCTGGCATGACAAACTAGCTTTGTCGCTTGTCTTAACAGGATGTCTTTCCTTTACCTGTCTTAACAGGTCAATCATCATTCCACCTTTTCATTGTCTGCACCAACAGATTTCATTCTCGTGCCTGCCCTAACAGGTCACTTATACTTTTTGCTTGTCTTAACAGGCCATTTCTGCTTTTTGCCTGTCTTAACAGGCTGTTTTTCCTTTGCCTGTCTTCACAGGTCAATCTTATTTTTGTTTTCACATGACTTACCTTAATAAGTATGATCATTCTTGCCTTGTCTGTCTTAACAGACCATCTCTGCTACGCCTGTCTTCACAGGCCATTTCTACGTTTTTCCTGTCCTAACAGGCTTGCTTTTTCTGTTGTCAACAGGACTTTTCTGCATCTTACCTGTCTTAACAGGTTTCCTTCACTTTACTTTTCCTGTCTTACCAGGTTTACATTTCTCCTGCCAACAACAGGATGCCATCTACATTTATTCTGTCTTAACAAGATAGTTTTCGTCATTTACTTTTCCTACCTTAACAAGGCTTGCTTCTTTCCTGTCTTCACAGGTCCTTTTCATTTCACTTTGCCTGTCTTAACAGGTTTTCACCATTCTGTTGTGCCTATCTTAACAGGCGTTTTTCCTCCATCCTATCAACAACAAGACTTTTACCTTTTTGCCTGTCTTAACAGGTCATTTTCCTTTTCTTGTGTAGCAGGCTTGCATCTTTCCTGTCATCAACAACACTTTTTCTACATTTCACCTGTCTTAATAGGTCATTTTGAATTTATCATGTCAAGCAGGATTTCATGTTTAAATTTTGGCATACATCCTGTAAGGCAGGATTTCATTTGCATTTATCCTGTCAAGCAGGATTTCATGTTTAAATTTCTGCATATATCCTGTCAAGCAGGATTTCATTTGCATTTATCCTGTCAAGCAGGATTTCATGTTTAAATTTCCGCATACATCCTGTCAAGCAGGATTTCATGTTTAAATTTCTGCACACATCCTGTTAAGCAGGATATCATTTGCATTCTTCCCAGCAACAGCGGGACCTCATTGGCATTTTCCTATCAACAATAGGACATCAAGCATGTTTAAATTTCTGTTCAAAGCCTATCACATTAGGCACTGCATTTTTGTTTCCTGCATTTTTGGCCTATCACATCAGGCCCCTCATGTTCAAATTTCTGTTCAACGCCTATCACATCAGGCACTGCATTTTTGTTTCTTGCATTTTTGGCCTATCACATCAGGCCCCTCATGTTTAAATTTCTGTTCAAGCCTATCACATAAGGCGCTGCATTTTATTTTTCTGCATTTTGGCCTATCACATCAGGCCCCTCATGTTTAAATTTCTATTCAAGCCTATCACATCAGGCGCTGCATTTTATTTTCCTGCATTTTTGGCCTATCACATCAGGCCCCTCATGTTTAAATTTCTGTTCAAAGCCTATCACATCAGGCACTGCATTTTAATTTCCTGCATTTTGGCCTATCACATCAGGCCCCTCATGTTTAAATTTCTGTTCAAAGCCTATCACATCAGGCACTGCATTTTAATTTCCTGCATTTTGGCCTATCACATCAGGCCCCTCATATTTAAATTTCTGTTCAAGTCTGTCACATCAGGCGCTGCATTTTATTTTCCTACATTTTGGCCTATCACATCAGGCCCCTCATGTTTAAATTTCTGTTCAAGCCTATCACATAAGGCGCTGCATTTTATTTTTCTGCATTTTTGGCCTATCACACCAGGCCGCTCATGTTTAAATTTCTGTTCAAGCCTATCACATAAGGCGCTGCATTTTGGCCTATCACATCAGGCCCCTCATGTTTAAATTTCTGTTCAAGCCTATCACATCAGGCGCTGCATTTTATTTTCCTGCATTTTTGGCCTATCACATCAGGCCCCTCATGTTTAAATTTCTGTTCAAAGCCTATCACATCAGGCACTGCATTTTAGTTTCCTGCATTTTGGCCTATCACATCAGGCCCCTCATGTTTAAATTTCTGTTCAAAGCATATCACATCAGGCACTGCATTTTAATTTCCTGCATTTTGGCCTATCACATCAGGCCCCTCATGTTTAAATTTCTGTTCAAGCCTGTCACATCAGGCGCTGCATTTTATTTTCCTACATTTTGGCCTATCTCATCAGGCCCCTCATGTTTAAATTTCTGTTCAAGCCTATCACATCAGGCGCTGCATTTTAATTTTCTCCATCCTAGCTTATCACATAAGGCCCTGCATGTTTCTCCGCAATTCTTAATTTCCTTTTATTTACTAGGGCCGGACAAAATTGGCTCACGTCTTTACTCATTTTTTTACTTCGATAATACAATAAGTATTCTCACATTATCTAGTAAAAACTTGGTAAAGAGGGGCAAACTGTGAGCACCAATTTTGTCCGGATAGAAATATCCCTTAATTAATTAAAATAACTTAAAAAATAAGAGCTCACATGGTCAAAAGAAAAGAAAAGGAGTCGCAAAATTAAATAAGCCAGCAGATAGATAATAGACAAATAAAAGCTAAAAAAACAAAAAAAAAAAAACAAAATTCAGTTAGGTTAGTTGGGAGTTGGTTAAAGAGTTAGTTAGCCTAGGGTTAGAAATTAACTTCCATTGGGTTAAGGAACCATGGTTAAGCTAGGGGTATAAAAGGGATTTTAAAAAAGGAAAGAGGGGAGGGGAGATTTTGGTACCAGAAATTGAAATTCAGTTTCTAATACTCTCGGATTTGCTCTCACCTTGGACGATTTTTGCTCTGGGTGTATTCAAGAAGCTTCACCATTGGCAAGATTTCGGAGAGCTCTCCTTCAGGCAACAAGAAGAACCTGAATCAGAAATTCAAAAAGGTTATTGGCTTCAGTTTTATCGGAGGAACCTTGAAGAATTCTGCTGAATCGCTAATCGCCAGTTGGAATATTGGTCATTAGCAAGAGGAGGGATAGTTTCTGGTAGCTGGTTTCCTCGATTTGTTGTTCGTTACTTTTGGCAAGGTCACACGAAGTCATTGTAATCTTGGTTTGGTGCTCTGAGGTTGGCTTCTGTGAAATTCTCGGGCGAATTCCCTCATAATGCTCTTCGTCTTCAGTTTCTCTCTCAAGATTCTTGAAGAATTCTTCTTGGAGCTAGCTATCTTTTGGGAATTTCGGTCATTTGCCAAAGAGGATTAGCTTCTAACAGCTGGCTTCTTCAATCACTCCTCCATCCTCTTAGCAAAACCACGCAAGTCCTCTCAGTTTTCTGTTCAGTGCTTCGAGGTTAGGCACGTTCCCCTTGCTATTTTCATTTCATGTTTGCTGCACTGTGCTCAGGTCTGGAATCTGTAGAATTCATAATGAATAAGATTCCTGAATGATGTGCAATACTTGCTGTGAATTCTGATTCAGTATGGTTAGCTAGGCTACATGCGTTGGTTGAGATTTAAAGTCAAAGCTTGTTGATAAATCAATGAAAGCTTGATATCTGTATTTGATCGTTATGGTTCAGTTCCTAAATAACATCAGGAGTGTCTTTTTGACTATAAATTCTTGAATTCTTTAGCATAGCCTATGCTTCCTCTGTGTTTTAATTGATGTTCAGACCTTGCTCCATAGATTTGGTCAACCTATTAGAGCTTAGTGTTATCAACAAAAGTAAGTGAAGAATAAATTGGTTTCATAAACCTGGTATATCTGGTGCAGAATTCAAATAGTACTCTGTAATCGCATTCTGTAACCTGTTAATTGAGTTCAGATTCAGTTCTGTTAATCCTAGATTGCTTGGAATTCATTAAAGGATACCGGTTGAACACCATTAGTCCTGGATGAAGGCTGGGTGGATGGTTTACAGCAGCGCATAAAAGTACTAGGAAAAGGTCCTAATTGATAGAGAAATAAATCCGAATAATAGAAGATTAAAAGATAGCAGGAGGTTTTAAGTTTCAGTTAGATGTGGCTCCCAACTTATAAGTCTGGCAATAGGTCCTTAAAACTAGGATATAAGAGCAGGTAAAAAAAACTAGGATATAAGTCTGGCAATAGGTCCTTAAACCTTGTCGTACAGTAGCAAGTTTTTTTTCCTGATCAGACTTACCCTGCTAAGCCTTTCATTTATGGGTACCATAGTCCAATTTAAACAAATCAGTGACTTAGTCCATCCCTGGTACAAATAACGACCCTAAAGAAAACAACAGAATTGTGATTGCTAAGACTTTTCGTGGTAAGTGCTAACTAATGAATGAGTGCAATAAGAACTAAATTTCATGAGATTAGTTTCTGGATTGTAGGTCCTAGTCACCCTATGCATTCTGATTCTTAGGCAAGCATGAGTTTTCAAGGCATATTTTGTTATAGCCATATCAAATATAGCAACAGGTCTCGGAGCTCCTAAGCTGTATAGAAACTCCCTGCTTGTCCCTCTAATCAGGTTAGTATCATTGCCCATATCCCTTACCTTTTAACCTGTGAAATTCAGCAGAGATTAGCATTCAGCCTGTAAATTCTCTAATAGATTCTCAGCAGTAACAGTAGCTATAGGTTAGGAATCTTGTAGATTGTTTTGTAAATCACACTTTCGGCACCCTAGATTGCTGATAAATATTCTGGTTGGCCGTGGGAAATACAAAGAGTAAGGACTAGGGATTCCTGATTTAGTAAAGGTTTCTCAAGCCTGATCCTGGGTTAGTTAAATTTACAATGGCCTGATATCCTATTAGCCTCTTGGGCTCTGCATTATTTTAGCAGATCCTAGGCCAGGTTAGACTCAATGACAGAATTTCTTGCTCTAGGCAATCCTAGCTCACCCTTGGCATTCTTAAGTAGATTACAGGAAAAGGTTCGGAGGGTAATAAGAGTCAAAGTGAATTTGAGAGCCTTAGTTCAGTGCATTAATAATCCTAGTTCATGGCATGCATAGATACTTAGGTCATTCTTAATGGTAGATCCAGATTTGTTGGGACACTTGGCCAGTGCAGAAAATAGATCATCCCTAGGCTAGCCACAGAAACAGGTTCACTGCAACCTGCCCTTGATTGACTAAATCATTATGTACATAGAAAAGTCTTTGCAGTTTTCGAACCTAACATACTAGGGAAGTTTAGGAGCATGAGTTAGACTGGTTAAAGCAAAGTCAAAGTTATGCAGATGGATATCTGTCATGCTGAACCAACAGGGAGGGAACCAGGTCTATAGGGTAAAGTCTAGCATTCCTGTTGAGTAAATATTGATCCTGTCAACTTCAGGTCCTGTTTTAGATTAACCAGGTCAGGAGCCAATTAGGCACATAATCAGAAGTTTAAGTCATATAAACCAAATCCAAAATCAACAATTTGGATAGTCAACCAGACTTCAATCCAATCAGTAAATAAACTTATCCTAGACACCAGTTTGGATTTGAAATTGATTGAGCACCAAGTAAGAGTAAACTGAATAGCAGTTTTGACCAGGACCCGGGTAGTGAATGCTAGATCAGGATTAAATCCCAGGATTGGGGAACAGGTAAGAGGGCCTATGCAGTAAAATAGTAAAGAGCTAAGGGCATAGAGCTAACAGCATCAACCTAAAACTTTGGTTTAGAATCAGACTTGTAGAAACCTTTTCCTTGGATTTGCAGTTTTAAGACTCAAGATTTGAGTTTAGACCTGTAATAAACACCCAGAAACTTTCCAAGCTCCCAGTATGTACGCTCTAAGTCTTCATTCTTCATACATTAAGCATTAGCTAAACTGGTCCTAATAAAAAAAAATAATAATAAATTCTGCCATCTCTGTGAACAACTGCTGTACCTAAATTATGCAATATGAATCTGTCATCACTTTCAACAAAATCTTATAAAAAAAACGTCTGTTTTTAATTTTTCGAAATTCATGTAAACGGGTTCTAACGCGAACGAGTAGCGTTCTCTACCGTGTCGTGTTTTAATTCGTGTGGGATCCAAATACGGCTTATGACAATTTAGGATCTCGCAAGCATGAATTTCTGAAAACCATCACTTTCAATAAAATCTTATAAAAAACGTCTGTTTTTTTTTTAATTTTTCGAAATTCATGTAAACGGGTTCTAACGCGAACGAGTAGCGTTCTCTACCGTGTCGTGTTTTAATTCGTGTGGGATCCAAATACGGCTTACGACGATTTAGGATCTCGCAAGCATGAATTTTTGAAAACGATCACTTTCAATAAAATCTTATAAAGAACGTTTGTTTTTAATTTCTCAGATTGTGCAAACGGATTCTAATACGGGCAAGTAGCGTTCTCTACTGTTACGTGTTTTAATCCGTGCTAATTCAAATACGGCTTACGACGATTTGGATTATGCAAGCATGTCTGTTTCCCTAATTCCTGTATTTTCTTAAGAAACGTTGTTTTAAAGTTTTAACTAAGATTACTCTTTTCTTCTCTAAGAGATCAAGTCTCTTAACCAGAACTACGTAGCCTTGAGTTTCCCATTGCACCGGGGAATACGTAGGAGCAGGATCAAGTCCTGTCAGGCTATTTTCTATAAACCTATTTATTTTCTATTCTATTTTAAGGGATCAAACAGTTTTCAAAATATCACACACTCAGTTTAAGGGTACCGTTCTTTGGAACAGGGGAGTAGGGTGCCTAATACCTTCCTTACTCGTAACCGACTCCCGAATCTAGATTTCTTCCTCAAGTTAGGGTTTTTACAAATGTTTTCCCTTAAAATAAAATTTGGTGGCGGCTCCACAATCCACAAAATTCATTTTCAAAATTTAGCGAGTTCGTCGTCTCGTCGTAATTACGGTTATGACAGAAGCCTTTACAGGATTTTTATCTTTAGAACTTGCAAAATGCATCGACTCTGCCACCACCATAACCCTACTATTTTGCATGGTACTTTTATCATCCTGAGACTTTGTGTAAAATGAAGAATGATTAATATCGTATCCAGTCCAACATATGACATCAAAGTGTGGGCTATTTGCTAGCCACATCAATGTATCAGAGGCACCATCATCCTTCTTAATTATTTCATCAAACCAGTTTAAGAACGTTTTGTTATGCTTATTCAACAACCATTTCTTGTTTATTCGAACATTCTCCTCCCTTATCATAGTTTTGTGAGTAGATAAGTAAGGTTGAACCTTACCGGTATTATTCAAAATATACAAATGTGCTTGAAAGACTTCTATACGACCCATGCTTTTCACAGTTATGCCTCGTGTACCTTTACCTCCGTGTCTTCCCTCATGACGAGACTTAGGAACTCCTATGGGTTCCACCTCTGACAAATACTCTGTACAAAACTCAATGGCCTCTTCTGCAATGTATCTTTCAATCATAGATGCCTCGGGACGGTGTGGATTCTTCTCATACCCTTTTAATATTTTCATGTATCGTTCTATTGGATACATCCACCTCAGATAAACTGTACCACATAATCTGATCTCCCTCACTATATGAACAACTAAGTGAACCATAATTTCAAAAAATGATGGAGGAAAATACATCTCCAATTGGCATAAGATAGCAAAAGCTTCATGTTACAACTCATCCAATTTTAGAGGGTCAATGACTTTGCTACATATTTTATTGAAAAATAAGCATAACCTACTTATTGTATGTTTAACTTTTTTAGGCAAGATGTCACGAATAACCACTGGAAGTAGTTGTTGCATCAACACATGACAATCATGAGACTTTAACCCAACTAACTTTAAATCTTTCATCGAGACAAGTCTTTTAAAATTTGAAGAATACCCTTGTGGCACTTTAACCCCACGTAGGCACTCACAAAAAGAAATTTTCTCTTTTTTTAACAATGTATGACATGTTGGGGGCAAATATGTTCGCATTCCTACAGACTGTGGAGCTAACTGATGTCGCATTCCACGAATAACCACTTGCCCTGTATATTGAGAAGTGTTCCAATGATGCTATCACACACATTTTTTTCCACATGCATCACATCAATACAATGTCTAACATCAAGTTTGCACCAATATGGAAGATCAAAAAATATTGATCTTTTCTTCCATATCCTTGTCTCAGTGACCTTTTTTGAGTCTTTCCAAAAACAGTTTTGATGTTTTTAACCCGATCGTAGACTTGTTGTCCAGTTAAGGCTTTTGGAGCAATATCATTTTCTAGCAACCCATTAAAAGCTTTCCTTAATCTACGATAAAGGTGATTAGTCCTGAGAAATTTCCGATGACCAAGATATACTGTCTTCCTTCCATGATGCAATTGATGGTAACTTGTGTCTTCTTCACATATGGGACATGTTTTGTGCCCCTTAACGCTGTATCCACATAAATTTCCATATGCTGGAAAGTCATTAATAGTGCAAAAAAGCATTGTCCGCATCTTGAAATATTCATTACCATACGCATCAAACACATCCACCCCTTCTTCCCATAGATTTTGCAAGTCTTCAATTAAAGGAGCAAGATAAACGTCTATGTCATTTCCAGGTTGTTGTGGACCTGAAATCATCATGGACAACATGATGTATTTACATTTCATGCACAACTCCGGAGAAAGGTTGTAAATTGTCAAAAGTACAGGCCATGAACTATGTTTACTACTTAAATTACCGTACGAATTCATTCCATCTTTTGCAAGTTCAAGCCTTAAGTTTCTTGGCTCATTCCTAAAATACGGATATAGTTGATCAACCATCTTCCATTGCAAACCATCAGTTGGATGACGAAGTTTTCCATCAATCAGTCTTTCATCTACATGCCATCTAAGGTTCTTTGCTTCATCTTTATTACAAAACAATCATTTGAACCTTGGAATTATTGGAAGATACCACAACACTTTGGCTGGAGGCGCTTTGTGCTGTTATTGCAAATAGAATCACCATCCTTCAGTTTATAACGTGAAACTTGACACACAGGGCATTCATGTAATCCTTCAAACTCATTTCTGTATAGTATGCAATCATTGGGGCAGACATGTATTTTCTTATACTGCATACCCATCGGACACAACACCTTTTTCGCCTTATAATTACGCTTTGGTAATGTGTTTCCTTCCGGAAGCATCTCTACCAACAGTTCAAGTAATTCGATGAAACTTTTATCACTCCACCCATTCCTTGCCTTCAGAGTGAATAATCTTAACACTGCTGACAATCATGTAAAGGTAGTACATCCCGGATACAAAGGTTTCTCTGAATCAGTAGACAAGTTACCATACATATTTGCCCGCTCAAATGATGCATGCCCTACATCACGAATCATATCCTCTACCCAATCTTCCATATTTATATCAACCTCCACCGTCTGTGACACACTTGGCATGCCTAATAACTCACCACGCCATGTCCATCTTGTATAACTTTTGCAAAATCCATCACAAAGAATATGCTCTCTAATTTGACCAACACTCAAACGTCTCTCATTTAGAAAATTAACACACAGACAGTAAAATTGTCCATTACTCTGAGGTAGATTTGTCTGCGCAAAATTCAAAAACTCTTCGAACCCATTCTCGTACTCATCGATCATTCGTTTAGCATTTATCCAACTACGATCCATACTATACAAGAATCATCAACATATGATTTAGGATTAACCTTGTCACTCATTGTTGTTAATTTATTATCCTCACTATTGGTAAGACCCTATCCCATTCGAGAAAAAAGTTTTTTATTCATCGATTAACATACTTCTAAAATCTTGAATATCATACTTGGTGAAATTTCGGCAGCATTTTGCATCAGTCTCCAAGTACATAACTTGATTATGGTTTCATTTACCATAATGAAGCATGTATCCAGAGACAATGCAAAATGAACTAAACCAAAATTTCATCAAGTACAATTTACAAGATTTATGAAGAAATTGTTAACCACTGAATAAAAAACTTTAGTCTCAAACTGTCCAACTTGGACAATTCAAGATTTAATATAATGAATGATTTACTTATTTAGTAATATACTCATTATATTCAACCTTGAACGAGAAACTAAGGGTATGCTCATATTTGAACTCAAGAAAACAAACCAACATATTTAAACTCAAAACCAATACTATAACATACATAAACCCTAAGCAAACTTTCACATCTACAATCACAAAGTAGAGGTGCAAAGAACATACCTCACAGTCAACACAAAATGGTTGAGCGGTGGCTAAGCGGTGTCCAAACGGAGGCACAACGGTGGTTGAACGACGACACAGCATGGTAGCCAAATAAGAAGCTTAAAAATTACAGAATATGACACGCTCGTCGCAAACGCGCAAAAATAATTTCTAGATTTTCCCCAAACTATTGGTATAGTATAAGGTGCAACCTAGATCATCTACCAAAGACCATTTCATATACTTAAGCAAATTAGGAGAAAGTTAGAACAAGGGGGTTTTGTAAAGATGTGATATTAAGTGCTAAATACAAAATACAGAATGAAATTTATTTGACTTAACAATAATCAACTCAAGGAATTCAGAGGCTATTTTCTTAACTAATCATTGATCACTAAAATCATGCATTGTGTTTATCAACCTAGGATCATCTGGAACCCCTAAAATGATCCTTGAATTCTCTACTGAGAAACCTCTCAGGATTCAATTGATTATGATCAACAAGATTTAGTAACCACTTAATCTTTCATCTAAACCAATTTTATAATCAGAATTCAGTTGAAGTAAGTAATAAAATGAAAACCTTCAATTCAATTACTTAATTTCTACTCTTCAAACTTTTGGAAAATGATTTACCAATCAAAAACCAATTATAAATCAATTATGCATTAATCAAAATACGTCAACCGATCAAACTTTGATTAAAGAATAAAATTGAAGAATATAGTGAAGCAGAGTAGAAACCACTTAATAAGCATGTAAATAAAGATTAAGACCTCAAAGTTAAAATGAAAATAGCTTGAATCCTTGAATTGAAACTACGAACCTAGCCTTCCATGAAGGAGGCAAACTAACAACAAATAAATCCTAAGCCTTCCATGAAGGAGGCAAACTAACAACAAAGAAAAACTAAGTCTTCCATGTAGGAGGCAACTAACAATAAAGAAAAACTAAGCCTTCCATGTAGGAGGAAACTATCAATAAAGAAAAACTAAGCCTTCCATGTAGGAGGCAAACTAACAATAAAGAAAACCTAAGCCTTCCATGTAGGAGGCAAACTAACAAGAAAGAAAGAAAGATGGAAAATGGTATTGGAGTTAATCTCCAAGGGGTGTGTTTCTCCTCTTGTAAAACCTTCTATTTATAGAGGATTTTTGAGGCATCATCTTCAGAAAGTCACCAACTAGGATATTACTTTTCTACCCTTTTATTGCTTTCACATGGGCTTTGTTGAAAATGCAAAACATTTTTGAATTTTTGTCACCAATGAGCACAACAATTTTGACTTTCTTGCAGCGCAATTTCGGATATTCACGTGTCCGAATTAGAGCTTCACGTCTGAACAAAAGTTGTAGCCCCGGATCTTAGCTGTCCAACAGATTTGATTTCATCTCAATATGACTTCTGTATCTTAAGATATGGCTGGATCTTTGCACACTGTTCAAATTCCACGTCAGCAACACTATCTCATCTTTTGAGATAATTTCGGAGTCTTAAACATCCCATTTAGAGTCTGCTCTTGCTTTGTAACTGTGGACACTTCTTTAAGCTTTCATTCAAGACAGATTTCATGATTTTTGGATGTCTAAAACTCCTATTATGCTCACAATACTATAATAGTATCATTTTAATCGGGTAAGCAAAGAAATTCAATTAAACTTCATATGAACCCAAACTCATAAAATATGACAAAGACCACTTAATTGAACATATAAGAAGTCTTAATGAGATAAAAGTGAGAGATAATTATTTATGAAATTTATGCTTATCAGAATACAACCAAAATAAATGTAAATTTCAACCATAATAATAGAATGAGATGCATAAATAACAACAAAGACGACTTCGAACCTTACGGTGCGCGACGACGACTTTGAACGAACGAAATCGTTCCAACGGCGACGACGACCACGAACGTAAGCATGGAGTGAAACGACGAACAACAAGGATGTCGACAATGACTAAGACTTAAACGAAAATAGAGAGAACAAGCCAAAACGAGAAACTGGGATTTTGGAAAATGAGGTTAAACACGAACAACGTCGAAAAATAAGTGACAGCGGAAGACATTCTACATCGGTTGTTTCTCATAATCGATGTACAAAAGTACTTTCTACATCGGTTATTTTCTCAACCGATGTAGAAAGTCTTAAAAAAATCCACTTTCTACATCGGTTCCAGAACAACCGATATCGCTTGTTTCGTAACCGATGTAGAAAGTTTGAAAAAATCTCACTTTCTACATCGGTTCTTTTCCCAACCAGTGTAGAAAGTTTAAATTTATTTACAAAAATGTCACCGCATTTTTATTTATATCGGTTTTTGAAGAACCGATGTAAAATCCTGTTATAATATCGTATTTTTGCACTAGTGATACTAAGAGCAATGGTCAACTTTACCTTAAGATTGTGACGAAATCAACCTGTAGAAATGAGGCTAGAAAAACCAAAAACGACCCTAACCTCATGGGTCAGCAATAGGAGCTTTGAAACATACAAAGGCGGACAGAAATCTATAAATAAGTAAGCTAAATGTCATACTCCTATACCTGTCATGACAAAAATCTATAAATAAGTAAGCTAAAAAAAGAACGGCTTTTTTACTGTTTAAAAAAAAAAATATATATATATATATATATACAAATTTAGGGTTGAAAAAAAAAGTATTTACAATAAAGGAATTCAAACAGTAACTATGATCATAAATTTATGCTTGTAGCACATAAATTTATGCGTCACACATTAAATTATTGTATTTAATGCACGTGTGTCGCATAAATTTATGCGCTACATGCTTTAACGCATAAATTTATGCATTACAGATTTTAAAAAATAATATTTTAATAAATTTTTGCGTCACAGCCATTAACTAAATCACATTTAAATAACACAAAATTAATAATTACATTTATTTATTAAATTTATTTATTATTAATTATATTTTAAACTTAACTTAAATTTTTTAATTTTGAAAAATAATTACAGTTTCTTCTTATTATATATATAAATAAATAATAATATGTAAATATATTTTTTTAAAATATAATGATACAATTTTTTTTCAATTATTACATAATATTTTAGTTCTTACATTTGTAAACTTTTTAAAATATATTTAACGCTGGGCTTTTATTAGAAAAATTTATTTGTATTTTTTCCATATTATTAATATTGAAATTATAAAATTTAATTAATAATATATTTAACACTTTTTTTAATTACAAACTTTCATATTCATATTTTTTAATTAATTTTATATTTTCATTTAAATATTTGTATTTATATTTTTTCTGTTTCTCATATTTTTTTATGTGCAAAAATAATTTATTTTTTAATTTTAAATATATTTCGATTGTATTTATTACAATTTTTTTTAAAATTTTCCTTTAATTTTTTAATTCCTTTCTTCTTCTTCTTTCTCCAACTCAGACCCCAAAATCACATTCATCAATCCAAATCCAAACCATACACTAAAATTTTCTAAACCTATCTTAAACGCATGATTTCTAAACCATTTTAATATGACTAACCTTATTTTGTTTTTCAATATTAACCTCTAACTTCTGCAATGGTCCCAAGTTGCCACAACTTCCAACGTCCACACACTTTCTCAACAAAATAGCAAAATAACGGCAGATAGAGAGGGAAGGGAACATGTGGACCACAAAAATAGTACCTAGTTGCTTATTTAAAGGAGGAAAGGAACGCTTAAACTTTCTGATCCTGTGACGCATAAATTTATGCGTCACACACCCAATGGACATCTTTTTGAACCTTTAACGCATAAATTCACGTGTCACAGTATAAAATATTATTTTCAAAAACCTGTGACGCATAAATTTATGTGTCACAGGTGTTTTAAATATAATACTTTAATATGTGACGTATAAATTTATGCGCTACATGCTATGACATATAAATTTATGCGTCATTATTACTGTTTGGACCCTTTTCTGGTAAATATTTTTTCCCAACCCTACGTTTGTAAATATTTTTTTTAAGCCTAGTAAGATAAAAAAAGCCGAAAAGAACAGAGAGCAAAACTCCAAATTTATCCTAAAAATTCCCTACGCTGAATGATAAGCCAATTCAGCCTATGAGTTCATGTGTTGAATTCTAAACTTTACACCAGATTAAGAGCTAGCCTCAGGCGTATGATCCTTGGGAGCCATATCAGTTGACCGTTACCAGGCCTTATAGAGGCATAATTTACAGCAGACTTGCTTGAGAAACCAAATTAGATCAGGAGGTAGCAGTGGCTTAAACAAAAAGTGAATGAGGGCTAAGTCATAAGATCAAAGAAGCTTCTTGTTCAGGTAGGTCTGTAGCATAAGTTCTGAAACACATAAAGGATGGGTAGGCACCTAAGTCACGTTTCATAAATCTGTCATAGCAGCAAATGTAGATTCAGGTTCTGCATTCGGTTTATTCCTTGGCTGAACAGCGGATCAGCCATCCAAAGCAAAAGCTGAGTATGATCTTTGACTTAATCCCCTGCAGACACAAATTCCGGAACCTGATTAAGTGAAATATAGTAGGACCAGTTTGGTTCATAATGCCTCCATAAGCCCATTAAGGATTTGGAACAGACCCTGATGCATTTAGTAGCAGTAGCTTCCACACCCTCCAATCACATTTCCCAATGACAGGAATAAAATTGATGTTCTGATGAATTAGATGGATGCCCTAGATCACATTCCCTAAACCTGTTACAGTAGCAAAATCAATATTGAACCAATGCCTATATCCAATGAAATCTGGTGCAAAGGCAGTTACAGAAGACTGTCAGTAGGTTTAGTTTGAGGCATAGCTCAAAGCCTAATGGCCTGTAACAGCATCAAGCTGTGAGTCTGCACCTGAAAGGAAATTGGGGACCTTACACTGGGCATACTATAGAATTCTTGGATAAAGTGGGGGCTAAGTGGGCTAGAGAGACCCTGGTCAGGTTAGCATAAAAATCAGCAGGTCCTATATTCCAGGTACACTTCAGCCTTTACTCCCTAGCATTAAATTACTAAACCGATGAAGGATATAAGAAGGATAGTCCAGTAGTGTGGATCCAGGCTGGCCTATGCTGAGTTGTATTCCTAGGCTAATCGCTTAAATTCAAAAGCACACAAACTAGAGAAAGCTAGAATTTCCTTCTGGATTCTGTAACAGCAGCTACTTCAGTTTTAGGCCATATATATTGATTGCACCAATCCTGTAGGAACATAATTAAAGCAATCTAAACAAGGTGCTCTGAGGTCAAGTATCATGTAGCTAAGCAGGGATGGACCTACAAACTGTGATGCAAAATCTGGCAGGATGTCTGATAATTTAGGTGCATCTACCACTACTGCACTGGATTCTAAGGAGGTCTCTTCAATTAGAAATGATGTGGTTAGTAACGAGACTGTTTATACAAATTCTGGCATATGGGATCAGCATTCTACTGATCTTATAGAATCAACTTCAAAACAGTATAGGGACAGTTCGGAGAATACTGGCAGTGATCCAATATTTCTTTCAGCATCAGGTACCAAGGATTTCCAGGGAGGTTAGGAGATAAACTTATAGTCAACCAGGCTCCCAAATTTGTAACAGAAGCCTTCACCTGCACTCTCACGCTAATAGACTTACCCATATGGGTAACTCCGGTCTTCCTTCCATACGCATAGTTCTGCAAAATTGAGCCAAGCGACCATTTAAGTTGCAGAAGACCATGGGCAGGTTAATAGAAGGGTTCCTGCCCCTGTAAGCTAACAACACCTGTTGAGGCATAAGTAAGTGTATAAGGGGACTCGGTAGTGGTCAACAGTAAAGGAACAATTTTAGGTTCTATGTCCTAGGATTATAGGCTAGATAGGAAGTAAACAGGTTTTGAAAATTTAGCTAGTAAAAGGTCAAATCTGAAAACCAAAGATGTCCTCTACTCTAGCAGGTCAATGATACAAGCCTTGGAGCATTCACAGATAATTAAAATATGATCTTAGGATTGTACTTGATCAGGTTCTGTTATCACATGCTTTGGCTAATGGTTCCAAAAATTTGCAATAATATGTGTGGAGTAAGCAGTGAATTGAGAGGAACAGATTAGTCCAAATGATAATAGGTTGCCTATAAAAGAAACCAGTAGGATTCTATTTGGAGAAACTCAAAAAATTGAGCTGAAAGTGGAGTTTGGGCATTAGGAAATTAAAACAGAAACCGGAAAGTATAATAGAGCCTAATTTGCAACATTCGATATACATTCCAAAAATCCTCAGGCCCAGGTTCATGCTAGGGATACTATCCTATGGGTGTACATGTATATTTCATTTTGAGATCATGAATACTCATATCGATTAGGATATAAAGAATTAAAATGATTGGAAAGGTGTTTATCTCAGTTTCAAAATCAACTTTAGATCACCCTTTTTGCAGTTGTTACATGGAATCCTTGATTAAATGCTAATTTGACCCTAGCGCAGGTCATTAATATACATAGGTCAATTCTAAAATTTTAACCTCTTAGCAACTTAATGTAAACACCCTTCCCATGTTCAAAGATTACACCCAACGTAATATGGTTTGCTGTATTTGAGAAACCCCCGTGGAAATCATCGTCTTATGTTGTTTAAAATGGACTTCATTTTTACACTCTCATCTAAAAAATGTCTATTTGCAAATTTTATGAAATTTGTGCAATGGGCTCTAATGCAAACAGGTAGTGCTCTCTACTATTCTGCATTTTAATTCATGCATATTCAAGTGCATCTTATCTCAGTTTGGATTTTGCAAGTACATGATTTTAAAAAATCTCAGTTTTTATTAATTTTGTTTAAAAACCGTCTATTTTTAGATTTTGAGAAATTCGTGTAACGGATTTTAATATGAACATGTAGCGTTCTCTACTGTTCTGTATTTTAATTCGTACAAATTCAAGCGCAACTTATGTCGGTTTGGATTTTGCAAGCATCTAATTTTAGAAAATCATTGTTTTAACTAATTTCGTTTAAAAAAAGTCTGTTTTTGAATTTCCTGAAATTCGTGTAAAGGGTTGTAATGCAAACAGGTAGCGTTCTCTACTATTTTTCATTTTAATTCATGCAAATTCAGGTGCAGCTTATGTCGGTTTGGATTTTACAAGCACGTAACTTTATAAAATCTCTATTTTAACTAATTTTGTATAAAAAACATCTGTTTTTCAATTTTCTGAAATTCGTGTAACGAGTTTCAATGCAAACTGATAGCGTTCTTTACTGTTTTGCATTTTAATTCGTGTAGATTCAAACACAATTTACGTCAGTTTGGATTTTGCAAGAATGTGATTTTAGAAAACCGTTGTTTTAAATAATTTCGTTTAAAAAACGTGTGTTTTCAAATTTTCTGAAATTTGTGTAATGCGAACAGGTAGCATTCTTTACTATTCTATATTTTAATTCGTGCAAATTTAAGCGCAGCTTACGTCGGTTTAGGTTTTGCAAGCACGTGATTTTAGAAAATTGATATTTTAACTAATTTCGATTAAAAAACGTCTATTTTTTGAATTTTCTGAAATTCATGTGACAGGTTCTAATGTGAACAAGAATTGTTCTCTACTATTCCGTATTTTAATTTGTCATATTCAAGCACGACTTACATCAATTTAGATTTCACACACGTGATTTTAGAAAATCACTGTTTTAATTAATTTCATTCAAAAAACGCCTATTTTTAAATTTTTTAAAATTCATGTAACGAGTTATAATACGAGCAGGTAGCGTTCTCTATTATTCTGTATTTTAATTTGTGTAGATTCAAGCGCGGCTTACGACGATTTGGATTTTGCAAACACATGATTTTAGAAAATCGTTGTTTTAACTAATTTCGTTGAAAAATGTCTGTTTTTGAATTTTCTGAAATTCGTGTTACAAGATCTAATACGAATAGGTAACGTTCTCTACTGTTTCGTATTTTAATTCGTGCAGATTCAAGCGCGGCTTATGTCGGTTTGGATTTCGCAAACACGTGATTTTAGAAAATCAATGTTTTAATTAATTTTGTTCAAAAAACGTTTATTTTGAAATTTTCTAAAATTCATATAACGGTTTCTAATACGAACAGGTAGCGTTCTCTACTGTTCCATATTTTAATTCATGCAGATTCAAGCGCAGCTTACGACAATTTGGATTTTGCAAGCACATGATTTTAGAAAATCGTTGTTTTAACTAATTTCGTTTAATAAATGTCTGTTTTTGAATTTTCTGAAATTCGTATAACAAGTTCTATTACATACAGGTAGCGTTCTCTACTGTTTTATATTTTAATTCGTGCACATTCAAGCGCGGCTTATGTCGGTTTGGATTTCGCAAATCGTAATTTTAAAAAATGCCATTTTAACTAATTTCGTTCAAAAAAATGTCTATTTTCAAATTTTCTGAAATTCGTGTAATAGGTTCTAATACGAATAGGTAGTGTTCTCTACTGTTCCTTATTTTAATTTGTCTAGATTCAAGCACGGCTTACGACGGTTTGGATTTTGCAAGCACGTGATTTTAGAAAATTAATGTTTTAACTAATTTTGTTCAAAAAATCAATCTTGCTTAAAATCACTCTTCTATTCTTACATAATTCTCAATTTTACAAAGTCCATGTATTGTAAAAGAGATCAAATCTCTTAACCAAAACTACGTAACTTTGAATTTCCCGTTGCACCAGAAAATACATAGGAGTAGGATCAAATCCTGTTAGGCAATTTTCTACAAACCTATTTGTTTCTATTCTATTTAAAGAGATCAAACAGTTTTCAAAAATATCAAAATCACACACTCAGTTTAAGGGTACCGTTATTTGGAACAGATGAGTATGGGGCCTAATACCTTCACTACTTGTAACCAACTCCCGAAATTAGAACTTTTTCTCAAATTAGGATTTTTTCAAATATTTTTCTTTTAAAAATAAAATTTGTCGGGTCCACAAGTTATAAATTTTTTTTAAAATATTTTAAAAAATTCGTCATTTCATTGTAATTACAGTTACGATAATAAGATATACTGTTAAAAAAATGGTTTCCTTTTCTCCCAAGCGAAATTAATATGCATCAGGTCTCATTTCCTAAGTTGGTTTCACTCTGATGGATAGCACTAATGTTATTAAAAAATTTCACCCTTTATTGATAATTTGTTGGTAGCTTAATCTATCTCACTGTCATTCATCTAAATAAAACTATGATCAACCTACATGCTGTGGATTAAATCTCATGCATCAAAATGCTTTAAGAGCCTAGTTTCAAAACTCAAGATAGTTCCTTCTCACCCCTTGAGTTTGAGGGATGTCACATTATTATTGCTTTATTATCATGAAATTGTTTTCATTGTGATTGATTGATTTTGGTTATAAGTAGAAATAGTGTTGCAATTAATTGATTAATTGTAATTAGCAATATTAGAAATATTATTTGATTGTAGTTGCACATTTTTTTATTTTTGGGTAAGTCTCTTGTTGTATAAATAGCATTTTAGTACAGTCTCAATGCAAAGAAATACAAGAACAATTTCTCTCAGTTTGTCGCTTCATTTGTCCAATTGACTGATCCCAACTAAATTTTATAACCAGATATGAGCTTATTATGTGTGAGACAGAAAAACATTAAAAAAATAAAAATATAAAATATATACTTTTTATTCTTCCAAGCCATAACACTGTTTATAGCATTTTATATCTAATATTCTTTATAATTCGTCAAATTATTATAAAATCAAATACTTATAAATTTTTTAAAAAATTACTCAATTATAAAAATTATATTGAAAGGTACGTTTTCAAAAAATATATTATTATCATTTCTAATATTGTATGCTCATCATTAATCACTATTACTATTAGGGTTTCTTACAAAAGTACTTTTTGTGAAAAGTATTTTCTGCCATGATCTAAGTTTAAGTTCAAAAGTATTTGTGTGTCATAACGATACATAAAATAATGTGTCTTGTGTGTGATGCAATCTATGAAACAGACTCTATGTACACATGTCTTGGTTCCTGAATGCGTTTATCTCTTCAAAAACTTCAATATTCTTTTTTCTTCTATTTTTGATTTTGTCTATTGAAAAATATTTTGGTCTTTGGAATGTTCACCACTTGAATATTAAAAAAAATATTTTAAAAAAAGTTAGTATATTATTTTAATTTGTAAAATTAAACATAAATGTTAGAAATAATATTGTTAAGACAAGTTAGAAAATTATAAAAAAAAATTGAATTTAAGTAATTAAATTTTATTTAATTTATTTTGGAATATTTCGTTATATATTACCTGTAAATTAATTTATTGTAGTTGTTATTTATATTAAATTTTTCCGTGTAAATAGTTTATAATAATATTGTTTAAAGTTACCATAATTAGTAAAATAATTTAGAAATGTAAATATAAAGAAATTAAAAAAATTATTTAAATTTATTGAAAAACAGAACCTGTGAACTATGCATTATAAAATTAAAAAAATTATATTTAATTTAATAAAGTATGCATAATAAAAAATTCCTGTAAAATAATTTTAAAATTAGCTTAGTAAATGCATAATATAATTAGTTAAATTACAAATTGTGAAGTAAAAAAATAATAAGGTATTCTAATGAAGTGAATTAAATTATATATTTAAATAAAAAATTATTATATATTGTATAAAATTTAAAAGAATTAATTTAACAAATAACGAAAAAACATATAATTCATATTACGTAATTAAGTAGACAAATATATAATTAGTTAAAAATAGAAAATTGGCAGACCTGAATTAAATAAAAAATTAAAGTTAAATGTAAAAAAATTTAAAACTGTAATTAGTATAAAAAAAGATTTAAGTTACTAATTTGAAAAAATAATTAATATTAGTATAGTTAAATAATTTAAATTAGCATATAGATCGTAAAATTTACTTAAAATAAAATTTGTTATTTTTTGTTCTTCACTAATTATAATTACGCAATGTTTATTAGTAACTAGGTAGAAATTTTTTTTAGTTTAGATAGAAAATTTAAAATAATGTAATTTTATAATGTAAATTAAAATATAACATCAATTTGTAGTGAATTTTTTTAGTGAATAAATTAAGTATAATTATTATATAAACATTAGTAAGTAAGTATAAAAAGTTAGTTAATTTAAAATATTTAATTTTAAAAAATAAAAAATAAATACTTCATAAGTTTGTAGAAAAATCATAATAATTAATTGATATATAATTAAAAATTTATTTTAAGGAATAAGAATACAAAATTAATTAAATTTACATAATAATTTACAAAAAATTTTGTAATTAATTATTTGATTTTAGTAACATAATTAATATTAGGGTGTAGATATCTAGTTTTGATAGGTAAATTAATTTTATTTAAATAAAATTTGATGTATGAGATTTTTGTAACTTATTTTAAAAAATAATTCATTATATAATTAAATTAGAAATTAATTAAATCGTCATAATTAATTTTAATAACATAAGAAAAAATTAGGTAAGTATGTACATACATTTAGTTACTTTAGATTAAAAAATTTAAAGAAGTGAAAAATTTAATATAAATAATTGTGATTAATAAATTAAATTGATATTAATGTTGAGTGATAAATATGTAGTTAGTGTATATCCTATGTTATTTTATTTATGATAATTAAGTTAGATAATATGAAATAAAATTTAAATTAAATATAACATGAAATTGTAATAAGTTTATTATTTTGATTATTTTATGTTACATAATTATTCATTTATTTAATTATTTTATTAGTTCATTATTGTTTATTTTATTTATTATTTTAAGTTGCTATAAAAATAGAATGATTTTACAATGATAATTTTAATGAAGTTGAGTTAATAGAAAATTTTAACTGTTCCATAAAATTTTAGGGTTTAACACTTAATTATATAAAAAAGATTATATAATATTTAATTAGATAAAAAATTAAAAAAATATAATTATTTTATAATAAAAAATTTAATTCATTTAATTTATAAAAATATTAAAGTAATTACGTTTTGCAAAATTTTAGGATGTAAAATTTAAATATATGAAAAGCATTATATAAAACTTACACTGGTAGAAAAATAACTTTTTACATCGGTTGTTATAGACTTTTTACATCGGTTATTTGAGCGGTATTGAAGCGAGCGAAATAGAAACTTAGACTTTCTACATCGGTTCTACAACCGATGTAGAAAGTACACTTTCTACATCGGTTAAAACGAAAACCGATGTAGAAAGTAATACTTTCTACATCGGTTGTGACTGTAACTGATGTAAAAAGTGAACTTTCTACATTGGTTGTCGTTTAACCGATGTAGAAAGTCTGACTTTTTACATCGGTTATTGTCACAACAGATGTAGAAAGTTCACTTTTTACACCGGTTATGGTCACATCCGATGTAGAAAGTGACTTTTTACATCGGTTGTGACCATAACCGATGTAAAAAGTGAACTTTCTACATCGGTTGTCGTTTAACCGATGTAGAAAGTCTGACTTTTTACATCGATTATGGTCACAACCGATGTAGAAAGTTCACTTTTTACATCGGTTATGGTCACAACCGATGTAGAAAGTAACTTTTTACATCGGTTAAGGTCACAACCGACGTAGAAAGTTTATATTTTTTTTAAATGTTTTTTTCGTTTAGGAAAATTGCCATATTATTTATTCACAATACCTGTGTATATAAACAGAATACCAGGCAGACAATACAGAAATTACAGAGTCTATATAATTAAAGTAAATACATCAATATTTATTATAAAATATAATAAAAACAAACTAAAAATCTAAAACTCCCATGAATTTAACCCAAATTGGCAACCTCAATCAGAAATTTCCCCCAACGTCTCCTGATATCATCAATCTCTTCATCTAACAGAGGTTTTGGATTGTCAAATATCTACAAAATATTTTTGATTAAAATTAGTGAACATGTCATGTTATGCATTAAAATTAAATAATTAAATGAGGACAATTGTAATTACCTGGTGCCAAGAGTTAACAATAGAAGCCGAGACAATGAGAAACATATGTCTCATCACATAATATCCACACTCGGTTCCTCCGGGTTGTCTTGGACACTTCAAAAAAATAAAAAGAGTATGAAATATAATTAGAGATGTTGATAAAAGAATATAAAATAATTGAATAACTTTTAATAAAGCACTTACCTTTGGAATTATCCATACAGGCTTTTTAATATTTGATGGATGCGTCCCTTTTAACCGAAGTCGAGCATTCATTGCTCTACAGTAAAAAAAAAGCAAATGAATACCTTTGACAATAACAAGTTATATGAATATAAATACCAAAATCATAAAAACTTACAAATCTATAATGTCTTTTATGTCTTTCTTTGGTTTTTGTCACGCAAAGCACAGAAATACAACTACATTCCGCTTGGGATAAATAATGATTAATTGCCAATGGGCCCTACAAAATATGGATGACAATGAACAAAAATAACAAGTTATATGAATATAAATACCAAAATCATAAAAACTTACAAATCTATAATGTCTTTTATGTCTTTCTTTGGTTTTTGCCACGCAGAGCACAGAAATACAACTACATTCCGCTTGGGACAAATAATGATTAATTGCCAATGGGCCCTACAAAATATGGATGACAATGAACAAAAATTAGGAATTTAATTGAATTCATGAAATAAAGCAATTAAGTATTGACTTAAGATTGAAAATAGGGGGCTAGGTAACAGTCTTTATCAGACTGCAATCTCCTCTGAAGATATCCCTGTATCTCAGCTACCTTGTTCCCAATTTTCTACATATGAACTGGGTCCAGGAATCCATAGAGGTGTAAGTTACCTCTTTCAGTGCAGATACGATACAGGTACCTAATATTGCGAATAATTTTCATATGTTAGCTTTTGATAATGAAATAATTCAAGTAAGGTTTAGAAATTTACTTACATCAACCATAATTGTAGAACTGTTACACATAGGAGATCGTTACCCACAACCAACTCCAATATATCCTTCTTAGTAATATAGAAGGGGATAGGTGTGGGCTTCCCTATGATATCCGGTTCCATTGCTATTTGCAAAGTTTGGTCGCCCAAGTTCATGGCGATACCAAATAGACGTGTGAGCAAATCAACCTCATATTTCTTTGGAGAAGGCTCAGGAAGATCTGCTTTAGCACTTAAATCAATCTTCTTCCCACGATGTTCCTTACAAACCTACGATAAATTCACAAAATAATAAGAAATACATATATAGACACACACAATATATATATATTAAAAAATTAGTAACATAGGCTAAAATTATCTAATACCTGAGGTTGAACTCGCTGCAAAAGTCTCCTCGGCCATATAATGAAATGCTTGGGTGCTTGCCCCATGACACGAACCTCCTCAGTAGGGACAGGAACAGAAGCATCTGCATCTTCAACCCGTTCAACCACCACTCTAACATGATCATCATCAATTTGCTAGTGATGGATGGTTGAACCCAAGGTGTAGACTTTCCCAATTGCTACCAGACGATATGGATCATCAACATATAACTCATAATCGTCTGTAGCTACATCCACATCCTCTTCTCCCTGTAGTTGATCCTCCGTCGGAGCACAACTTCCCTTTGTGTTCACGCGCCTAGGAGAAGGTGATGGATGGTGACCCTGAGTCTGTGTTTGGGAAAGTCCCAAAGATGCAAGCTCCTGCCTAAGCTCCTGTCTGAGCTCTTCTCGAAGTTCTTGCCACAGTGCTTGCCTCATGCCTTCACGCATGGCGTCCAACTCATCTCTAGACACCAAACCTTCTTTGGATGTCTGTCTAGAAGACAATCCAAAGTACTGTCTAAGGCCAACACCTCGGCCAACTGCACGAACACGCCCTGGATGCTCCAGTTGGCCAATAGCAGTACTTAAGATGTCATCCCGGCCAGTTGGAACAAAGACTCCTTGTGAGCTTTGTTCAACCAAAGAATCCTACAAAACAAAAAATGACCATTATCAGTAATGTAAATGTTTGAAGATAAATAAAAAGGAAATTTACAAAATTGTGTGATTACTTACAATCTTCTCTGCAACAATGCGGGAAGGCTCTGATGTGTACTCTCCAGTTGCCTTTTGGCGTGCCCTCTTCCATTTCTCATGGCGTGAAGGTGGAGAGGGTGGAGAGAGAAGTGTAGAGGGGTCTGCTTCAGATGATTGCTGATGATCTTTCGACTTCTGCTCCATCAGCCTCTCCTGAAGCAACTCATAACCCCCACGAGATAATCTGTGGGGGTAAAAGTTCTTAGCAGAAATTTGTTGAGCCTTCTTTCTTTTCTCCTGTTATAAGAAAGAAAATCAATTAATCATAATATTGCTTATATTAGTCAATTGAAAAAATAAAATATTAGCAAGATACATACAACGAATGCAGGATCCATTCGAGACTCAACAAATCTCTGCCAAGTGTCCTTATCAAGGAACTGGTACTCCTCACAAGGAGACACATCCTTGAATGACCCATATATATATTTGCTGGTGAGATGTGTCTTGAAGCCCCTCCAGCGCTCACCAGCAAATGAAAGCCACTTCCTCTTCAAGAAGTTAGTGTTTGATACGTCATATGTAAGCTACATATAAGAAGATGTAATTGGTTAGTGAATGATAAATTTATGGAAAAACTTAAAGCTTTAAAGTTAAATACTATGATAGTCTCCCAAATTTGATCCTTGACTCGCATCTCAACATCATCCCAATCCTTCTTCAAAATACTGGCCTTGCTTCGTCCAAGGAGGGCCACATAACTCTTAAAATTTGTCTTGTTTGTCCCTAATGGATTCCCAGTGGCCTGATCAAACTCTATGGGAATCCTTTGCTCACTGCTTCGACTAAGGGTTAACTCCCTTAACCGTGTGGCTCGTCTTCCCTTCTTTTTCTGAGAAGAAGGGTTCTCAAACCCACTTTGTGAAGGAGGAACCTCTGAAGGGTCAGCCATGTATCAGTTAAAAGCATAGAAAACAAATATGAAAAAATTATTGAATAGAAACAACAAATACAATTCATATTTACATTGCAAATTGCAACCTTAACAGAAGCAGTAACAGAAACAGAAATAGGAAAAACAGGCTAAGGTTATCTACCTCATACAAAGTAACAGGAAAAGCAAAGGCTAAGACTAAGACTAAGGCAAAACAGAGACCTAAACAAGCAAAGGCTAAGGCTATCTACCTCATACAAAGTAACAGGCAAAGCAAATGCTAGGCTAAGACTAAGGCAAAACAGAAACAGGCCAAACAGAGACCTAAACAAGCAAAGGCTAAGGCTATCTACCTCATACAAAGTAACAGGCAAAGCAAAGGCTAGGCTAAGACTAAGGAAAAACAGAAACTGGCCAAACAGAGACCTAAACAAGAAAAGGCTAAGGCTATCTACCTCATATATATTAACAGGAAAAGCAAAGGCTAGGCTAAGATTAAGGCAAAACAGAAACAGGCAAAACAAAGACCTAAATAAGAAAAGGCTAAGGCTATCTACCTCATACAAAGTAACAGGCAAAGCAAAGGCTAAGGCTAAGACTAAGGCAAAACAGAGACCTAAACAAGCAAAGGCTAAGACTATCTACCTCATACAAAGTAAGTGGCAAAGCAAAGGCTAGGCTAAGACTAAGGCAAAATAGAAACAGGCAAAACAAAGACCTAAACAAGCAAAGGCTAAGGCTATCTACCTCATACAAAGTAACAGGTAAAGCAAAGGCTAGGCTAAGACTAAGGCAAAACAGAAACAGGCCAAACAGAGACCTAAACAAGCAAAGGCTAAGGCTATCTACCTCATACAAAGTAACAGGCAAAGCAAAGGCTAGGCTAAGACTAAGGCAAAACAGAAACAGGCCAAACAGAGACCTAAACAAGCAAAGGCTAAGGCTATCTACCTCATACAAAGTAACAGGCAAAACAAAGGCTAGGCTAAGACTAAGGAAAAACAGAAACAGGCCAAACAGAGACCTAAACAAGCAAAGGCTAAGGCTATCTACCTCATATATATTAACAGGCAAAGAAAGGGCTAGGCTAAGACTAAGGCAAAACAGAAACAGGCCAAACAGAGACCTAAACAAGCAAAGGCTAAGGCTATCTACCTCATACAAAGTAACAGGAAAAGCAAAGGTTAAGGCTAAGACTAAGGCAAAACAGAAAAAGGAAAAACAGAGACCTAAACAAGCAAAGGCTATGGCTAACAACTAACAACTAATGCAGAAACAGAAACAGGAAACATAGACCTAAACAGAGAGCCAGAATGGTACATACCGGTGTAGACGACGCAGTAACGACGCTGTAGACGACGACGACAACGGCGTAGACGAAGACGGTGACTTTGAGAACGACAGCGGCTTTGAGAACGACGGCAGCTTTGAGAACGACGGAAGCTTTGGCAGCTTAGAGGAACTGAGTTAGGGCAGGAATCGAGTGTTTACAGTTATGAGGATGACAACGGTCACATCAGATAAAGAGGAGGGAAAACAGACTTTCTACGTCGGTTGTTTCAGAGAACCGATGTAAAAAGAACTTTCTACATCGGTTACACTACCCAACCGATGTAGAAAGTCTTACTAAGTCTTACTTTCTACATCAGTTGCTTGATAACCGATGTAGAAAGTCATTTTTTCATCGGTTATAAAGCAACCGATGTAGAAAGTGACTTTCTACATCGGTTATCAACAACCAATGTAGAAAGTTTAAATTTTTTTACAAAAATGCCACCGGCTGTTTTTCTACATCGATTATAAAGAAACCAATATAGAAAGTGTCAAATTTATTTACAAAAATGTCACCGTCTTTTTTCTACATCGGTTGGAGAATAACCGATGTAAAATCCTGTTATAAAAAGCTATTTTTCTACTAGTGTTAATTAGGTAAAAACTTAAAAAAATGTAATTAATTTAAAATGAAAAAATTAATTTATTTAAATTATCAAACTATGACTGAAATGATGTTGCATAAAACTTTAGGGTTTAAAACTTAATGATATAAAAAAAATTATATAAGACTTAATTAGATAAAAATTTAGAAAATATAATTAGTTTACAATAAAAAATTTAATTTATTTAAATTAGAAAAATATTAAAGTAATTATATTTCCTAAAATTTTAGGGTTTAAAACTTAATTATATGAAAAACATTATATAAGATTAAATTAGGTAAAAATTTGAAGAAAAAAAAATATAATTCGTTTACAATAAAAATTTTAATTCTTTTAAATTATCAAAATATTAAAGTAATTATATGCCATAAAATTTTAAATATTTAATTTAATTAAATTTAAAAATATTGTATAATATTTTATTAGATAAGTAATTAGATAAATATTATTAGCTTAGGTTTTTTATTTCATATTCATAATTAATAATTGTATATGGTGTCGTAGATTATGACATCATAATCAAATTTGTCATGTATGATCAATTGTGAATAATCCTCATTTAGGATGGCAACCCCCGCATGCGTATCATGTTTATTGCTTAAGGCATATTGCAAGCAATTTTAATCATAAATTTAAGAACAAAAAATTGAAACAAGATTTTCTTAAATTAGTTAAAGTTTTACTTTATATATATTGTTGTCTTTAATTATGTTTATAAAGTTAAGTGTTTTTAAATGAGTTTAATACACTACATGTAAAGAATTTTTTTTTTATCACAAACTTGAAAAGCTTAGATAGACTAATGCATATGTGGTCGGATAGATTGATAGCATATCTAAGGAAAAATAAAGTCTTATGTACGATGAACATGGAAGAAGAGATATTTATATGGAAACTAAGTTAGCAGAGACGGCTAATAAAGTATTAAAAGGTGCACGAAATCTTCCAATCGTTGTGATGGAAATGAGTACACCAAGTATGGTGACGGAGGAAACTATTATATCTTTATCGCCTCATGTACAACTTGGCATCTCCGATGCTAAAGTCCTTGCCGCTCCACTATGTTTGTAGGATATCAGCTGAAGCCTGAGATCGAGGAGCCTATTGAGTTGGTTCAAGTGCACTAAACCTTGCCTCAACAAGGAGATCCTTGATATTCTTCAAAAACATGATCCTGTTTTTGTGTTGTCGGACCTGATCAATAATGTCTACTAATGACATTATCCCGACCTAGCCACTTCTGTGCTCAAGTAATGTATGTTCTCAAGCTCGTCCACATAAAATACCAAAGTTTAATTTATTGAAGTACTTAAATAGACATTGATTTAATTATACTAAAGTGAGGATTTGATTAACTTACCACTCGTCCCTTTATCGTGTATTCTTGAGTGATCCATCAACGTGTATGTCAAGTGTATCATCTCATGTAATCTGAGTTATGACTGAATAACTCATCCAATGGTACAACCAAGCACATATGTTGGAGTTTGTGCTCCCAAATCATAAGGAACAACATGAAAACCCTAGTCTAGTTCTCGTCCGCCTTCCCCTTTAATGTCATGCCATGCACATCCTTTGGTGGAGATAGAGGTTGAGGGATATGTTGTGTCATGCTAAACTTTTGCATATACTGATTAGGTTGGTGTCACTCTAATATATTTTACATATTAAAGACACCATAGTCGTCCATAGCTCTGCTCTAGCTCTATAGACATCAGGTAAATCATTCATGACTCCCCTATAGGGTTGCCGTATGATTTGTATAATTGAAGATATTAGCAAATGGGTCATGTTACTTAGATGAATAAATGTTAATGAATTCAATATGGATAATGTAAACTACACATTATGTTGATATGTGGAATTAAACACGAGCCTGTAGAAACCTATGTTGTGTCATCTAGGCCTAATGCACCCCAGTTTCCATCTATAACGAGATGGACACACTTAATATTCATTATATCTAAACAAAATTTTTTTTGAACATAATGGCAATGTAAATGTCTTCATACCTCGTTGCGTAAGGAACTATGTCATCAGCATATGCAACCTCATCGGATGAAATCTTGGAAAAACATTCATAAGCCCACAGCATGTAAAGTCATATATCTCATTTTTATTGTAATATGTGAAACTACAAAATTTACAATAAAGATAACTCAATGTGGTCGAACCCTAGCTGTATTGAAAGCCTACAAGTAGTAAAAAGTAACGTAATAGAACCCTCGAGCTGGAATGATCGCAAAAGAGAACTCTACCAATAAGCCATAGAATGTAGGCTCTAGTAAACTGATCTAGCTGTTGTTCGGTCTCCATGTGCTCCTCTACTTGCCCAAAGTGTTGGAACAATTAACTCATATTAAAGGATCCTCTAAAGAGCTTCCTCTTAGTGGATGACATGCCTAACAACTCTTGCACGATAGACTTCCAAACCCTAGAAGATGTACTACCAATAATAGGATGTCCATCAATGGGCAAACCAGCGAGCACGCCCACATCCTATAATGTAATGGTACACTCTCCAGGAAGAATATGAAAAGTATGGGTCTTTGGTCTCTACCTCTCTACCAATGCTACAACTAAGGAAACATCGCTATGTATAAATTGTATCATACTCCACCTAGGAAAGTTGCTATCTGTAACCTATCCATTATAGCACCCGAAATGGTAGGGACGTTGTCGCGCTCGTGCCACAACTTCACTCTCCTAATTTTCAGCTCTTCGCCAAGCTCTGTGTTCCACAACTGCTAGGAGATATAAACACTTTAAAATGTGACAAGCAACAAACTATTTGAACTCGATCTAATCATACATGACAAATTTGATTATGATGTCATAATCTACGACACCATATACAATTATTAATTATGAATATGAAATAAAAAACCTAAGCTAATAATATTTATCTAATTACTTATCTAATAAAATATTATACAATATTTTTAAATTTAATTAAATTAAATATTTAAAATTTTATGGCATATAATTACTTTAATATTTTGATAATTTAAAAGAATTAAAATTTTCATTGTAAACGAATTATATTTTTTTTTCTTCAAATTTTTACCTAATTTAATCTTATATAATGTTTTTCATATAATTAAGTTTTAAACCCTAAAATTTTAGGAAATATAATTACTTTAATATTTTTCTAATTTAAATAAATTAAATTTTTTATCGTAAACTAATTATATTTTCTAAATTTTTATCTAATTAAGTCTTATATAATTTTTTTTATATCATTAAGTTTTAAACCCTAAAGTTTTATGCAACATCATTTCAGTCATAGTTTGATAATTTAAATAAATTAATTTTTTCATTTTAAATTAATTACATTTTTTTAAGTTTTTACCTAATTAACACTAGTAGAAAAATAGCTTTTTATAACAGGATTTTACATCGGTTATTCTCCAACCGATGTAGAAAAAAGGCGGTGACATTTTTGTAAATAAATTTGACACTTTCTACATCGGTTTCTTTATAATCGATGTAGAAAAACAGCCGGTGGCATTTTTGTAAAAAAATTTAAACTTTCTACATTGGTTGCTTGATAACCGATGTAGAAAGTCACTTTCTACATCGGTTGCTTTATAACCGATGAAAAAATGACTTTCTACATCGGTTATCAAGCAACTGATGTAGAAAGTAAGACTTAGTAAGACTTTCTACATCGGTTGGGTAGTGTAACCGATGTAGAAAGTTCTTTTTACGTCGGTTCTCTGAAACAACCGACGTAGAAAGTCTGTTTTCCCTCCTCTTTATCTGATGTGACCGTTGTCATCCTCATAACTGTAAACACTCGATTCCTGCCCTAACTCAGTTCCTCTAAGCTGCCAAAGCTTCCGTCGTTCTCAAAGCTGCCGTCGTTCTCAAAGCCGCTGTCGTTCTCAAAGTCACCGTCTTCGTCTACGCCGTTGTCGTCGTCTACAGCGTCGTTACTGCGTCGTCTACACCGGTATGTACCATTCTGGCTCTCTGTTTAGGTCTATGTTTCCTGTTTCTGTTTCTGCATTAGTTGTTAGTTGTTAGTCATAGCCTTTGCTTGTTTAGGTCTCTGTTTTGCCTGTTTCTGTTTTGCCTTAGTCTTAGCCTTAACCTTTCCTTTTCCTGTTACTTTGTATGAGGTAGATAGCCTTAGCCTTTGCTTGTTTAGGTCTCTGTTTGGCCTGTTTCTGTTTTGCCTTAGTCTTAGCCTAGCCTTTTCTTTGCCTGTTAATATATATGAGGTAGATAGCCTTAGCCTTTGCTTGTTTAGGTCTCTATTTGGCCTGTTTCTGTTTTTCCTTAGTCTTAGCCTAGCCTTTGTTTTTCCTGTTACTTTGTATGAGGTAGATAGCCTTAGCCTTTGCTTGTTTAGGTCTTTGTTTGGCCTTTGCTTGTTGAAAATGCAAAACACTTTTGAATTTTTGTCACCAATGAGCACAACAATTTTGACTTTTTTGCACCGCAATTTAGGATGTTCACATGTCCGAATTAGAGCTTGACTTCTGAACAAAAGTTGTATCCCCGGAGCTTAGCTGTCCAACAGATTTGATTTCATCTCAATATGACTTCTGTATCTCAAGATATGGCTGGATCTTTGCACACTGTTCAAATTCCACGTCAGCAACACTATCTCATCTTTTGAGATAATTTCGGAGTCCTAAACATCTCATTTAGAGTCTTCAATTGCTTTGTAACTTTGGACACTTCTTTAAGCTTTCATTCAAGATAGATTTCATGATTTTTGGATGTCTAAAACTCCTATTATGCTCAAAATACTATAATAGTGTCATTTTAATCGGGTAAGCAAAGAAATTCAATTAAACTTCATATGAACCCAAACTCATAAAATATGACAAAGATCACTTAATTGAACATATAAGAAGTCTTAATGAGATAAAAGTGAGAGATAATTATTTATGAAATCTATGCTTATCAAATTCCCCCACACTTATCTTTTGCACGTCTCGGGCAAACTTAAGTTAAGAATTGGTGACTAATTTTTTTTTTTTATGAAAGAACATCAAAGTTTTGAGTTGATTTCTCAAGAATTCACAAAATTTCATGAAGCATTCTTTCATCACATTTTTGAAATTACTTAGAAAGGCAACTTTAATTTGAAAAACATAGATTGAGAAAGATAAAACCTCACATAATATACTCTGAATCTCTCAAGTGTTTGATTTGGTAATTGTTTCTCTCCAATTCAATCCATGAAAGATGAACTATCATAGGCTTGCATATCTTCTACTTCTCTACTACTATGTACACATGTAATGCACAAATCAAGAGGTCTTTATTTTGGTTATAACAGGATTAGAAAGATGAAATGATATATTGAAGAGATACAATGTTAGACCAAGGAAAATGGTGAGGATTGAGAACTGAGTCTAAGTGCAAGTGTGAGAAATAGATATCACTTCTTCACTTTTTTTTTGTCAATATAATAGTTTATTTATTAATTTATTGCTTCAGTTTTTTTTTTCAACCATGATATCGATGAACACAACAATAATCTCCCCCACACTTATTTAAATACTTATGGTATGATAAATCCAGTATTCCTCACCTTCTTTGGTTAGACAAAGTTGTTTTTTTTTTTTTTTGATTTGTGGTGAGCTAAAAAGAAGAAAAGGCTAATCGGCTCAAAGGGCTGATCAAAGGATAACATTATATGATTTGGTTTTTTGGCCAAGTGGTTTGTTCAAGAAAAACAGTGCCTCAATCATTTTTGTACAATTAATGTGAAAATGTAGCTTCAAAAAGAATCAATGCAAGTTCTGAAGTAACATATTCCATGGATGAAAATCGCACATGAAAGAAAATAATAATAAGGCTCAAAATCTCACAGGTAATATATTTATCAAATCTACCCTATCCAGTTCAAATATGTGTTGCCAAACTAATTAATCTCGAAATGTAAATCATTTTACTTCAATTATTTTATGAAATCTAAAGAACAACAAACTTCCACATTCAATTTTTTTTTTTAATCATAAGATGCGTATCAAGAGTCAAGTGTAACTCCTTACTCAGCCATCTTACTCAAAGCAAGTTTATGATTCTAACCTAATTTTTTTTTTTGGGTTTTTTTTTTTTAATTTTTCTTTTATATCAGACCATCCTCCCCCCAACCTATCCAAGACATTGTCCCCAATGTCTTAGATAGAAATTATATAACAGGCCCAACCTATCCAAGACATTGTACCCAATGTCTTAGATAGAAATTATATAACAGGAAAAGAAATGTGAGAAAACCACCAAAGTAAGGAAAAGTTCTAACCGAAGAGTGGTATCTGGTTCTCTTTTGTCTCTGCCATCCTGATTTGGTTGGTTCACCAGCTGCATTGCTATATTCTAAAAATGGTGAAAATTTCAAATAAATTGAAAAGAAAATGTAAATGACAAACATACAT
This sequence comes from Canavalia gladiata, assembly GCA_037954105.1. Lineage (NCBI taxonomy): Eukaryota > Viridiplantae > Streptophyta > Magnoliopsida > Fabales > Fabaceae > Canavalia > Canavalia gladiata. Next base: position 19,350,215 of record CM075661.1, on the reverse strand, counting down.
GCATGAGAATGAACAGTAGTTGTGATTGTGGCTCACATCTTCCTCTGGTTTTACGTCCAGTAACGGCTGAAACGCCTCCAAAGAGTCGAGGATGTGCTTCCCATTCAGTTTTCTTATAAACTGACAACAGGGTCTTTTAAAGTCAGATTCCCAAGACTATAACGTGCTTTTTCCTTACGGAATAGTTCAAACAAATCAAGAATAGTATACCTAAAAAAATTGTTAGAAAGGTTAAAAATTTTATACAAACTCAAAAAATTGTTAGAAAGGTTAAAAATTTTATACAGCCTCAAAAAATTTTTAGAAAGGTTAAATATTTAATACAAACTCCTAAATAAGCCTACGAAACTAAAATGGTCCCCGGCAACGACGCCAAATTTTTGACACGCTCGTCGCAAACGCGCAAAAATAATTTCTAGATTTCCCCCAAACTATTGGTATAGTATAAGGTGCAACCTAGGTCATCTCCCAAAGACCATTTCATATTCTTAAGCAAATTAGGAGAAAGTTAGAAAAAGGGGGTTTTGTAAATATGTGATATTAAGTGCTAAATACAAAATACAGAATGAAATTAATTTGACTTAACAATTATCAACTCAAGGTATTCAGAGGCTATTTTCTTAACTAATTATTGATCACTAAAATCATGCATTGTGTTTATCAACCTAGGATCATCTGGAACCCCTAAAATGATCCTTGAATTCTCTACTGAGAAACCTCTCAGAATTCAATTGATTATGATCAACAAGATTTAGTAACCACTTAATCTTTCATCTAAACCAATTTTATAATCAGAATTCAGTTGAAGTAAGTAATAAAATGAAAACCTTCAATTCAATTACTTAATTTTACTCTTCAAACTTTTGGAAAATGATTTACCAATCAAAAACCAATTATAAATCAATTATGCATTAATCAAAATACGTCAACCGATCAAACTTTGATTAAAGAATAAAATTGAAGAATATAGTAAAGCAGAGTAGAAATCACTCAATAAGCATGTAAATAAAGATCAAGACCTCAAAGTTAAAATGAAAATAACTTGAATCCTTGAATTGAAACTACAAACCTAGCCTTCCATGAAGGAGGCAAACTAACAACAAAGAAAAACTAAGCCTTTCATGAAGGAGGCAACTAACAATAAAGAAAAACCTAAGCCTTCCATGAAGGAGGCAACTAACAATAAAGAAAAATTAAGCCTTCCATGAAGGAGGCAAACTAAGAAGAAAGAAAGAAAGATGGAAAGTGGTATTGAAGTTATCTCCAAGGGGTGTGTTTCTCCTCTTGTAAACCCTTCTATTTATAGAGAATTTTTGAGGCATCATCTTCAGAAAGTCACCAACTAGGATATTACTTTTCTACCCTTTTATTGCTTTCACATGGGCTTTGTTGAAAATGCGAAACACTTTTGAATTTTTGTCACCAATGAGCACAACAATTTTGACTTTCTTGCACCGCAATTTAGGATGTTCACATGTTCGAATTAGAGCTTGACTTCTGAACAAAAGTTGTAGCCTCGGATCTTAGCTGTCCAACAGATTTGATTTCATCTCAATATGACTTCTGTATCTCAAGATATGGCCGGATCTTTGCACACTGTTCAAATTCCACGTCAGCAACACTATCTCATCTTTTGAGATAATTTCGGAGTCCTAAACATCTCATTTAGAGTCTTCTCTTGCTTTGTAACTGTGGACACTTCTTTAAGCTTTCATTCAAGACAGATTTCATGATTTTTGGATGTCTAAAACCCCTATTATGCTCAAAATACTATAATAGTGTCATTTTAATCGGGTAAGCAAAGAAATTCAATTAAACTTCATATGAACCCAAACTCATAAAATATGACAAAGACCACTTAATTGAACATATAAGAAGTCTTAATGAGATAAAAGTGAGAGATAATTATTTATGAAATTTATGCTTATCAAACCATTTTTGCAATAAAGCATATGAATGATTTCTATCCCCAAACACATGCATAATTGCTTTCTGTTTTGCATTCCACGATTTCTTGTATGAAACTTTGTACCTATACTCACTCGGTATTCTTTCCTGAATTAATGAAACTAACATAGATGATTCTTCATTTACTATACCTGATAAACAAAAAATATCAAATGTAGGACAATGAATTAATGCAATAGAATACAAAACAAGACAATATATTATGAAAACCACGTACCCAATATGCTTATGCAAATGAAATCGAAGTCCAACTTTTTGTGGTATTGGGAAAGAGAAGCATTCACGCAATTATGTTGACCTTCTATGTTTTCACACACCATTCATTAGATCTTTCTAATATGAATGCTCTCATTCACCATGGACAATTACTTACATAATTAGAACAACGAACAGAAAAAAAATGTCCGATTTAATTCAACAAATGTTTGGTATACCTTCATAGAATAATACTTAAGTACTAACTGCATTTGTTCTTTGCTCTCAAAATGTAAATCGGTATATAACTTGTCACCAATCATCCAATTCCTATGTCCGACAATTGTGGAAAAATTCATGTCTTCGTCTGTATATTTTCACTTGATATTGCTATAGTGAAAACTATTACTCCAAAATGTCAACTCTTTTTTGAAAATAAATAATTTTGATAAACATTCTTTATAGACGCATATAGAAAACTAGATTTGTTTCACAGTATTGATTGTAACTTATTTACTTGATTGGCTTCTTAGTTCAATAGATGTTCCACGTGATGCAAACGAAACATGAAATGAACTTTCACCTACATTCAAACTCAATACAATTTGTTAATCATTATCATCATCATGAATGATGTCACCTAAATTTTCTCATTTCAAATCATTCTCATTTAAATCATGATTTTTTTTCGTCACTAAATTCATCTATTAGGGACAAATAATGATCTTCATCATCATTATGAGACATATTTATACCAGCTACAAAGTTTTATAGTAAATCTTATAATATAAATAAATCAACCAATAAATTAAATGAAATTATGTCTAGCATTGTATACTTACCACTTAAAACGGATCAATTATCTCCAATGACTCTTATTCTTGTTACACTATTAAATGTATTAATTTCAGCATACACTTCAAGTAGGCACATTAAACGTTGTTACTCAAATGCACTGATAATGCATTTAACATCTTCGTTATCCTTAATTTGAAATCCTTTATATTTTACATTTTCAAATGATACAAAAAAATCTTCTTATTAAGTTAAAAATTATTTGGTTAGATGGCAATTTTAATTCTTTGAATATTTTTTCTTATAATTTGTATAAGCTTACATTTTTACAAATTTCAATTGGTTTCTTTTTCCTCTCAAATGTTAGATCTTATTCACCTTCAAACATTTGACCATTATAAAATATAATAATTGTAATTTTATCCATAATTAACAATAGGAATGGAAGTGAACAAGGCCGTCCGGCAGGGACCTACTGCTCGACTCGTTTAAAGCTTAGTTAAGCTCGGCTCGTTTAATAAATAGATAGGCCCAGACTTGTTACAAAGCCTTTTTTAGATAAACAAGTCAGGTTTAAGTTTATAAAAAAGCCTATTTAACCTATTTAGGGGCCTATTTATATTATATATTATATTTATATAATATTTATTTTATATTTTATTTATATAATATATATATATATGTTTTAGGCCTATTTATTGGCCTTTTATCTTTTAAGCTTTAAGTTTGCAAGCTTTTTTAATTAATTATTTATATAAATTTTAAGTTTATTTATTGATTTTTTTGTAATGTAGGCTTTTAAATAGACTTGCAGGCTTTATAGGCTTTAAATCACCTTGACAAAAAAAAATAAATAAATAAAAGCCTTTAACAGGTAACAAGCTCAGCTCATGCTTCAAAATTTTTAAACAGGTCAAGTTTGAACAAGTTTAGCTTATCTCGGCTCAGCCTACTCCTATCTCTAATTAACAATAATAATTAAAATTTTAAAAACTATTAAATTACATATTACTAATTTTTAAATTCATTTTAAAACTCTTAAAAGATAAAAAAAATAAAATAACTTACATAAGATGACAACTAATACTTTCCACACACTTTTTTTCTTACAACACAATAAGAAAACTATCTATTTAAGCATTTCTATTATATATTTTTAATTAAAATATGTTATATATTTATGTGTTAAAGATGTGTACAACATATTAATATATATATATATATGCTACTTTATATAATACAAAATTTTATACATTCTAATCTTAACTATGTATAAAAAAAATATCACATATCCTTATCTATTTAACACATCTCATATTTTTCTTACATTGTATAATAAAATATATTTTATTTTATATATAATATATTTTATTACATATCACAAATTAAATATATTTCTATAAATAAAAACTTTTAAATTTATATAAAAAAAATACTTTTTAATAAACATAATTTTTGTTTTAAAAAAATCTTTTTTATACCATAATTACATGGTCATTATTAATTGTTAACACTATTATTGATGTGCAATAATTGAATGGGCTCTTTTACCAAAGTGGGGTTAAAAGAATATTTACGTAAATAGGGTTCAAAAAATAGTATTTACCACAAAACGTAACAGTGTCTGTGCCGTACAAATGTATGCGTCACACACTTTAACGCATAAATTAATGCATCAAACAATAAAATATTAACTAAAAATTAGTTGTGACGCATAAATTTATACGTTAAAGCATGTGATGCATAAATTTATACGGCACAGCTAATTTTTAATTAATATTTTATGATTTGACACATTAATTTATGCGTTAAAGGATTAAAATAATATTATTTAATGTTGTGACCGTTCGATATATACATCATAGGGTCAGAAGAACTAAACGTTTGTTTACTCCTTTATGTTGTGGACATTTTTTTAGTCCTATATGTTTCTCTACTTCCTCTCTGTTTGTTGTGTTCTGCTGATAACATTATTGACCACCGAAGGGTTAGAGTTAAATATTGTGTAAGATAACAAGATTAGTAATATTAAAATGGTTTAGAAATCATGTGGTTAAGATAGGTTTAGAAAATTTTAGTTTAAGGCTTGATTCACGAGTGGTTTTGGATTTTGAGGATTTGAGAAAGGAGAAAAAATTTAAAATAATTTAAGATAAAATTTTAAAATAAATTTCTGATAAGTACATTATAAATAATTTTAAAATTCTAAAATTAATTATTTCTGTACATAAAAAAATATAAGTAAAACAGAAAAAATATAAAAATGAATATTAAAATTGAAAATATAAAAAATTATTTTATGCGTTACATGTTTTCAGAATAAAAAATTATTTAATTTTTTTTCTGTGACACATAAATTTAGGCGTCACAGGTGTTAAGAATAAAAAATTATTAAATTTCTTCCTGTCACGCATTAATTTATGCGTTTAAAACCTATGAGACATAAATTTATGCGGCACAAGTGTTCAGAATAAAAAATTATTAAATTTTTCCTGTCACACATTAATTTATGCATTAAAATTTATGACGCATAAATTTATGTAACACAGATACGGTTATAACCTCTCTGTTGTAAATACTGTTTTTTTGAATCCTATTTGCGTATAACTCCAAATAGCGTAATTGCATGGATACTCATGTGCCATCGTTTCATTGTCATTAATACTGATGAATAGGACGAAATGGGCTCTTTGACCAAAGTGGAGCTTAAAAAAAAATAATAACGATAACAAGATAAAAAAAATAGTATTTAGCAGAAGGGGCGGAAACAGTGCCTTTAACGCATCAATTTAGGCGCAACACAGTTAAATATTAATTTGGCGCATTAGTTTAAGCGCAACACAATTAAATACTAATTATTATTTTTTTGAATGTGCGCATGTGGCGTATTAATTTAGCTGCCACAGGGGGAATATAATGTATTAATTTATTTGGCGGGGTCTTTGGCGCATTAATTAAGGCGCCACAGGGGTTGGCGAATCAGTTTAGGCGCGCCACAAGAGCTTTGGCACATCAGTTTAGGCGCCAGAGGAGATTATTTTATTATATTTAACCCTATGACGTTTATGCGTCAAAGATTCAAAAATGTAACCGTTTGAGGTATGACGCATAAATTTTATGCGTCACAGGTTCGGATTTACAGAGCGTCCCTTTCCCCTTTAAATAAACATGTAGGGACCATTATTTTGTTTCTACGTTGTTATTCTCTGCTTCTTTACTCTGCTTCTTTGCCTCTTCTATGGTTATTATATTCTGCTGAGACCATTGCTTGGGACCACTGTTGTGAAGCATTAGAGTAAAATATTGATAAAGATAACAAGGTTAGTAATGTTAAAATGGTTTAAAGATCGTGCGGTTAAGATAGGTGTAGAAACTTTAGTTTAAGGGTTGGATTGACGAGTAGTTTTAGGTTCTAAGGATATGAGGAAGAAGAAGATGGTTACTAAGAAGAAACGTTTTTAAAAAATTTAAGAAAAAATTGCATATAATTTTTTAATAAGTACACTATAAATAATTTCAGAATTAAAAAATATATTATTTTTGTAAAAAAAAACCAAAGTAAACCAAATAAAATATAAACTAATATTTAAAATAAAAATATATAATTTTATAAAAAATCATATTCTGAAAGTTCATTAAAAAATAATGTTAAATATATTATTAACAAAATTTAATATTTTAAATATTAAAAATATTAATAAAATACAAAGAAAAGAGAATGATTTTTTAAGAAATTTCAGAAAGTGAAAAAAATTGTGAATAAAATAAAAATATGAATTAAATATGTTAATCAAGTTTTTAAAAATGTTATAAAATTAATATTAATAAAATCGTAAAATTTAAGGTGAAAAAATGTTAATATTATAATTGGTAATATAATTTTTTGAAAAAAAAAATCAGAATGTGAAAAAGAAATTTAATAAAATAAACATTAAATATATTTTTTAAATTTTGTTATAAAATTAATGTTAATTATATAAAACTTTTGAAGTAAAAATTTTAAAAATATATGCGAAAATTATAATTTTCAAAAGGTTATATTTTTATAAAATGAGAATATGAAAAAATTTTGTAACTCAAAAAATGTTAAATATATTTTTAAACTGTTTTTATAATTATAATAATAAATAATTTGAAAAATTACATGTAAAAAAGTTAAATGTTAATATTAAAATTAGAATATAATTTTTAATAAAAATTAAGAATGTGAAAAGAATTTGTAAGGATAAAAATTAAATATGTTATTAAAAAATTTTAAATTGTATATTAAGTAAATTAATTTCAGTTATTCAAAATTTGAAAATATAAATTGAAAAAAACAATATAAAAAGAATACAAATGAGTATTTTTTAAAAAATAATATAATGAAATTAATTATAAAAATAAAAACATATATAATGGTAATAACTTTTTAAGAAATTTTTTATTTGAAAAAACTGTATATATATTAAAAAGTGTACAAAATTAAGAAATTAAATATTCATTAATAATTGAAAAAAAAATAGTTTCTGAAATTATTTAAGGAAAACAATATATTTATATATTATTATTTATTTATATATATATTAAGAAGAAACTGTAATTGTGTATTAAAATTAAAAAATTATAGTTAAGTTTGCAAATATAATTATTAATAATATTTAATAAAAAATGTAATTGTTAATTTATATTTTTTAAATGTAATTTAGTTTTGTTTAATTAAATGTATATATTTAAAATGTGTTTAATTGTATTTATTTTTATTAATTTATATCTGTTATTTATTTATTTAATTTATTATGTTTATAGTTTAATTATTTAGTAAAATATGTTTGTATATATTATTTATTTAATTTTATGTTTAATTATATATTATTATAGGGCTGATTTAATAAGATTCATAAAATTTTAAAAAATTTAAAGTACATTAAGATTAGAAAATAAATATTATAAATAAGTTTACGTAAAATGTTACGTACTTATTTTAGTTTAAGATTAATATTAGAAGAAATAAATATTTTATAAAATTATTAAATAAATTTTAAAAATAATAGATTTAAAAAATTCATTTTATTACATTAACTTAAAATGTTGATAGGTTAAGTTTAAAAATAATATATTTTATAAAATTAATAAATAAATTTAAAAAATGTTAAAATTTTTAAAAATTATTTTAAAATAGAATAATTTATCCTAAATAGGTTAGGTTTAGGGAAAATTTAATATACTATATATATTTTATAAAATTAGTAAATAAACTTAAAAAATATTAAAATTTAAAAAATAAATTAAATTAAATTAATTTATCCTAAATAGGTTAAGTTTAGGAAAAATTTAATATACTATATATATTTTACAAAATTAGTAAATAAACTTAAAAAATGTTAAAATATAAAAAAAAATTAAATTAGATTAATTTATCCTAAATAGTTAGGTTTATAGAAAATTTAATATACTATATATATTTTATAAAATTCGTAAATAAACTTAAAAAATGTTAAAATTTAAAAAAATTATTTTAAATTAGATTAATTTATCCTAAATAGGTTAGATTTAGGAAAAATTTCATATACTATATATGTTTTATAAAATTAGTAAATAAACTTAAAAAATGTTAAAATTTTAAAAAATTATTTTAAATTAGATTAATTTATCCTAAATAGGTTAGGTTCAGAAAAAATTTAATATACTATATATATTTTATAAAATTAGTAAATAAACTTAAAAAATGTTAAAATTTTTTTAAAAATTTAAATTAGATTAATTTACCCTAAATAGGTTAGATTTAGAGAAAATTTAAAATAGTATATATATTTTATAAAATTAGTAAATAAACTTAAAAATAGTTAAAATTTTAAAAAATTATTTTAAATTAGATTAATTTACCCTAAATAGGTTAGGTTTGCAAAAAATTTAACATACGGTATATATTTTATAAAATTAGTAAATAAACATAAAAAATCTTCCTAATCTTTTAGATGACACCAAAAATCTTCCTATTACATCTGAAATAATTTGGATAGGTGATAATTTTAATTTTTTCCTAATTTTTTCTCTCAATTCATTAAAACTAACATTTTTAGAAACTTAAATTGATTTTTTCTTCCCCTAAAAAGTTAAACCTTCCTCACCTTCAAATATTTTTCCCGAAAAATATATAATAAATATTACTTCATCCATAATTAAAAATTAAAAACATAAACTTAAAAAAATAACAATTTTACTCACAATAATAATTTTCAAAATATTTTCACAGATTTAGAAACTATAAAAATACAAAAAAATTACCTTCAACATAAAAAACAAAAAATACTTGACTTTCTTCTTCTTCAAACTCCTCTCTCGTTACTCTGATAACACAATGAACATACACAAATTTATATATGGTTATTACGCATTTCTAAATACGTTATATAATTTTAAAATAAATTAATGGCTGTGACGCCTAAATTTAGGCACCACAGACCTGCAGGATGAAATAAATATATATATATAATATAGTTGCGCTTAAATTAATGCGTCAAAGATCCCGCCTAATAAAATAATATAATATAAGCTCCAGTGGCGCCTAAACTGATGCGCCAAAGCATCTATGGCGCCTAAACTGATGCTCCAAAGCTTCTGTGGCGCCTAATCTGATTCGCAACAGCCAGCACGTTCAAAAAAAAATTAATATTTAATTGTATTACGTCTAATCTAATATATACTTTTACGTATAAACTGATACATCAAAGTCATTGTTTCCGCCCCTTTTAATAAATACTATTTTTTCAATCCATTATCGTTATTTTTTTTTTTTCAACCTCACTTTGATTAAAATGCCGACGAAATGCTTACCAACCCATTATGTGGAGGTGTATGTGGAGATGTGTGGATATATAGATTTGTGTGATGTGAGATCCTCCATGTGTATGTACTTGTTTTTTCATGATCCACATTTACAGTGGATATATTGTTTATATTATAAATTTAGATTTATCTAACTTATTCAAGGTGATAAACAACCTCTCATATTAGGTGAATTAATATTATTAAAATTTATTTTTAATTTTATTTAATTTTTATAAATAAAATTATTTATATAAATAAAAAATTTATTTAACATAAAATAATTCAAATAATTTTTATATTTATATTACAATTCACATTGCATATATTTTTTTTATAAAATGTTATTATATAATTTTTCTATCTGCAGTGATGAGAGACTGGTGACTGTTTCATAAAATTTTCGGTTGATTTTTTCTTTTCTTTCTTGTTATGCGAAGATTTGTATGGAGTTTTTTTTATACTCAAGAAATAAGCACTCTTTTTTTTAAGACATCTGGATAAGATGAAAAAATAAAAAAGTTAAAATAAAAATAAATAAATTATTTAAATAAATAAATAAAAATTTATTATTTAAATAATTTTAAAAAATGTAATATTTAACATAGATAGAAAAAAAAATTTATAAATAACTTAAAAATAAATAAAAATCAAATAGTTTTTTCCATTCTCTTCAACGTATTGAAAGAGAGAATCATGACTTAGTAGGATTGAAAATTAATTTGCTTACTCCACATTACATGTTTCACCAAAAGATATGGAGAGTCTTTCTTTCACTTAATCCGTTCCTCATGTTTCTTTTCTTCCAATCATCCAACCAAATAATGCATTAATTTTTAATATATTATTCTATCCGCATCCTTGTCGAGAAAGAATTTTTGGATCAACAGAGTCCTATTGCATATATTTATTTTAAAAATTTAAAAGAAATAAACCAATATAAAATAAAATGAGTAATATTATTTCATATCATTCTTTTATAAAACGTTTTACATCAAAGAGTAAGATAAAAATAAAAATATATCATACAAAATGAATAAATCAATGGAAAGAAATAAAAATAATGTAATATGAAATTAATATAAAAATAGTATTATTATTCAAAAATAAAATAATACTGCAGAAGCTTGGATATTCCAACGAGCTTTTCTTTCAAACCATTTTCTATTTTTTTGGTATATATAAATTTTTTTAAATCAATAATTGACAGGCACCGGTACTTGTTTGTCTTCTCCATCACTCGATCTCTCTTTATACTTCTTGACAATTTCTAGGACACACGAGAGCTATAAACAAATGCCAGTTATTGCCAAAACGGAAATTAAGCATTTCAAAATTGAGTTGGCTGTGCTTTCTGTCAAACGGATTATATTACTGATTTTAAAAAGTAAAAATGCTTTTAGTGGCCTAAAAACCACCACAAATAGAAAATAAGTGTGGAGCACAATGCTTGCTAACTAACAAGATAAGGTACTGTTTTAATTGCGGGTCCAGATTGGTTGTATATGACTAATTATTAAGAGTTTGGTTGAGAGAAGATGGGTTCAGATTGTCGCTCTCTGATGTTCACTGTGTGGAGATGCGAACCGGAGCTGGTGGCTCCTGCTACAGCGACTCCTCGGGAACTTAAACTACTCTCGGACATAGATGACCAAGAAGGCCTTCGTATCCAAATTCCATTGGTACAATTCTATGGTAATGAGACAGAAGCAACGATGGAAGGGAAGGATCCTGTTGAAGTGATTCGAGGGGCACTGGCACAAACACTTGTGTTCTACTACCCATTTGCAGGTAGGCTTAGAGAGGGTCCTAATAGAAAATTGATGGTGGATTGTACTGGGGAAGGTGTGATGTTCATTGAGGCTGATGCTGATGTCACACTTGATCAATTTGGTCACTCTCTCGCACCTCCATTCCCATGCTTCCAACAACTCCTATATCATGTTCCAGGTTCCGACGGGATTATTAACTCTCCCCTTCTCCTCATTCAGGTACACCTTTGTCACATATAAGCTCATTTCTTTCAACACAGTCTTAGTCTTTGTGTGTTAAGTTCATAACAGTCCATACCACTGCAAAATTTACATGGTTAATTAAAATGTTAATTAAATCTTGCGGGTTAGAGTCAGTTTATGATCCAATTTAAATTTTTAAAAAATTTAAGGATATTTTGGAGTTACCAAGAAAAATTAAAGAAAAGATTTAGAATGAGAGAAAGAGAGAAATTTAAAAGAAAGAGAGGTAAAATATTTAGAAATTTTTTTTTAACAGAAATAATTTAAAAATAAAAAAATAGAATAAGAATTAAAGGACAAAAAATTTGGGCCGGAAAAATTAAAGAGAGAAAAATTTTGATTGAGAAAAAACTTAAGAGACAAAACAAACATATTTTATAGAGAATAATAAAAATTTTAGAAGGGGAATAAAAGTTAAGGAGAGCAAAATTAAAAAAACATAAAAATAATGGATTTTTTTAAAATATCTTTTAATAAAATTATATTATTTAGCACTTTAAGTAAACCTTACTAAGGCATTGACCATTTAATTAGAAGGTCGCTTTAATTATAAATTATAAATTTTTACTTTTTAAGTAAATTATAAAATATAAAATCAAACTAGTTAATCCATAAACTAATTTTATCCAATCTTTTTAGTTTAAAAATTACATAAATTAAAATTTAAAGAGTTAAATATATTTTTTTTTATTGGTTGATGTCTACGTTAACACTTATCAAATATTAATTATTTTATAAGCTAAAAATAATTTGTTATTTAAAATAAAAATAAGTATTTTCATTCCTTATATCAAAAAATTTTATATTTTGGTAACTATATTAATTATACAAAAAAATTATGTTTAGTTTAATTATATTTGTAAATTATGTACGTGGTTGTCAGAAATTAATATAGTAAATTATTAAATTATGGTAATCAATTACGTATAAATAATAATTAATTAATAATCATATATACATAAATGAATTAATCATATTTTCAACACTGTTAGTTAGGATTATCAATTTTTTGATAACCAATTACCTAAAAATAGAATTATAGGTGAATAAATCTACAGTTTTTATATTTAAACATTGTTACTGTTTTCAAACTAAAGGAACAGAATCTATCATTTAAAAAATTAAAGAATAAAATAAAAAATTTAAAAGAAATTAAAACATATTTAATAAAAAACTTAAATAACCTATTACTAAGTAAACTATAAAATGAACAACTAAAATATGGGTAGAATGGACTCTGGCGTAAGAGATGAACAATTTGGATAGCTCTACAATCTACATACATGTCCAATACAGGTATCCTTCGTAATTCACTTGTCTATTTATGGTAAGTTAATTTTTGAGTTGTTTCAATTTTGTGATAAAAAGCATTTTCGTTCCTTGACAAGTGCTTTTAAACAACAGGTGACACGCCTCAAGTGTGGTGGTTTCATCATGGGCATTCGAATGAACCACACAATGTGTGACGGAGGTGGCCTATCACTGTTCATGAATGCATTGGCCGAAATGTGTCGAGGAGCACGTGAACCTTCAATTCCACCTGTGTGGCGTAGGGAGCTTCTGCAGGCAAGAGATCCACCTCGTATTACATGTAACCATCGTGAATACGAGCAAGTCCCAGATAGCAGCCAGGAAGTGACTATGACCTCATATGAGGAGCACATGGTTCAAAGATCTTTCTTCTTTGGACCCATTGAGATAGCGGCCATTCGTCGCTTGGTTCCGAAACACCTTGGTGAATTCACCACATTTGATGTCATCACTGCATGCCTCTGGTACTGTCGCACAAAAGCATTACAAATAGAAGCAGAGGACGATGTTCGCATCATGTGCATTGTTAACGCACGTGCGAGGTTTAACCCTCCTTTGCCTGTTGGTTATTACGGCAACGCTTTTGCATACCCGTCGGTGGTTACCACTGCAGGGAAGCTTTGCGGAAATCCATTTGGGTATGCGGTTCAGTTAATAAATAAAGTGAAAGGTGAGGTAACGGAAGAGTATATGCATTCGGTGGCAGATCTAATGGTAACTAAGGGACGATGCTTATTTACAACTGTGAGGTCTTTCATTGTGTCTGATTTGAGACGTTTTAATTTTAGAGAACTGAATTTTGGATGGGGTAAGGCAGTGTACGGTGGAGTTGCAAAAGCTGGGGCTGGACCTTTTCCTGGAGTAACCTTTCTCAACCCTTCTAAGAATGCAAAAGGAGAAGAAGGTTTGGTATTACCACTTTGGTTGCCTGCCAAAGCTATGGATAGGTTTGCAAGTGAGTTACATCACATGCTTGGAAACCAAAACCAATCTAAAAAAGAATGATCCAATTTTTCACAAGTCTACCCTCTAGTGTGTAGTATATGAAATTGATTTAATATATTGGAAAGGTGGAGCACAATTTAGTTTATGAACTCGGAAAAAATTAATATAATAAATTTGAAGATGTTAATCATAGGGTTGATGTGTAGACGGGTTCGGATAGTGATGTTGATATCCACTAATACTTGACAATAATAAACTATAATTCGATTATGCTCATGCAACATTTCGGATTGAACGGGTTGGCGAGTAATAGGTTTGCGGTTTTGAGTGGGTGAATTGGATCGGTTTTGGACCACGTTAAAAGGGATCTTTTATTTAAGATTAAAAAATAAAAAAATATTTTAATTTATTTTTTATTTTTTTATAATTTAGTAAAAAAAATATTAACAAGTCTACTAATATAAAATTTAAAAATCAATGATACTGAATATTAAATCACTTAAAAAAATATATAAATAATCATATGAAAATATTAAAATGAAATTTTTTAGAATAATAAACCATAAATTAAAACATCATCTTAATTTATTATAAATTAAATATGATAATTTTAAAAACTTATCATTCATAAATTTAATAATGACTTTTTAAATTGAATATGATAAGTTTAAAAATTTATCATCTAGCAACTCGATAATGACTTATAAATTGAAATTGAAAGTCTACAAACATAATCTAAATAAAATATACAATTATATTTTTAATAAATTAAAAATATACAAACATAATTTTAACATGTAAAAAATTACAAAATATATAAATATTAAAGGATAACCCCTAATTAATTATAAAATATATAAAAAAAATTTAATAGCAATAAATAATATTTACAAATTCCTATATATAAAAAATTAAATAAATAACAATACCAATTTTTATTGTCAATAATCAAAAATCAAAAATTTATAATCATAAATTTCTATTTCCAGCAAATAGCATATTTCAATACCTGTGTAACATAAATAAAATAAAATAAATAATATAACTAAAATAGAGAAAGAGAATGTGAAATCAAACACTAAAATGATAAATGAGAATTGATTGAAAAGTATAAATTATCTTGAAAAATAGATGTTTATGAGTAAAGATAATTTTATGAAATATATATATATATATAGATAATATTCTAATATTTTATATATAGTATTCCAAAAGTTATGAAATATATAAAGAAGAATGTTAAACTAATAATCTAAAAACAAATTTAAATAAACTTAAGATGGAAATAAAATAAAATATTGTAATTTTTTAAATATGAATATGTATTCAACCTGATGATGAGCTTAAATAATAATTCAAAAAGTGACTTAAAATTAAGATGATGGACTAGATTGTAGATCAAGTACCAGGAATAGGTATTGAACAATTTTGCAAAAAGTGATATTCCAAAAAAAATATAACTGAAATGATGTTTAAATGAGACATCAGTTATTATATTTAATATAAGTATGCGAATATTTTGTAAAAAATATCAAATCATGATAATTAAAATGTTTAAAACACAAATAAACATTTACTTTTTAGTCTTAGCCAATACTCATTGGCCGTGATTGAGATAAAGAGGCTTGAATAGAAGGTCTAGATCTAGATTGTCCAGCACAACATATTTTTTAAACAAATTGAAAAGATAGCACATAACATTATTAAAAATTAGAATAAAAATACAAATATATCAAACATAGTAAAAACTCTAAATAACTAATTAATCATCACTGTTAGTGAAAAATGATGATCAATGTACCATATTATTTTGAAAGTAAAGGATGAGAGAGTATCGTTTGCTATAGAGATTTGGTTCAAGTAGTGATTTTTCAATTGTTCTACTATTTAGACTAAATATATGTAAGATTTAACATTAATATGAATTTAAATGAGCTATGAATTATAAATTCTATTTCTAAAAGTAAGACTTAAGAATGAATCAAGATAACCAAAACAAATTTCATGTAACAACTATCAAGTAATTATTTTATAGAAAATCTAACAATCAATTCATAGCACAAGTATAAAAGAAAATCTAGTAAAGTGTTAGAGTTCACGAGTCCTTTACTTAAGCAATCCTAAATTGTTACTCTAATTCAAGTTTCAAAAGTATGATTGAAGATCAAATTCACTTAACTAGTTGAAATTTTATTCCTTGACTCATCAACCCTTTCCCCTAAATTAGAAATCCTAATTCCTTAAAATTTCCTAATTAGAGCGGACATTAGGTTTTAGAATTCTCAAGACCTCATAATTGTTTATCCCTATTCCTAAAGTATCTTCAATTATGTTGTTCATCTCAATTCCAACTTCTACTCCAATTTTTCAATTGTGAATAGAAATCTAAAATCAACTACAAGTGACCAATTCATAGAAGCATTAAGAACATGTAGAAATAATCAATTTTAGGAAGATAAACTTGAATTAAACGTAACAAATTCATATTACAAACAGGTTAAGGTTAGGATCCCTCTTTCCCTAACTAAAAATCTAGTTACACATAGTAAAAATGAAGAAAACAAGAGAATGAGAAGAGAAGATTATGCAAAAATCCATGAAACTTGATGAATCTTGCACTTTAATTCCTCAAATCTACAGATTCTTCACTTCAAGAGTTGCACAAGAGAGAACTTGGGAGAGAACTTTGTTTTGTAACCGCCAAAACTAACAAAACATGAAGAAATGATCTATTTATACATGTTGTCTTGCAAAATTCATGTTCAACGTGTTTGTATTTGCATTACCAACACAAAAATGATAAAATGCATCAATTTTCAGGCTTTTGTGTGCTCAACACAACCTTTGTACGTTATCAACCCAAACTTCTGTAATATGTTTTAATAAAGTGAAAAAAAACATCAAAATTGAAAATATTTATCACAAAAATTCTAAAACTATATTATTCACAATTTTAAAATGACACTCAAATTTCACTTATTTTTCTATGATTTATGTTCATTTATATTCAAAATATTTGTTATTTCTTCAAAAATATCATCAAATAAATGTTATATTTGACATTTATCAATTACCTGGTAAAATATTTTAGAAATCTCTAAGTGCTCCCCAGTATAAAATCTTTATTTTGATGAAGTGAAACCTTAACCAATTATAACCACAAATTAGTATCTCAGCCTCTATTTAAAATAATATTTATTAATTAATAAAATACCATTTAACTTTTAAAGTAAATTATAATTAATAACTTTAAATTAAATTTATTTCTTATCAAAATTATTTAAATTTTACAAAATATTAATTTTTTTATCATTTTCTTTCAATATTAATTTCTTTTTCTTGCATTGTTTTTAATATTTAATAACATATATATATATATATATATATATATATATTATAATTAGTTATAACTTGTTTTATCATAATATAATTATAACTTTATATCATAAAATAATTTTATATGAATTTTTAAATTTTATTATAAAAATAAAAAATATTAATATAAAAAGAATATTATTTTCATTAAAAAAATTTAAAACCATACTATTATTTTATATTTGTATTTAAAATTAATAATTATTTTAACAATCAATCTAATATAATAATACATAATATAACATAATTTCAATTAAGGTAAACTAAAATAAATCATTATTTTTAGAAAGAATTTAATTCAAAATTTAAATAAAGTAAAAAAATTATATAACTAGAATATTATTTTTCATTTATACTATTAACAAAAATTGAAATCTATACTTTATATTATTAAATATTTAAATTATAATAATATTAATTTATTATAATTTTATTTTTATTAATTATTTATTAATTTATATTATGAAATAAATTCTATTAAGTATAATAATTATTTAATAAAATTAAATTATAGATTAAAATATAATATAATTAACAAAAATATTAATTTTTTATTTCTTTATATTTTTTAACAAATTATATTACAAATTTATATAAAATGTTTATATTTTTTAAATAAAATATTTTAAATAAATTTATATCAATTATTTAAAAACAAAAATAAATGATTATAAATTTTATAGGTCAAATTATAATTTCATAATAGGAGATCATTAAATAATACAATCAAATATTAACATCTTAACTGGATTAAATGTATAGATCTATATAACAATATTTAATTGGTTTATATCACTAAAGTTTAGTATCTCAAATATAAAAATTATCGGATAAGAAACTATTTAACTTTTAAAAGTATATACTTAAGTATGAGAAGGAGTGATTTTCGGGTTTTCTTTACCTATAATTTTTATTTTGTTAATATTTAATTAAGGTAGATGGAATGGGGAAATGTTTTGAGTGTTACGGGGGGAAAACATATACTAACTTTAAGGCATCACGGTTATAACGCTTACAATATTGTTATATAAAGTTAAAAGTCTACTTAAATCGATATAATCAAATCATATAGTAAAATGGATCTATAAACCCATAAAATTTGCAAATCCTTCCGGTATTTGGATTAGTTTATTAATAAAAAATAAATGATTATTGTTAAATATTATCGTGTTTTTTCGTTGTATCATAAAAAACAATCGTCCACCCCTGTATGAGAAAGAGAAAAGCTACGGTGCATTTGCATGATATCACTAAATCATCTGCGGTGAAAGTTTGGGGATTGGTCTAATTGTTTTAAGGAGAAAGATTATTTGATTTAATTTTATCGTTTTTTTTTCTTTATCAAATCAATTGTTTCGATTCTAAATTCAAAATTAATTAATCCAATTTAATCTAATGTTTTTTAAGGAGAATATTTTTTCCTTTTTTTTAATTAGAAAGGGATAAATAAACCTTATTTTATCTCTTCCACAAATTTTTTTATTAAAATTTTTTCAATATAAAACATAAAAAATTATATAATTAAAAAATAAGGTACAAGAACAATTTCCAATTAATTTTAGCTGACAAATTTATAAATATATTAAAATAATATGATATAATTTTAAAATTATATCACCATGGAGAAAATGAGCAGGTATATACTGTAATCTCATAAATATATGGGGTTTTTTTTTATCTATATCAAAGGTATTCTCAATATATTAGAGACAATCTTAAGGCAGATAAAATTATTATGAATAATTAAATTATTTCTCCAAATCTTTAATATAAATACCAAAATTTTTAATTAAATTAAATCATCAATAATTGTTAATTGATTCATATTAAATAATTTCATGATACATACATACACATATTCCGAAATGCTAAATCAAGCATGCCGAATAGAGTGGTCCAGGTATCCAATGATGCGTACAGGTTCAGAAATTGGCAAATGGCAATTGAATTTGACATCGTAGGACAGATAGATCCCAAGGTGATGTTTTATCACAGTGCGGCATGATTAATTAGTAATTATACACCACCTTGTAAGTTTTTTGAGTATTATATATTAGATGATTATTTCTGAATTTAAGTAAATTTTTAATAAAAATAAATGTAAGAAAATAAATATGCTTTAATTGTTAATAATACTTTTATTTTATTAAAAATTAAATTGATAATACTTTTAAAACTAAGAGAAAATTTATTAAAATAAAAAATTTGAATCGAGATATGTTATACTTAATTATTGATACTTTGAGCAAAAAATAAATATTAATTTAAATTAGGATTAACTACAATTACAATAAACTAATTTACAATTTATCAAAAACAAGGGAGATATTTTCAATTTTATATATTTTAGTTAGATTCAGAGATTCTAAATTCAAATCAAATTAAAATTTAAGTAATAACAATTGAAAATTTAAAAATTTAAACAATATATTGTTAATTTAAGAGAAATTACATGTTTGAATAATTTATCAGATAAAATCTATATATACTATCAAATATTATCTTAATAGTTGATAAACTTTTGTTTGTAATAAATGAAAACAAAAATCATTCTGTATATATCTTAGGGAGGTTAAGTGCATATTTGAGTTTTTGTTTGGAGAATTTTAAATCATAATTTAGACAATAACTTATAAAAGATCCAATCTTTAAAGAATATTGTAAATATTTACATAACTATAAGTTTTTCGTTTTCTCTTATTAATTTTCATTCAAATAATATAACTGTTATTTATCTCTGTTTCTTTTATTTTTCTATTTTTTTAATCTTAAATTATAATAATATATCTATGAGACTTAAAAAATTATAATACAATATACTTAAATTACAATTTAAAAATTTATACTATAATACATTTGTGTCTAAAAAACAATAATAATACTATATATATATATATATATAATTATTGTGCTGATACAGGAATTCCTTCACGTGTATAGAATGTGACTAATATAAAAAATTTCAATTAATCTAACCGTGAACCACAAACTGTTCCATCGATTGAAATTTTAGATAACATACACGTCCACAAGTTCGACATCACACCCGTCCTTGCTGGGGTAGCTAAATATAATTAAAAGAGATATTCCTAACAAATATACTATTTAAAAAATAAAATATATTAACAATTATAACATTTTTGATAAAATATTTTTATTTTTTATTTTTAATTAATATCCTTAAGATAATTATCAGCATTTTTTATAAAAAATAACGCGTACCACATTACACGAATCATCATGGACGCAGCTAAAGCATCCTATTAGTGTGTTTTATTATAAATTTTTATAATTATTTATATTTTAATTATTTAACTTTCACTTTTTTTCATTATAAATTAATAGTTATTTGTTATTTTAATCCTTTCACTTCTTTTTTTTTTTCAAATTTATCCTTTGCATCCACCCTCAGCACTATTCTCTCATCAATCCCGTTACGTACGTATCTGGTCTCTTAATCCAACATGTGAATCACATTTATTCTCAAGACGTCAAATCTCGAATTTTCTTTTCTCTTTTTTTTTTTTTTTTTAACCGTAACCAGCTTTAGTTCCAGCCTCCACGAACATGCAATGATACTGTCCAATAAACGGAGAGTTTCAATTTCGGAGAAAAAAAATAAAAATAAAGAGTATATGATTATGAGTCAAAACAAATATTTATTTAAAAAATAAATAAATATAAAGAAAGATAAAAATAAAATAGAAAGAATATTTAGCCGAAGAAACACATTTGATCTTTTTCCATAATTTTTTACTCGTTTACAAATATGAGTGTTTATATTAATTGCTGACGTCCTCTCCACTCCCTTATCTTTCTGGTTTTTTCTATATTTTTTTTCTCATTTAAGTGCATATCAGATCCTACACGATTATATATAGATTGTTTTTATATATTTTTTTCTTAAAAATAGATCTCTCTAACATTTAACAATATCTTTCCATATGGACATTCATGTTATCTTAAGGATAATTTATTTTAGATTTAAGTTAATTGATTTTAAAAAAACTAAAATAAAATTAAAATATATTAAAATTAATTTTAAATATAAAACTTTTATAAAAATCTATTTTTATTAAAATTATAAAAATTAAATTTTAATTGACACTAAAAAAAATTAAATTTTAATAATAATTATTTTTAAGTTTATCAAAGATTTAAATCTCTATCATATCATTTATCTAAAGTTAGTTAAAACGTTGAAAAATTGTACGTCACAAATTGATTAGAAACGGTTCTAATCAAATATATTATTTATCTGAAGTTAATTAAAGCGTTGAAAAATTGTACATGACTCATTGATTAGAGACGGTTTTAATAAGTATAGGTAAATCTAACCAAAACATTTGGATTTATCAAGAATTTATTATAACCTTTACTAAATTTTAAAAAATTTTCAAAAATTTAAACCCTTATTAATTACTTACAATTATAAAAACTTTCGCTATTTATTTTATTTTTAACAATTTAAATTCTTGTTACTTCATCACATTTATAAAAACATGTGCTAAATTACTAATGATAATATCCGTATTTATTTTTTATATTTCTAACAATTTAAATTATTATTATTATTATTTTATTTTATTAAAACAAATGAAAAAATTTTAAAAATTTATAATAAAAATTAAAATTTATATCATATACTGATAATTTTTCAAAATCTTAAATTATATTGTAAATGATTAAAATAATACTATAATATTTGACATTAATATTGTAATTGCACTAAAATATTGAATATACTTAAACCTAACATCCACTCTTACTAGTAATAAAAATTTTAAAAAAAAATTAAAATTAGGAACATCCACTCTTACTAGTAATAAAAATTTTAAAAAAAATTAAAATTAGGATGGGTTTGGGATCCATGAAGCTTTCTCAAAATTAGGATGGGTTTGGGATCCATGAAGCTTTCTCAACATGTTTTGCATGTTGCATCCTAACCTTGTACATTTGTAATAGTTCCTGCACATATAAATTTAGTAAAAAAATTAAAAATATTTTAAAAAATATTAAGTGTTAGGAAAAATCAAAATTTAATAATGTCTACACTATTTGATGATAGAATACTTTAATTCTCTAACATCGTGGTTTAGAAGACATGAAGATGATAAATTATATATTTTTTATTATTTTTTTACAATTAAAATAGTACAGAAATTATTTTTATAAAAAAATAAATACAAAAATAAATAGTACTTAAAAAGTAGATATAATAAAAAAAAAATATAAAAAAGAAACAAATTCTTAAATCAAACTTTTTTTATTATGTTTAATTAGCATAAAAAGTTGTTATTGTCGCTGCTCATATGAATATGTGCATTTAGCATGGCAATACAGTATTTATACAAGTATACATAGATGTATGTAAAAAAAAAAGTGAATGATTGATAAAATTCTATCATACTAAAATAACATTACAGTGTTTATATATGTATACATAGATGTATGTAAAAAAAAAAGTGAATGATTGATAAAATTCTATCATACTAAAACAACATTGAAACGGTTGATAATTGAGAAAGGTTGACTTTTCAAAATATATATATATATATATATATATATATATATATATATATATATATAAACTTGTTTTTAAAGGTTTTTTATGTAACTAATATCAAAATCCAATATGTTTGCTATGTTCATTTGCTGGAAAAGAGAGAGAAATAACATTATGCCTTCAGCCTCCACAACTAACATAAGTTACTATGTAGGTGCAATGCAAATTTGAAGTCAATAGTACTCTTATTTTTTTCATATTTAGAACAAGATCCAGTCATTTTATTCATATGCTTACTACTTTTAAATTTTTCTAACCTTAATCAAATTTTCATTAAAAATTAGAGAGAAAACATTACTCATATGTAGATATCTATCACTTATTCAATAATCATATCTTGTTAGCATCTAATAAGTAACAATTAAATTGTTTAATACTTTCTAAATTAGAAAAAATGATGTGAAGGAAATAAGGTTGTTTAAGTTAGAATCAAGGATTTAATTGTTTAATACTTTCTAAATTAGAAAAAATGATGTGAAGGAAATAAGGTTGTTTAAGTTAGAATCAAGGATAAGGTACAAATAAGATTATAAAAAGGGAAAGTATTTGGTTACAATGAATGAAATCCTCTCTACAATGCTTCATGGGTGAGTGACAGAGTTCCACTTGGCACAAATTTTGCACGGAACAGAATTTGAGAACTATAGAAACTTCTCAATGATTTCATTTTAGCTAAGTACTTGGCAAACTCAAATGATGGCAAACTCAAGTGATGGATCAAAGGAGTAGGAGACTGTTCTGTTTTATTTTAATTAAAGACAACAAAATCATGTTAATGACATTCCACTCACAAATCATACATACAATACATTAGATAAGACTAACATCAAACTTAGATATATTATTATTATTCTACTACCTCATTCTTAGCTGCATTTGAAATAAAAAATGGTTTTACATTTTTTTTTCTAAATCTTTTTAGTGTGCTAACATTGTTAAACATCATCCTAAGGATTAATTTGAAAACCAGCCATAAATTTGTTACATAGCCTGCTAATGATTCTTCAATTAAGTTATAACCAGCTCCTAAAATTTCCATAAATTTCCATGCCTCTCATGCTAACATAGTATGCCAATGAAGCTTTCATAATAGCCATTATGACAACCTATAAAACTATTCAAGTAAACAAAAATAAAAATTGGGCCAAAATAGTAGGCTTAATACTCCAATTAGCTTAAACAACTTAGTCCAACATAATTAGTCTTTTTTTTTCATCATTGAATTGACGTAACTACACATAATAATCAGATAATACTAACAATAATGTTTGCTTTACACTTTAAAACTAATGTATCATAAAGTGACAGTAATTTCGACATGAAAAAATTGAACTTAATATTTTTGCAAGAAAAATCATACTTGAGGGACATTATGATTCTGATTTAGCAACGGTGGTTCTAAGGTATTATGGTGAAAATTTTGAAAACAAAGTTATAATTATTGATGTTACTATTGAAGAGTCACATGTTCATTGTTAATTGCTTGCTTCTTCTAGTACTAATCAATCTCTTCCTTAATTGTAGAATCAGTTGAGAGCTTTTGATCTAGAGAATCTTCCTCTGCTGCACCACCACCACATAAACTATTCATAAATCATGAGAAAATTCATTTTGCTTCGAGGCTAGAAGGTTGATTGAAAATGTGTTTACAGAACTCTCGGCTAATGATATTTGTGAAATACGAACTTAACACTGATCAGTACCATTGTAAACTAGAGGAAGAAAGAACAAAGCCTTCAAAATCCCAACAATAATGACACAGGTGGTGTGGCGCCATTGTAGAAGGGAAAAACTCAGCGACAGTAGCATCCATCTAGTAGAATGAATTGAGTAAATTAATCTATTAAGGTTTTGAAATTGAAGGATAATGGTGAAAGAGGGAAAGGAAAAATGGAAACACACTTAAAATTGGGATGAAAATATTTTGGAGAAGAGAAGACTTTGTTACTGTAAAATCTAGAAGAAACTGATAAAATATACTAATATTATTTGTTTTTAGGTAGGATATTAGTAACTTTTTAAATATATGTTTTGATCAATATCAACAAGGTTTGAACCCTTCCTAGCTAAAATTATTCATTCGTTTACCTTAAACGTGAATAATATTATATTTTTATCATAGATTTATAAAACTGTGGTCACTATCAAATTTATCCGTGATTAATTAAACCTCAACCAATAAATTCTTGGTAAAATTATATTCTCTATGATAATTAAATAAACATTAATAATTGTTTAACAATTTTTATCTTTTCATTATATCATAGTCTATAATTTTTTTTCTTTTTAAGTGTATTGCCATATCCTTTAGATGTTCATAAATTAAATTTTAAAATTAATTTTAAAAAATTTAAATAAACTTATTAAATAATTTTATATTTTATGTTAATAGTTATATATTTTTATTAATATTTATTTTATTAAGTAGGACGAAGAAGATATAAGAAGATGTAACAATTTTTTTTTCTTAGAATATCAAATGATCCTTTTCCATCTTTTTGCTGCTAGTATTAGTATTAAACCTTTGCCAAAATGAAAACTGACTCCGGACGTGGTTATGATAAATCAGCAAGTTTGTTGTACTTTTTGAGGTTATTTAATCACTTCCTATATTTAAGTATTTTCTAAATGATTCTTAAAGTTTAAAGCAATTTTTATTTTGAAAACCGCTGAATTACTATTCTTTTTAACAACTAAATCATTTGGTATATATTCGTAAAATAAAAATATAAATTTAATATATTTTAAGTAACAAATTAACAATATATTTGACTAAAATTGCTTTATTAAATGCTAAACTGCCTCTTTTAGTATCTATAGGCCCAATTTTAATAAAAATAGTTTAAAAGACTACTGTAGAACATTATCCAACTTTAATGTTTGGATGATAAATAACGTTAGAAAAAATTGAAAGAAAAGAATAGAAAAATAAAAATAAAGTAAAAAGAATATAAAAATAATTTATTTGAATAAATAAAAATAAAAAATTATTTTATTTAGATAAATAAATAAATAAAATATAAATATAAATTTTATTTTATATTAATTAAAAATTAAATTAAACTTAAAATTTTGAATTTTATTATATTATTTTTGGTTAATATACCATTTTTTATATTTATTTTTAAACAGATATTTAATAATTTAAATATTAAAAAAAACAAACTTCTCCCCATTCTTATGACGGTTGGGAGAATAATTTTTTCCTACGGAAAAATATTCTTTTTTACCTATCTTTGTATCCATCAAAATGCCGAAAACATTTTCATGTAAAAACTACAGAACTCTCATCGTAAAAACACATGACTGAATTCTATCTACAAAAAAGGAACAAAAATTATCTACAAAAAAGGAACAAAAATGCTAAATAACAATAGTCTCATACTCCTTAACATTACCGATCAATGATAAAAGAGAAGAACTGGAAAAAAAAAAAAAAAGCAAATAAACATGCATTGCAAAGTCAACATCAGCCACATATCTTTGCTACTATCTGCCGAATCTAGGACCACGGTAGAGCTCCACCATTGCATTAGTAGAGTTCCAGGAAAATCTTCATTTGACTCAACGAGGAAAGAGAAAGAATCCAAATAAAAAAAAAATTGTTTGGATTTGTCAAAAAAAAAGAAGAAGAATTTATATTATTTGAATGGATAAAAAAATATTAATAATATAAATTTAATTTAAAATATTTAATTTTTTTATTATATTTTTTATTAATATATTTTATATTTTTAATATTTTTATAAATATATAATAATTTTAATAATTAAAAATTAAAAAAAATAAAGGATGAAATTTTTTTTTTCATTAATTTAAAAAAAAAATTCAAATAAAACCTGCAAAAATTTATTTCTTCTCTCGCATAAATAAATAATAAAAAAAATTTATATATTTTTTTATTCTATTTTATTTCACCCAAACAAAATATCATGCTTTTAGAGATAAATAGTTAAATTCTACATTTTTTAAGAGCTCCACCACCGACACTCGTTATGAGATATGACTTGTGAAAAAGAGTTAAATTACTGTGTAGGGGTAAATTTGAAAAATAAAAAACACTTAAACAGTTAAAGTTAAAAATAATTATTAATTTCAAACCCCTTTTAAGAGGTAAAGAGTTAAATTCTACCCCTTTCAAGAGTTTCACCACCCACACTTACTGTGAGATGTGACTTGTTAAAGAGTTAAATTCCTATGTCGGGGTAAATTTGGAAAATTAAGAAACACTTAAACAGTTAAAGTTAAAAATAATTATTAATTTCAAATCCCTTTTAAGAGCTCTATCACCAACACATTGTGAGATGTAACTTGTAAAAAAAAGTTAAATTCCTGTGTAGAGGTAAATTTGAAAAATAAAAACAGTTAAACTCTAAACACTAAACCCTAAACATTTAAACAGTTAAGGTTAAAAATAATTATTAATTTCAAATGGATACACTAAGTGACACGTGTCAAATATAGATGAGTACGAAAATTATAAGAGGAGAATATACTATATAGCATTAATCTTCAACGTATATTCATATTCATAAGTGATAATAAACACTGAAGAGTCTTCCGTTAGTGAGTATATATGGTCCAGAAGGAAAAGTGAAATCATGTTCTTATTAAAAATATGAATAATAAATTATTTAATAAAAATAGAAAATAAAATAATATATGATACAATAAATAATATGATAAAAATAAAAAATTATATAATATTTATAAATTTATACTATGAATAATATATTTAAAAGTATATTTTTTTATGGTGTTTTATAATAACAAAAAATGTGATATTATATATACACTCACAGAAAAGAGTAATTTGTAAGAACAAGAGAATGACAATAATAAATTTGTATAATACAATTATATATGGATGATTAAATTAAAAATTAATTAACAATCACATACTAACTTGAAAATGTTATGAAGTTTCTTTTCATTTTTAAATGTTTACACAATATTTAACCGTCTAAATTTATTGTTTTTATTTTTTACGCTAATCAAATGATTTTGAAATATATATATATATATATATATATGGTATTAATTATATTAGAAATATTTTTTTTTGGTTAAAGGTACTTTATCTAATTACTTATTAAAATCATTAATTATATAATTTTAACAGTTAAATTGAAAATTTTATTATATAAATTAAATTTATAAAATTTAGAAGATATTTGATAATATGTTAAATAGTTTTTTAATTTTTTAAGATATATATTATACGTTAAAATTAACTAAAATACACTAACAACATAGCAAATTTTTATATTATTATTTAATTATAGATTATTACGAGATTAAATTTATTAATTTTTATAAATAATTATTTAGAAGTTATATTTAAGGTGGTTGTTAACTAATTGAGAATATATCAAAATTAAATTTTATAGGTTAAATGGAAGTTATTTAATAAAATATTAATAATTTAAAATTTAATAGAATTTAATCTAAATAATAAAGATCTTTCAATTTTAAAATTTAATTGAATAGATTGATAAAATTTCAATTTTTTAAAGATATTTTTAAATGAAATAACTTTATCTGAAAGTTATTTTTAAAATAAATTAAACCTTTCACAGATAAAATGTGTGTGTGTGTGTGTATATATATATATATATATATATATATATATATATATATATATATATATATATTGCTGACGGTCACTTGTAAAAATTTTACATACTGACAACAAAAATAAATTAATGCAAAATTGCAAACTTAACACTTTTATAATTTATTCAAAATATTTTTATTTAGTTTATCAAATGAAAATAAATAAATAAACATGCGAAACTACTGCATGTAGTTAATATGTTATTATACTATTATATGTAAACTTACTCTATATGTTATTAAAAAGGGTAAAAAAAAATGAATGAAATAAATTTGGAACGATGAAATTCTCGAGAATCAAGCTCAAGCTGTTGACTTTATTGCTGCTAATTTTGAACCACTAAAAGACGAAATTTAAGGGTCCACCATATTTATATGACTTCCATCCTTTTAGGTTACCACAGTGACTTATCTTCTTCCCATTTTTATATATATATTTGTTACGAAAGCTAAAGGCCCAACGACGATGGTGCGATGCAACTTCTGGGTGATTTTTAAATAAAGAAATGCAGTGAAGGGAATGTATGAAACGATATTCACGAGTTTGAACTTCTCCTTCTCTTCATTAATTTATTTTGTGTTTGTTATTATCTTCCATTTTCTTATTTTGCTGTGGAATGGAACTCGTTTATGAGAGACTATAACACGGATACACATAGGACAGCTTATTTCATTATAAAACTTTACCATACAATCTGAATACATTCAAAGGGAAGGAAAAATGTACCGACTCTCAGCTGTCAAAGGCTTCAATTTGATGTTTTACCCGTACAACTATATATACACATTTATAAAGAAAATAAATAATTGATATTTGTAAAAAATTATATATATATATATCATTATATCATCTAATTATTATAATTATAATAAATTAATATATGTAATGTTTTTAGTATATCTTTTGCTAAATAATCCAATGATTTTTTTAAAAAAAACAGAAGTTGAATGTTTAAAAAGAAAATCATTAATACACCATGAACTATTTCATTTATTAAGGATCATATGTGTATATTTATATAAAAATAATAATAAATTTATATTGTATTATAAATTTTACATAATCAATCATATATATATATATATATATATAATTTAAAAATATTTGTTACTTTACAAATTAACTTTTAAGATTAAGATAGTCTAATTTATAATTCTGACATAAAAAGACTATTTTAATTTTTTAATAGATCATGTCCTACATTGATTAAAGAAAATATCAATCATACATATTGATATTTTTTAAAAATTTTATTTTTATATTCATATAATTATTATCAACTTTATCTACAATTATATATATATATAAAATAAATTTATTGATATATTTTAATGGTTTTAAAAAATATTAATTACTTTTTTATATATATTTTTATTAACTTTAATTTTTATCAAATATAATAAATTATTATATCTAATATTTTTATTTTTTATTACTAAATAGTTCAATGATTTCTCGTCAAATAAAGTAAGTGAATAATTAAAGAAGGAACCAACAATACCTGTTACTTTTCCATTTACCTATATTCATATCGGCACGTGTTAAAAAAAAAAAAACAAAGCTAAGCAACGACTTATTGCCTAAACATAATTGCTCATCTTTTACGTTCCATTCAACATTATTTTACATCTCATAATTTCTTATTGTTTCAAAATTACGTTATAAAGTCTGTAATATGTTATTGTATGCTTGTGTACTTTTCTTATTGTTTTCAACAAAGACTACAATGTGCTGAATGGCTAGTTTACTTTCCTATTTTTGGCTGTCTTTTCTAATATGGGATGAAATAAAGTTCACATCCCTATATACGACTTACATATTAAAAATTCAATAACCTTTACATTAATTAATATATAAGTCATGCACTCATGCGATTAAATTAAAAATACTAATTAAAAAGGTATTCTGCACAGATATATAAAAACTTCAATGCTAATTACATTTTGTTCTGTTATCAATTTCTAGTTATAACACCAACTGTAAGACTTCAATACTACCGAAGAAGTTATTACGAGAAACTTTTATTAGTGGAATATACACATGTTTTAAATCAAACCTAATATAACTTAAAAAATTTAGAGATTAATTAAGTTGCCTGTGATGTGATCCAAAATATTAATTTTTATTTTTCTGTATTTATTAACTTCCAGTTAACCATCACATCTCCGCGTGCAGTGTCAGTATATGTGAAGATTGGGCATCATATAAGACCTGGACGCATCAATCATATGATACACAAAGATCTCATTCTCACATAGTGACTTACACAGAGAGTACTCTAGAGTTAACAGTTACCATGGCTCACTCATCTCCCACCCTAGTGTTTACAGTGAAAAGGAAGCAACCAGAACTAATAGCACCAGCTAAGGCCACTCCTCGTGAAGTAAAGCAACTATCAGACATAGATGACCAACAAGGTCTACGTTTCCAAATTCCATTCATACAAATCTATGGTAACAATGCATCAATGGGAGGGAAAGACCCTGTTGAAGTTATTAGAGATGCAATTTCTCAAACTTTAGTATTTTACTATCCATTTGCGGGTAGGCTTAGGGAACATGCTGGCCGCAAACTTGTGGTGGATTGTACTGGAGAAGGCATTCTTTTCATCGAGGCTGATGCTGACGTCACACTCCACCAATTCGGTCACGTTCTTTATCCTCCATTCCCTTGTTTCCATGAGCTTCTCTACGATGTTCCTGGTTCACAAGGAATAACGGATTCTCCCCTCCTCCTAATACAGGTTTTTTCTTTTTTCTTTATCATATATTATTTATGCATATCTCAACTTTTCTTATTTTCCTACCAAAACATTATTTTCATCCCCTATCCTTTACCTTCCTCGTTAAATTAGTTCTTATACTTGTTGGAGTAACACAACTAAAGTATTAATTTTTTTCAGGTGAGATTATCTCCTTTTAAAGTTAATATGACAAAATAAAATAATATGATTATAAAAAATAATTTAAAATTTTAGCTAAAAATTAATTTGATAACCCTTATAATTATTGGAAACCAAAAAATCATTAAAAAAAGTCTTTTAATAAAGATTTTAAATAATGGATAGTAATAGTTTTAATTTTTATTAAATTTTTTTAATAAATATTTATTTATTAAAAATTATTTATCAAAATATATTTTAATAACAGTTTAAATAATATAACTATTAAAATTTAATATATTTTATATTAATTTAATATAAATTATTAAATTTATACAATTGTTATAAAATATTAGTAAAAAATTCAATTTTTTTGTATTGAGTAGTTCTTTTTATACTTTCTTACTTGGATTTAGATTCAATTAACAAATAATTAGGTATATGATTTTGAAGAAACATGATTCTTATTTAAGGTTAATATTATTTATAAGAGATGTGCTATTTATATTATATATTTATGTATTTAATTTTAATATAATATCAGTTTAAATATTTTATACAGTTATTTAATTAAAATTTATTGAGTATAAATTATCCATTTATATAACATATTTTTATTATCTTTCTTCACTAATTATATTATTTATTACATTTCACATTTTTCTTCCCTTTTAAAAATAATTATTTATAATTTTTTTATAAAAGTAACATTCTCTGTTCTTAATTCCTACTCAGTTTTTTACAATACTTTTAAACAAAAAAATTAAAAAAAAATAGTGTAGAATAAAATAAGTAATATAACATAAATTGATTAAATATGAAATATAAAAACAATTATAAAAAACCACTAAAAAATAATTTATTTACAAACAAATAAAGAATTATCAAATATTAAGATATTATTTGTTAATATAAATTTTGTCTAATAAACACAATTTATTATAAAAATTTGAAAAATTTATACTAGCATATGATGTATTATACTAATATTTAATATATTGATAGACAGTATATACTAATATCTTATACTAATACAATTATTTATTTCTGTAAGATATTTTATTGTTAATATGAATTCATAAAATACCTATACCAAGTAATTAAATTTTTATTAAAAATTATATTTTCTTTTTATTTTTAATAGATTCGTATCCGCAAGGAAACAACTATTCAAATCAACTTCATAATACGATTCAGAGAATATATATCTATCTTTTTATAAAAGGATTCTCCAATTTAATGATAAAGTTGTACTTTTTAAAAATATTATAATTAATTACTCATTTTAAGAATTTAAAGAATATAAAAATTTATCTTATTAATTGTTGAAAAGTTTAAACATTAAACTTAAATCCTAAAATTATTATTTTTATTATTATTTGAATAATTCATAAAAATCATATCTAAAGTGAAAAAGAAATGTTGTATTAATATAAATATTAATTATATATTAATAATATGATGAATTGACTGGACATGTATGCCAATGGTAATATATAGCTATTTATAAACTATATATTTTTCTATTATATAAAAAATTTATCTATAATATTGATTAATTAATGATATTTTTATTCGGTATAAATTTATTTTTAAGTAGAAAGCTATCTAATTTGATTATAAAAATATGACTGATCTAATAAAAAATAATTTTTTGGTATACTAATAAAAAAACGGTTTGAATTTGATTAGATAATTTTATTTTTAATTTTTTTTTCAATGCCAGTTTTAATTAAAAATTATTTTGATAAAAATATAAAATTTATATGCTAAAAAATTAGACATAAAAATAAATTTAAATTAATTGAAAACTAATATATTTATAAATATATTATAATAATAAGATTTCTATCCTTAAAAAACTAATAAGAAGTAAGTGTAAGAATAAAATTTTAAAATATAATTAAATATTTCAATTTGATACATACATAATATATAAGTATCGATAAAAGATAATTATATATACACATACAAATTTAGTTTAAATTGGATTAGATAAATTTTTTAAATTAGATTTAAAATCCGATTCAATAGAAAATTTCAGTTTATATAATTTTTTATTTTCAATTTTTGGTTAGTTCGATTTACAGTTTACACTATATTTAAATTGATTTATAAACTTGTATTCTTGATGTATGATATTGTTAGTGTAAATGCGTAGGTCCTACTCTATAGCAACAAATGCAATCTTTTCTTTACTCGAGTCAAAACCGTGAGTAGTAAGCATGTATATCAGTATATGTCACTAAAATTAGAATTTTGTACCTAAGATGAAATTTTCCTTATATAATAAAGAATTCTCTTATATATAAACTTTAATAAAATTACATATTCAATTTATATTGGAATATTGGAAAAAAAATATGTTGTAAGAATCTTGGAAAAATTCTTAACCGCTTTAAATCTATAATCCATACTATCAATTTGATACATACATTGATAACAGGTGACGCGCCTCAAGTGTGGTGGTTTCATATTGGCCATTCGGTTGAATCACAGCATGAGCGACGCATTTGGGTTATCAAAATTCATGAAAGCTGTAGCTGAAATGGCCCGTGGCGCAAAGGAACCTTCCATTGCACCAGTGTGGTGTAGGGAGCTCTTACTTTCAAGGAACCCACCACGAATCTCACGCACCCATCACGAATACGAGGAAGTAAAGGGTAGTAGGGTCCCATTATTAAATGACTTGGTACAAAGAAGTTTCTTCTTTAGTCCTGTTGAAGTAAATGCTATCCGTCGTTTGATTCCCAAACATGTTGGTAAATGCACCACATTTGAGGTCATCACAGCATGTATGTGGAGGTGTCGCATAAGAGCATTGCAACTTGACCCAAATGACGATGTTCGTTTCATATACGCCGTTAACATTAATTCCAAGGTGACTCCCCCATTACCTGTTGGTTATTACGGTAATGAATTTGTGTATGCGGTAGCGGTAACCACAGCAAGAAAGCTTTGTGAGAATCCATTTTGGTATGCTGTAGGATTAGTTACAAATGCAAAAACCAACATGGATGAGGAGCATGTGCGGTCCACAACCGATTTGATGGTGATTAAGGGAAGACCACAACTTGCAACTATAAGAACGTACACGGTTTCGAATACTACTCGTACTGGGCTCAGTGAAGTGGACTTTGGGTGGGGCAAGCCCATTTATGGTGGGCCCGCTACGGGTGAGATCACCAATTTTCCTGAAATGACGAGCTTGTACATGTCATATAAAAATAACAAAGGACAGTATGACATAGTGATGCCAATTAGCTTGCCATCCAAAGCCATGGAGAGGTTTGCAAAAGAGATGGATGGGATGCTTGGAACACAAACCATGTCTATGCTGTGAGAGATTCTTGTGTATACTTATTAATATTTAGTGGACGAGTTTTAATAGGATGGCACATAATGAGAAGAGTGTGCGTTATGTGTATGATAAAATCTAAAAATAAAATATGTGTGTGCTTGTGTACGAGAGAGAAAGAAAATATGTGTTATGTGTATGATGAATTCTAAAAAAGTAAAATAGAATTACCATGTATCCTAATTGCTAGCTGGATGTATTTTAGTTTTCTCAAACAACGTATAGGATGTACAGGTTTGGTTTGAAGTACTGCTTGTACTTCCCATTTATAATATAAATTTACTTAAAAAAAATAATTAGGTTCGAGGATAAAAAAGTAGTGCCTTTTGACTTGTTAAAAAGGAGTGAAACAATTATAAAAATAATAAATAACAAAATAGACTATTTAATTTTGTTTTCTCTATATGCATGACACTATTTATGAACCAATGTGTTATTATTATGAAATGTTTTTTCCTTTAAAAGAACAATTTTTATTGCCTTTCTTTTTAATTATTATGTAAATACTATCGTGTTTTCATTTTTTGTTGTTGTTGAATATTTTACTATAAAAATGATGAAAACAAGAAAATGATAAAAGTATACTTTTATTATTTTTATATAAATATTTAAAAATAAAAAATAAAAAATATTTATATATAATTATTTATAAAAATAAAAAACCTTATTAAAACTATTAGCTTTCCAATTTATTTAAATTTTTATTTCACTTCCTTCCATTTTTTATATGATTTTAAACTCTTATTTTCAAAAGTTGTTGGTTTGATACTGTTACTAAAAAAAATTATTAAGTGATAATATTATTTAAATAAATGTATAATTTAATTTTAAAAAATTGGAGCCTATATATATTTTTATCTTAGAAGATGTGAATGTGTACAATTTAATATTGATTTGATTATATTTTAATTTTTATAAAATTTAAATATATGAACAAAATTAACATATTCAGTTATCAAAGTTTATAAATTGATATATTTTAGAAATTAAATAATCCATTAAAAGGTTAAATATGAATAAAAAATATGTAAAAAAAACTAAATTATATATAATTTTTTGGACCACAAATATAAATAATTTTAATAGAAGAAATAAAATTCAAAATGGTAGAAATAAAAAAATTAAATATAACTATAATATCATTAAGACAATAAAAGTTTTAAAAAATCTCGAAAAAAAAATTGATCTAATCTGTTCAAATTATGAAACCTACACACACAATTTGTGTAGAGGTTTAAAAATTATAAAGTGTTAATACTAATAGTAACCGAAATGCAAGATTGAGTCGAGTTAGTTGAATAAGTTGATCAGGCTCAATTTTTAATCATGCATGTAAAAAAGTTTTTTATATATACTTTAAAATATATTAATTTCTAAATATTAGCTCGAGTACGTCGTTATAGTCAAAACAAATACTGCAAAATTGTTCAAGATGTCATTTTTATTTAAATTATTTAAAAGAAAAGTTTTATTAAATGGAAACTTATGATTACTAAAAATAGAAATGAAATTGAATGGAATACGTTTTAAGATTTATTTTATTTAAAGTTTAGTTTTATATAGTTTGTTTAATAAATAAATAGATTTAATTTTAAAAAAATTATTTTTAAAAATATATTTATAAAAAAATTTGTTTAATTTATTATATTAATTTTAATATATATTATTAATATATTTATATAATTTTTTAAAAATTAAAATTTTTAATTTTTAATTTTAAATAAAAAAAATTTTAAACATTTTTTTTTCTTCAAAATAGAATCTTCTTTTATCATCTTCATCTATCTTAGTTTTAAAAATTTATTTTACATATTTTTTAAAATGCAGTTTATATGATTTATCTTCACTTACCTCTTAGTTCCTATGTAATTATATCAAAAATATATGTCATATGCAGTTCATTATTAAGTATAATATTTTAAAAAATAGAATTATAAAATTATCTTTATTATTAGATTTGTTTAATGTTTATTATAAATTTTGTATATTTTCTTTTA
The DNA here is from genome assembly GCA_037954105.1 of Canavalia gladiata. Lineage (NCBI taxonomy): Eukaryota > Viridiplantae > Streptophyta > Magnoliopsida > Fabales > Fabaceae > Canavalia > Canavalia gladiata. The sequence goes on along the minus strand of CM075661.1, from coordinate 19,313,385 downwards.
ATTTTAAAATAAGTAATCTATATTTTAGTTTAACTTTTATATGTATCTAAATTTGTTTATATATATTATAATTTTTTATATGTTATTGAATTAGTATTTAATATACATATTTTAAAATTATTTAATTTATAATAATATAAATTTTTTAAATATCTTTTCTATTTAAAAATAACAAAGTTATTTATTTTTTTAACATCAATATATTTAAGTTAACTTGAAAATAATAAAAATAAAAAAAATATTAATCAAATATAAAATAATTATATTTTTTAGTTCATAAATAGTAAATGGCTTAGTTTAAGAATCTAAAATTAATTCTCATGATTATTGGCACAATAATAAGTTAATCTATCTTTAGAAAAATTAATTTATAATTGTATTTGGTTGCAATAGCATCTTTTTTAAATGTTAAGTAACTTTGTGGGATGCTTTTTTAAAATTAACCTTTTCTTTACTGTTAAGTAATATATATATATATATATATATATATATATATATTATTAATATTTTTATTATTCATTATTTTATTTTTTTCGAAGTTTAACTTATATATATATATATTATAATATTTAAATTTCTTTTTTTTAAATCAATAATTAAGATTATGCTGATTGATTACTATATCACTTTATACTAAAGTTGGTTATGCTTATATGTTGGTAAGGATTTGATTTCATGGTGTAGCTATACTAAATAAGAAAAATTCATCTATTTTTTATTAAATAAATATATTAAATATTTTTATATTTTAATATAATAGCTATATAATTTTTATAAATAAAAAATATTTTTACAATCCAAAACTTTTTAATATTTTTTAGTAATTTTTTTTAATTCATACATTTTTATTTTAGTAAACAATAATATTTTTTTATTCTTTTAGTTCTTCTAATTATTAAATAAAAAGTACTAATTAGTTTTTATATTTTTAACATAGCAAATATATAAATTTTTTATTGAATATTTATTTTATAAAATAATAAATAAATAAATAAATTATAGAAAGATATGTCTAAACTTTAATTTAAAAATTAATTAGTGATTTTAGGTTGAAAGTTGTAGGTCCCATTTCTAAAACTTTATCTTTCAGAATTAAATCATATAATTTATAAAATTTCAATAGAAAAAATACTTTTTTTATAATATTTTTTTATAAATATTGACTTTAAAATCATTATTAATTGAAATGATTGCACCCGATAGACAATTTATGTATAGACACGTATGTGTCCAACAAATTTTATATTGACATATAGTTAATATGAACCTAGTCATATCTATATATAGTTATAACGTACTATCTAATTACAAAAATACACATTACATTTAACATAATGTTTTAGGATTGGTTTTGAACAATAGTATAATCAAACCATTCATGCATACACCAGTTCTAAGCTTATAAAACATAATTACAAATAAAATCTCTTCTTTAATCCTACATCTTCGGTAATGAAGATATAAAAGGAAATAGATCATTCCATAAGCCTTTAGATAATATAATGCGTTCAAAAAACTCTTCGTCTTTGAAAAGGCTACTGGTGAATCTAGCCACCATCATTGTCTACCTCTAGATCCACCAAAAGATAGGATAATTTATCTTGTAAGCAAACTACACGAGGAATCTACATACAAAACAATACAAATAGAAGGAGTGAGACATAGATTTCATTTAATAATGTAAGGTAAGAAATTAAAATTAAGTAAAATTATATCATCCATAACTAATAGTATTCAATAGAATTCAATCACAACCAATACACAATGAAACAAGATCATGTAATGTATGTATGGAGGTTCAATTATAAATTTAATAGAACATTTTTTACATAATGATTGATTTATAATTGTTCTAAAACCTAATGTGTATCATACCATATTATGTTTTGTCAATCTTAACTATATTATCTCCATATGATATGCTATGCATGTAAGCTTAATTTATGCATCAAAATTTTTCAATCCAACACATCAAGTATAATAAATATGATTACATCAAATATTATTAATATTATCATAACTGACACGTCACATCAAGTGACATAAGCAATCATATAAATTTTTATTAAATTTAGGATAATCAACACATCAAATGTAATAAAAGATTATTGCATTAAGTACCACATACAGTCACATCAAATGTTGTTAACATCTACAGTATAAATTTCAAATATTATTAACATCAAGTTTGGAAGAAATGGAGGGATGATTTTTTTTTAAATAATAGATTTTAAATATTTTTATAAAATAAAAAATATTTTAATTTTTTCACCAAACTATTCAATTGAATATTTTTTATATGTATCATATAAAAATATTTTTGTATAATTTAAAAAATTATTATATCGTATTATTTTTTAAGAACATAAATTTATATTTAAATATCATAAATTTTTAAAATTATATAAAATTATACAAATTTCTAATGTTTATTAAGATTTACAAACATAGTCTTAATATAATTTTTTTAAAATATATAAAATTTCACCTTCAAATTTTTACATATAAAAGAGAACCACACAAATTAAATTTAGAATTTTATTATAAATTATTTTACATCAACTTAAATAATTTTTCAATTTAATTATACTATTATATTTCCACCTTTAATTAATTTAATTATTTAAATTTATAATCACACATAATATAATAATATTTTATTTTTAAATATATAATCAATTACAAAAATATAGGATTAAAAGAAATTTTATGCTTATTTTATTTTTTAAATTAAATAAAAAATCTCTTTTCTCATCTCGATTGAAGAACAAGGTAAAGAACGTGGATTTTTAATTAAATTTCTTTTTCTTTAACCTGAATATTTGTGTGATCCACAATGATGCAAAATGCCTACGAATTGAAATGTCTTAATTCTAAGTTTAAAATTACATATGCCATAATAGATTGAATTTTTGAAGAAACTTGAAAGAAGAAGTTCTTGAAATTTTAGTATAGTACCTTCTAGATATTATTTCAATTTAATACCATGACTTTAATGTCTAAGTTTGTTGAATTGTTGCCAAGAAGGAACAGACGAGTAAAATTTGCTGGGAGAAGACGAATTTGAAACTGTACGAACAGAAAAGAAGCTTGCAATTGACACTTGGCTATTTTTTTTTTTTCATGGAAAATAGGATATTACAAAAGTAATTGGACATAAAGTAGATGAGAATGAGAGGAATATATTCACTTTAATTTCATCTTATAAAATTAAAATATACTACCAAAATTAAATACATATGAACTATTACAAAGTAAAATCAAAATTCATATGACATAAGATCATAATTTACGTATGACAAAATTTACATAATTTTTATAAAAAATATTTACAATTATATATATATATATATATAATTTATAATCTTTATTATTAAATTATATGATATTATCTTAATAGGTATAATTTTAAAATAAAAAATGCTTAAATGTCGTGAAACATTAGTTAATTTAACTCTAAAATAAAAAATTTATAATGTTAATTTAAAATATAAAATATAAAATAAGTTAGTTAATAATAATATGGATGTATAAAATGTAATAAAAAATATCAATACATATAACAAGTCTCCTATTAATTCCGATAACAGCAATAACTTTTTAAGCATCGAAATGTTATATATGTATTCACCAATCACCATATTGTAGGAATGGAAAGTTTGGGTAGAATATTTTAATATTTATTTTTAAGCTTATATTTTAAAAAGGATATATATTTGTGTGAATAACAATTTTGATTTTTTAATATTTATTAGGTATTTAATTATATATTATTCATAATTTATTTAATTGAAATATAATTTTTTAATTTTAATTTTTTATAAATTAATAAAATATAAATATTATTATAAAATAAAAAATACTTATTAATAATATAGGGATTTAGGTTTTGATTATTAATTTCAAAAAATTAATTTTATTAAAATAATTTCAAATTTAATTAGATCATATATATATATAAAGGTAAATAAATATGGATATTAGATATTATAATATCCACATCCGTCCCATAAAAATTTATAGGAATTGATCCATATCTAAACTCAAATATGTTAAACAAATATTTATCCTATTCATTATGAATTTTTTTTAGATACTTATGTGAGAAAATAAAAAACCTTTTTTACTTTGTGACAGAGATAACTAAGTGAGTGATGGTAAAATCCAGCAACTTTTTTTGAATCCAAAGGTTCTTCCTTGAAAATTAAACTTACTGATTTTAAAGTTTGATTTAATTTATAAATATGAATTTATTTTTTAATTGTTATTTTGACAATTTTACCCTTATCTATTTATCCATTATATTCTTATTAAGCAACAACGTCTATAAAAAATATGTTATTTACTAACAAAAATATTGTCAAATATTAAGATAGTATTTGTTAATATAAACTTATCTGTAAAAGTTAATTTGTTAGTATAATGTTTAAAGGTTTATGGTCATAGACAATATTTCATAAATAATATGCAATGTATTAATATTATATATTAATATTTTGTACAAAGAAAAAATATTAGTTAGTACAGAATATGATGCTATTAATATAAATTCTAAATATACAGTAATAACTTATTTTTTATTTAAAATTTAATTAATAAAAGTTATTTTAACATAAAATTATTAATAAATGATAATTTATTTGCAGTGAAGTAATTTTTTTTTTCTCAAAATGAAGTCGACTACAGTATGGGAACGGATCTAACAATATTATCTAACAATTTATGATCGATAAAGTGTACAATATTCCATCAATATGTTCTGAATAAGGGTTAGAAATAAAACTATTAAGACAAAATGGTTTTATTTTTAAGGTATTTCATATATAAAAATAATTTAAAAGGATTTCACATGCCAATTTTTACATTGTGGGATGTATCGTTACAGTCTTTACAGATCAACATGCAGTTTACAGGGAAATAATAGAAAGGATAAATTTAAATACAAGATATTACAATATTATTTTAAAATAAAATTAACATTTCATTTCAACGATTTTTTAGTGCTTAAAAAATTATTAACGATTTGATTGAAGAATAACACCCACGGTATTACATAAGCACGTTTAAGTTTCATCCTATGTGTTTGAAATTCGCTGCAGATTGACACTCTACACGCTCAAAAAAGTTCCCGCGAATCCGGTGGGGCGGTGCCCTATATTTCCTCATCATATTGACGCAACATGATTTTTAAAAATGTGAAGATGTGTAGGTTTGGTATAATCATATTTCTTGGCTTTAAAATGTATTCCTTGAGTTGCGCCCACTTTAGTTGCCGAATGAACCATTCCTTCCAAAGATTCCCTTCTTTTTCTCCTTTGGAATGATATGTTTTTATAGTCCTATTACCACTCAACCACCAATTAAAATCCCACCAACTCTTTATCAGTAAACTCAACCACATTATTCTTCCGATCCAATACTAATCGTATTCTGTTTTGCACCCCCAGAATGAGAACTTCCATGATCCTAATTCCCTTTATACTAGCTTCAATAATTGCGCATTTTCAACTCCCAGCGGTATCTCAGACAGTGTCATCACCGTTAGGAAATCAAGGACAATGGCACCTTTTGCAACCAAGCATTGGCATATCAGCTATGCACATGCAACTTCTACATAATGACCAAGTAATCATGTTTGACCGAACCGATTTTGGCCATTCAAACCTCCCTCTTTCCAACGGACGTTGTCGTTTGGATCCGTACGACGCTGCACTTAAAATCGATTGTTCCGCTCACTCTGTACTATACGACATTCTCACAAACACGTTCCGTCCCTTGATGGTCCAAACAGACACATGGTGTTCTTCAGGCTCTGTTTTCCCCAACGGTACCCTCATCCAAACCGGTGGCTTCAACGACGGTGAACGTAGCATTCGAATGTTCACCCCATGCTTCGACGGAACCTGCGATTGGGTGGAATTCCCAACTGTGTTATCTCAACGAAGATGGTATGCAACAAATCAAATACTACCAGATAGTCGCATGATTGTAATTGGAGGTAGAAAACAATATAACTATGAATTCTATCCAAAAGATCCCCAAAATGCTCCTTCTTCTATTCAATTTAGCTTTCTCCAACAAACCAGCGATTCATATGAAGATAATCTGTACCCTTTCGTGCATCTTTTACCCGATGGAAACTTATTCATCTTCGCCAACACTCGTTCCGTTTTGTTAAACTACAAACAAAATCGTGTGCTCAAAGAGTTCCCTTCTATCCCCGGTGGAGACCCTCGTAACTACCCGAGCTCAGGCTCTTCCGTTCTTCTCCCTCTAGACGAAAACAATGGATCCAACAAAGCTCAAGTTATGGTATGCGGAGGAGCGCCACGTGGCTCGTTTGAGAGTGCCGCGAAGGGAAACTTCGTGCGTGCTGTTGCCACGTGCGGAAGACTTAAAGTCACTGACACCAACCCCTCGTGGGAGTTGGAAAACATGCCGTTGCCACGTGCCATGGGAGACATGCTTATTCTCCCTAACGGCGATGTCCTTATAATTAACGGCGTAGGGAAAGGGACAGCCGGGTGGGAGCTCGGCCGTGAACCGGTGCTGACGCCGGTAATTTACCGTCCGTCGGAGAAAAACTCAGAGCAGCGGTTTAGTGTGATGGCAGCCGCGGTGAGACCTAGACTTTACCATTCCTCGGCGGTGGTATTGAAAGATGGAAGAATTTTAGTGGGTGGAAGCAATCCACACATTTATTACAATTTCACAGGGGTTGAGTACCCTACGGATTTAAGCTTGGAAGCATTTTCTCCGCCGTATTTGGCACCGGAGCTTGATTCGGTGCGTCCAACCATTAGGTTTATTACGAATAGCATGTTGGGGTATAGGGTGTTTTCTTATGTCACGTTTACGGTACCTGACTATACTTCGGCGAGTCAAGTGTCAGTTAGGATTCTGGCACCGTCGTTCACGACGCACTCTTACGGAATGAATCAGAGAATGGTTGTGTTGAAGTTGTTCGGAGTTACGAATGTCAACGGCGAAACATATTATGCCACCGTGATGGGGCCATCGACGGCGGAGATTGCGCCGCCGGGGTACTACTTGTTGTTTGTGGTGCATGCTGGTGTACCAAGTTCGGGTTTGTGGGTTCAGGTGATGTAATAATGTAGTAACGGAGAGAACTTGGATTAGTTGCAGATTAATTGGTTAAATGGTAGTTAATAACATAAGTGTAAGGAGGGGAAGTTATTAGTAATTTAGTATAGAATTAGATGAATCATGATGAATCGGTGTGTTATGTTCACCTGATGATCAATATGTTCCCTGCTTTTCTCAACATTAATTCAATTAACTGTCACATCAAAAATGCATTTCTCTAATTTAATTTTCTTTCCTAACTGCTGTAGACACCTATGGAGCACACATGCAGCGTAGAATTCTATTTTGGAAATTGTTTTAAGATCAAAACTATTTTTCTTACATTGGACACGTAAAGTTTAATTAACACAATAAAATTACATCAAAATAAATTTAAATTTGTTTACTGACAAATTATTCTTTATACATTTTACAAAATTATATTGAGTTTTAAATTGAAGTATACTTAACATACATCATGTTTAATTTTTACATTATTATTATTATTATTATTATTATTATTATTATTATTATTATTATTATTATTATTTTCCCTCCTATTTTTAGTTTTTTGTAGATTTATATTTTAATTATATTTGTTCTTTTGAATCCATATTACTTGTTTGGTAATATTGATGATACTAAACATAGGACTTTCAACTGAAAAATCCTATATTAGTGGTCAAGAAACAAATACTACCAATGTATTTTTTTTTACACTCTCTTTTAATATACATATATATATATATATATATATTAAATTCAATTGAAATATTTTAATAATATAAAAGAATCACATATTGTTATATTTTAAATATTGTTAAATTTTGTAATAAAAATGTAATTTTATTACACAGTTAATATAAAAATATTTACATTATCAATGAATTAAAAATTTATGATATATATGATTTTTGAAATATTTATTATAAAATTTAATTATTTTTATAATGTTATAATATATAATTAGATGGTAGAAAAGATTTTTATACTATTAACAAAATTCAATTAAATTTTGATAATAATTATATAAAATTATTTATCATACTTTTAAAATTATTTGTTAGGTAACTTTTAGATATGTTGGTCCCACCAAGAAGAGAATAAATTCAGCCTGATATTTTAATGAGATTTACATTGAATTTATCTAATAATAAATATCGTGTTGGAAAAAAACGACTATAAGCATTACTCATGATAGCTAACAATGAAATTTGATACGCATAAAAAAATATATAAAACTATCCATATCCCTCACCATTATCCTAAATTTATTCGTTTTTCCTATATTTATTCTGCATCCTGTTATGTATCGGTTGAGACATGCCACTGATATTTAGTTTATTTGATTGATTTGAATGACTGCAGTAGAAATAAGAAGAAAAAAATAGAAAATTTATTGCATAAATTTATTCAGAAAGCTGAATAATTAAGAGAAATGTCAGTAATAAATTTTCAACATATTTTTTTAATAATTAGGCAATTTCATATAAAATCCATAAATTAAGTTTTATGTGATCTGTGAGAAATTTATTCAATGATATTATAATATCCTTATATGTCAAAAAATGCTACCATTCAAGTATATTTAATTCTCAATACTTAGAACTATATAATTATGGTTTACATAACACGTAAGTCATGTACTTTTAGGATGTTTAAGAAATATTTATATGTAAGTCCTGTACTTAAAACTATATAATTATGGTTTACGTAATATGTAAGTCATGTACTTTTAGGATGTTTAAGATCTTTATATGTGTAAGTTCTGTACTTTTAGGACATTTAAGATCCTTATGTGTCTGTGTGAATGTTAATAATTATTCTTAATATTAAAGAATTAAAATTATAAAAGATTTACAAAAATTATCAATATATGCTTTTAGTAATTTTAAATACATCTTTACCGTAGTTATTTACTTTTTATCCAATTGTGTAAATTTATTATAATTTTAAAAATATTTATTTAATTCCTTAAAAGAATAAATGTAAATTTATTTACAATAAAAATAATTAAAAATTGTTTTTAACTTGACAATTTGATTCATATTCCAACAAGTCTTTTAACATAATAAGAAATTTAAAGTCACATTATTATTAAATATAAATTCTTTTATTTTAATTGAAAACATAAATATTTAGTATAAAAATATATAATCACTAACTATAACAACCAGTATCCTAAAACATATAGGATTAATTAGATGCAAGTTATGTATTAATCCTTTTATTTAAAATATATTTGAGTTTAGTGTTAAAATTTAGGATTACAAAACTGTTACAACTAAAGTCTCTGGAAATAAAACACGAGATTAAAAAGCTGTCACAACTAAGTTAATTCCCTTTGATTCAAATTAAATTAATTTTTTATTCTCAAATAATAAAAATCTAAAAACACCATGGCATCATGGTCAGTTGACTTCTGAGGAAACACAACATTAACAAATTACCACAGTTAAATTAATCTTTTTATTGTAAAATTAAATTTAATTATTTGTAGTTTTTTAACAATGCAATTAAGTCACGCCACAATTCAAAATTTTCTTCATAAATTAAAATGTTCCAACTGAACGAACAAGAATAAATAAAGAAATCAAACATCGAATTCAAATTTTTTTTTCTTTTTTATTCTCCTGTCCAATTTTATTTATTTTCATCATGTATAATATATTTTTAATTACAACACTCATTCTTTTTCTTTCCTTGATACCTTTGGGTTTTTTTCTCTGAATTTTGTATATTTTTAACATTTTAATATTATTTGAAAACGAAATTCCTAAACCATATAAAAACAATCAAGCATTTTACTGTTCGAATAACTGAAGTCCAATCAATATTTGGGACGAAATCAATACAATGAACAAACCTGTCTTCGGGCATATTAAGCAATACCAATACCATGGCAGAAAAGTATTTCTGGGCCCAAATAAAGCCCACAAAACGAAATGAAAGAGAGAATAAAACACTGAAGTTCTGAAGCAATGGTTTCAGGTTTACCCAAAAAATTAAAAATATTAGTTTTTGGCCCCCTCAATGCTGAGTTCCAGAATAATTAATTACATAAAATACGTGTAGGAATAATTTGTTAAAAATTAGATTTACTTGAAATCACTAATTATGCTTTTTTGTGACCTAAACTATTCGCAAAATAAGTAAATAAACCAGTTGCTGTGATTTCTTACTTAACGATCCATTGATTTTGAACACTGAGCGCAGACTGCCGCAGGTTTTGAACGGTGTGGGACTACGGTCGATCATAGTTTTGCAATTGATTTCTGTTGATCTTATATCTATGGATCAACAAAGTTCTATGTGCAAGTATGTGAAGCAAATGATTATCAACAGCAAAGCAGGCATCAATTGAATCGTGGAAGTGCATACCGTAACCATAATTGGCGATGAAATTTTACGAGTTCTAAAAAAACGAAACGGACGCCAAAAACTAGCTTATCCCATAACAAAAAGATGAAATAAGAGCAGAAATATTTTACAGTAGATTTTGACAATGTTTGCACCAAAACAACAAAACGAGGCCAAATACTACCACTAGTGACGAGTAGGAATTTCATCCGTTGACAAAAAACTGAAAACAACCAAATCCTTAATGTCCCCTTTGAGATAAGTGTATTTCCTGAGGACACCCTCTCTAAGGAACCCAACCTTTTCCAACACCCTCTGAGAAGCCTTGTTCTCTAGAGAGGTAAAAGCTTGCAACCTTAGCAAATCATTGAAGTCCTTGAAGACTTGAGGCACCGCAATCTTGAGTGCTTTGGTGGTTATCCCTTGGCCCCAATAATTGGCCCCTATAGCGTAGCCTATGTCAGCCTTGCACCTTTCATCACCTGACCATGGTTTCACCGAAATAAAGCCGATAGAACGGTCATCAAGGCAAATTGACCTGCGCCAAGGGTGAGGTATGCAAACATCTCTTATGAACGCCACAGCCTCTTCCCTTGAACCACATGTCTTCCATCGGAGATTTTGAGTCACTCGATTATCCCCTGCCCACAACAAGAAATCTTCAACGTCGCTCATCTTGAATGGTCGGAGACTAACCCTAGAGAGATCCATCATCGTCGTCTTGGTCAACCTGCCTATTTTGTTCTTCTTGTCTAGTGCATATTTATAAATTGATTTGTGGGCACCACCACCACAAGATGGATGATGGGTTGATGACCTGGGTGGTTACTAGTTCCAAGCTAGTAGTAAAGGAAACTGGGGGCTTCAAGTCCTTAACCGATGGCCAATGTGCCTTTTATTTTCGCCTTCTAAACCCCCGGTTTAACAAATGAACAAAATACAATTAAAAGTGATTAAAAAATTAAATCCTATTAATTTTAACTACAGAAGAATTTTTTTATTTCTATATTATCCACTACCTTAATACTTACCCACCCTTTCCTTTCGACTAAACAAAGACTTCCTTTTAGACAAAATTACTATTATTGATATTAAAATTACTGATTATTTTCATATTAAACTGGTCTAATTAAGCTTGGGCTTACGATATGAAAAATGAAAAATAGCTGACCCGGAGCTTTCCCCAAAATACTGACATGAAAATTACCAATTATTTTCACATTAAATTAAACTAAGTAAAATTACCAATTATATTCAAATTAAAACTGTACAAAAATTCTTGATTTTTTTATGTGAAAATGGACTAATCCGAACTAAAATAATCTTGACATAAAGATTGAATATTGGACTGGATTGGAACATGATTGGAGCACTCATATTATCACAATAATCAAATAATAATACATCAATATAGAAAACAAAACGCATAACAAAGTCAACATTTTAACTTGTATTGAGGGACAGGGGCCGCGCGAACGCAGGCCCCCACTACCACAAATTACGACGTAGGCTCTCCCACTTGGGGAGACCTTAGGCTAGTACCCCTCCTATGTGCAATGGAGGTTACCAACCTAGGCCATAGGCCTTAGTGATCACCTATTGACCCCGTCCAGGTAAGTATGTTTAAATGTCGCAATTATCTCCTTATTTAAAGGCCCCTGAAGTATGCCCTCATGTATATTGTGAACGGTGTGGGACTAAGTGGATTGCCTATTATCGGTGGATCCATCGCTCTTAAAGGTGGGTTAAAATCTCAAAGCAATTCTGTATTTAACAGAGAACCTACGGATGTATAACTATCGAGGGAACTGATCCTTCGGATGCTTGTTTTCATTTACTGATACGTCTTCCTCCATAAACCATGAGCACAGGATAAGGTTAATAATGAGTAAAAATTTACTCCTACTTTTAACACAAATATCCTAAAGTTCATGGATAGTAGGGTGATTTGGCACTGCTTGCATCAATCTTCTATGACGAAACTAAACTTATTTGACCCTCCATCTCTTTATGCCTTTTTTGGGTACATTCATGCCTATTTTTTAAATTCTCGACCGCAAATTGCTGTACATATGGTTATCAATGCCCATAACATTTTCCTCTTAAATTAAAACGAAACTTTACATGGAGTTGTGGATGAGTCATGGATCATTTTTCTATATTATTGCATCATCATACCATAATTTCCTAAGGATGCTTATGGATGGCACCAATCACAAATATGTGCATCTAACTGGTATATCCTTTACTGGTTGAATACTAGCAATTAGTCAACTATATAAGAGCAATTGTTAGAATCAATTTACTTGCTGATTGTATTTGTTTTTGTTTTCCGTTATCGCAGCATGTTCTAATGAATTTACTAATTCCCTCACACGATGTCATACACCGGAATTTTTTTTTTTAAATTGAAAAGAACCAGGGGAGCACGCATATTATTATATAAATCCTTTTTAGTCAGAAAGAAACATTTTTCAACACTCACCAAGGAAATAATAGCTTATTTTTTCAAAATCACCTTAACAATTAAAGTTGTTCCCTTAAATAAATTAATTTAAGCATGATAATATGTCCCCCTCCTAGTTCTAAAATTCGTCTCTCATGCTTAGGGGAATAATTTCTGTTTCAATGATTCCAATATGGATTTTTTCTATGATAAGAAAATGATGCACAGTTTGACCAAAACTATTTTGAGTCTTAACCAGACAAATACTGCAGGCTGCTGGAAAAGTTAACGATGAGTCCATGATAACTCCAATTAGTATATCATTATCTCACACCTCTATAGGTATTCAGGTTAAAAGGTTCTCCATACAGTACATACTCCATAGATTGAACACGATGAGCGGGGAGGAAATCCATCCTTTGTGTTGTGCTCTTTGTGGGACTTTTTGGAAACTTTCACTGAAGTTTGCGGACGCCCAATTTCTAGTACGAGGAGTAAAGTTACGATGTTTCTAAAATGCTTCTTTATTAATTAAAACACGAGCAACTGCAACCGGTGTTGCTTAACTCAAATTTTGGATAACCAAAGGTTGCTTGAGAGGGTGTCCCGTTGAAGTGTGATGATGTGGCAAAAATATTAAGAAAGAGGTTTATGTAAGCATTTGTTATTATTGGAAAAGGTGGATCCACATGATGGAGAATAGTGGAAGGAACACTTGATTTGAAAATAAATATTATAAATATTGAATGTGAGTTTGATTTGATAGTTTTATTTTGTTAGAGTAAAGAGTTGTTTAAATTATAAAAAATATGAGAAGATAATGTATATGCATAAAACTTACTTAAAAATATTAAAATATTTTTTAAGCAACTTTGATAAGTTGTTAGGATGAAAAGACTTTGATCAAAGTTATATCTCAAAAATATGATATATTTGTGAATCTATACTTCTATTGAGGAAAAAATTGACAATGGAATGATTTCTCATTACATTTAATTGAAAATATTTTGAATTATATTACCTAACAATAAGAATAGTTGAATAGATCCTCTATGTAGATTTTTCACATGATAAAGTAAAAATTTTGTTTCTCTTTTTCTCTCAATAAATAAGATCTCATCAAAATTTTTAAAAAAATAGTAAGAGAGAAATGGATACAAAATTTTTCTACATTAGGTTAGGAAAAACTAGCAAAATTAATTTAGTATATCTTTAGTTTAACTTTTTTTTAAAAAAATAAGAAATTTATTTCTTTCAAGTTTCTAAGATAAATTTTAAAAAATAAAAATTAATTCCATGAAATTAAACTGAGCCATATATGTTAAATTCCATCTTCTAAATCAGCTTCAACTAATAAAACCTTCCTTCCTTCGTTTTGGGCATTTTTTTGGTAGTTACAAGGTAAATTGAAGATTCAACGAGTAAAAGACATACCAACAATTTGGCCATCGATAACCATGTGTACAGTAATTTGCAGTCGCGAGAATTTAAAACATAGCGATGAATTCACCCAAAAAGGCATACAGAGATGGAGGGACAATCAAATGAATAGAGATTCATCGTAGAAGATTGCTGCAAGTAGTGTCAAATCACCGCATTATCCATGAACTTTATGATACTTGTGTTACAGTTAGGAATAAGTCTTTACTCATTATTAAACTTATCATGCGTTAGTGGTTTTGGGAGGAAAATGTATCAGTAAATGTAAACAAGCAAACAAAGGATCAGTTCTCTCGATAGTTTGCCAGTGAAACCGAAAAAGAGGCTGTACATCGATAAAACATGAAAACGGCATCACATGCGGTGACAAACAGGATATCAATTTGAACAATTAGTCTTCTTGGCATAAATAAGGTCAACCTTGCGCAACGAGCAGGAGCATCTATTTCAACAAAAATAACGGCAATGTGTATAGCAAATATCAATCTATAATTGATAAACCAAGTTCAGATAGTGTCTCGTCTCTCATGTGAATAGGAGAACCTTGCCATAATAAGTTGCTTAATCTGCTGCAACATGACATGCAGAGAATAGAAATGCACGTTACAGGGGTCCAAGCTTATAACGTAAAACGTTTTGAGCAGATATTTGTGGCATCCATGCGATACCTTTCCTTCCCCAGTTTGCTAAGTAATTTAAGCACTTCCAAATCCCAATAACTAGGAGTGTGGGGGCATCTTCGCCTCACCACGTCATTTGATTGCCATCCACGAACCATATTTTCCAGAAGCTTAAACTAATGTTAATATAAATGAATATTAAAGAAATAAAAATAATAACAATAAACAGCATAAAGCAATAATATGGGAAGATAATAACGCTGCTTATTTAGAAGCATGATCAATTTGTGTTCCTCTTTTCTTCTTTACCAAATATACCTAAAACCTGAATCAATTAAAGCAACTTGAGTACCGAATACTGAATTGAGATACGTATTAAAATTTTGATATAAATTAGTGAATCATGTAGAACCTTGTTTGCTTGTAAAACAATAGTACACAGCAGATCAACGAAAGACCAAAGTGAGAGGACATTGCAATAAAATAATATTTTGCTTCAAAAATTCTTTTCTTATTTCTCTTGCCATTTATGTAGGCAGGAGCAAGGGAAAGAAGAGAGAAACTAAACCATCTTCAAATGAACAAAAATATTATGCTTGGTTCTGCCAATGCGCACGTCAAAAATTAGAAAGCTAAACAAACTCAAGCAACAAATGTCATCTTAATATCAGCTTAAAGTGAGCATGCTTGCAGTCAGGTGTATGGGCAGCTTGATCTGAACCAAATAAAACAGAGTATGACTGCAGATCAGTTAAGCCCCATGCGGATACGTCTATAATAGATCAGGCTTCCTTGCAGTTTAACATTCAATCTCTGAATTCTTTTAATCCTTTCCACAGCACCTTCACAAATAAATATTGAAAGGTGTAAGCCGATCAATTTCAAAAGTATTTTCATAAATAGTATAGACTTCTAGTATAGTTAAATTCAAAAGAATTAGGGGAATAAAAGGGATTTTTAATTTGTGACAGAAAAGAGTGAAAACAAGAAAGAGAAATGTCAGTTTACTGTTTACAACTAAACATGTAGTATTTAGTGCATATTAAAATTTAAAACACCAAATCCAGTTTTGGAAAGGATTATACAAACAGATTAAGAAATTTAGTTTCACCATAACTAATAAAGATGTAAGAAATAAAAGCCATTAAGTAGCAAACTACGCTAATGTCTAACAAAAGATTGGACAAGTAGTAAACTATAGGTGGGAAAGGACCAAGGGGTTCAGAAGACCATTTGCTAAGCCAATATAGATATATCATTAAGTTCAGCTAATATGGACAGAAAACTCAAAGAGCTACAGCAAACATGGAGAGACAGTAATATCTCACTTGTCTAACTGAAGAACAAGCAACTGCCACAAGGCAATTTTCTTGAAACTAACCTTTTATATTTCTTCTTTGAACCACATGGACAGAGTGCATTCCTGCTAAATTGTCCAGTTTCAGCCAAATTAGACCTGGCAAAATCCAATGGTGTTGAACCGACCAGCTTTTGGACCTGGAGATATGAAATATAAATAGCTGGTTAAACTCAATTCAATCCCCCCTGCACTTGTTATTTGACATGGCAAAGTGAAGTTTTGATCATGTTGCATATACTCACTCACACAGATCATACAGTCATCAAAGAAGTTAATGACTTAGTTTGCATCAGATACATACATCCAAATCAAGCAACTTTTGAAAGGAATTCTGAATCAAAATATCAATACCAAAAATAAAAGACAAAAACACATATGTAACACACATAGACAAAGACATCAACATTTGGACAATTTGTTGTTATTTGGGCCATGATGTTGTACAATACGCTGTCAGTAACATAAGTCAACATCAATGAGGATGTTCTGATCTGGACCTTAGGCAAGGCTAGGCACCTAGCTAGGCCAACAGACCAAAATTGTGCTACTTAGAGCAACAATAAATCTGCAACACCGGTTGCTTAACCCAGAACATGCAATTTAAGCTAATAAAAAACGAAAGGAGGTAAGCTCTATTACTTGTAGAAGCAACAGTAGCTCCACGTGAACAGTCAAACTTTGACTACCAAGGTAAGAATCAAGATCTATTTTTGAGTAAAACTAACACAAAATCAAGAATTAAAAAGGACAAGATGAGGGCAAGCATCTAACAGGCACAATTTATCACCAAACTGAAGATGATGGATGGAGCACAGCTGGATTGTAAGGAATTAAGGTAATAATAGGAGCATTACTTCGGCGAAGCTTGTTGGCATTGGTTTCCCTTCCGCTTTTAACTTCTCTATCCTCTTTTGTGCTTCTTTAGCCCAAGTAAACTTCGCAAGTGCATTCTCTACATCAGCGACCGTGCAATTACAATGTTTTGCCGTTTCTTGTTTTTGAGCGCTCTGGAGGTTCTGAAGATAACAAAATAGAGAGAACAAACATGAGACTTTTTTTCTGGTACAGGCCAGAAGAATAAATAATTAAACAACCAAAACTGGAAATTACAATGCAAACAAATTAATATAGCATTGTGAAGCAGGAATCCCTATCACAGAGTATCTAGAACATTCGAACCTCTCCAGTGGGGTCCAAAGCCCCGAGATATCGAATTATGGCTTCATATTTCTCGAAGGCAGTAGCGAAAGTGGCTTCGCTGCTTCGTCCAACCATGTACTGCTTAAACGCCCCAATTCTTCTTGCATTCTTCATTTCATCGGCAAAACCTGTGCGCATTCGAAGGAGTAAACGCAATGATGTAAGAAGAGAGAATAGAAGCAAGAGATAAATTGGAATTGAAAGGAACGCACGGAGCAAGGTGAATGAGTCGGAGGAGGTAGCCTGGGATGCGTCTTCCTGGGTGGTGCTCTTTTGGCCCGTGAAGACATTTTTTACCTTCTCCATCCATGAATCCTGCAACTGCACCGTAGAGGAGATTGTTCGATACTGGTACGAAAACTTTCGGTTTACCGAATATAAAATATTGCTCATGATGCGAACTGCAGGCATCGGATCGTTGATCGCTGTTTCTCTCTCTCCTACTCTGCACTCCAATAGCTGCAACTCAGGACGAGGTTAAAATTGCCCTCAAAATTGAAATGCTGACGTTAGGTTCAAGCGACGTCGTAGGCTCGGAATGGCGGATGCCGTTTAAAATTTATTTTCATTGTTTCGGAATTTAATGAAAAAATAAATGAAATTCCAAAATTTCCCATAGGAATTGAAATATTAAAAATATTAGAAAAATGTTTATTTTTTACTCATAAAAATTTTATTTTTTGGTTTAAGATGAATAAGAATTTGATATTAAAAAAATTTCTCCATGATTTAAGGGAAAGTAATTTTTAAAAAATTTAAAATTTAAATATTGAAATATTTTATTTAAATATTTTTATAAAAAATTTAAATTATATGATTTTTTAAAAAAAATTTAAATTATATGATTTTTTAAAAAAAATTAATAAATTAAAATATGAGAATTAATTTTTTAAAAAATAGGAAAATTTTAAAACTTTTCAAATTAACTGGACTGATTTTAATTTTCATGAACAAAAGTTTTTTCATTATTCTCTTATATTCTCATATTCAAATATAATATTTTTAATATTAAATAAATGATATAATTATATTTTAATATTTTTTAATTATATATTTATTATATTATTATTTTATTCAAATATATTATATAGTACAAATATTTATATATTTATTTTTTATAAACATAAAAATAAGAATAAAATTAAAGATAGTTTATAAATATTTACATGTAAATTTTTTATATGGTAAAAACTAAATTATTTAATCTAAATATAAAAATTTAAAATTTATTATTCAAATAAAAATTTAAATTCTTTTATTCAAACAAAATATATTTAAAATAAAATAATAATTTTTTTAAAATATTCTATCCAAACAATATATTAAATAATTAATTATCGATTTCTTCTTTTTTTTATCTTTTCAATACATGTTATTCAAATATAGTAATTATTTATTAAAAAGTTTGTTATTTAAATGACACAAAAACCAAGGTTGAAGTATGACTCTGGTGACATTTAGTATAAAGAATATTTTTTAGAATATGATATAAAATATATTTTTTAACGGTAAGTGTAAAGTTTTTCATGATAATTAAGTGTAAAGTTATTAACTCTTTCAGGATAATTAATGGTAAATATATTATTTTTAGGAAAGTTAGATAATATCCAAACATGTTATATAAATTATTCCAAAGAAAACTTTTTCGCAGAATCTCATTCTCAAAAGTGATTTAGTTGAAAATGAAAGTTTTCTTATAACAAATATCAAGTTTAAGAGATGAATAAAGTAATAAAATAAAAATGTATATTTTTTTTATTTTAAAAAAAATTAAAATTATAAGATATTTTAATTAAAATATACATTTGAGTCAATCCTACTTGTCTCATCTTATACATCACTTCACTTTAACACATTCAGGTCCTTATCAATCACATTCTTTATTGAAAATAAAATGTTAAAAATACTTAATTATAGAATTTTTGGTCAAAGATTTTACGACTTAAAAATTAGAAGAATGAAATAAGAATTAAAGAGTTATATTAAACTAACTTCAAACATGAGTTTTCGTCTTACCTTGCATTTCTTGTTTACATAAACATTATACATAACCTAGTTATTAAAAATGTTAAATATATCTTGTTTAACATTTATGTTTGTTACCTTTTTTTTATTTGTAAGAGATAAATTACTTTTTAAAACTTTTTTGGTGTAACATGATGAAAACAATGCAGCTTGAATCTAGAATTTCATGTAAATTATCACATCTTCTCATCACTAAATCAATCTTAATAACTTTAAGACTTTGATTAATTAATCTAATTTAAAACAGTCATTAGTTCAAACAATGAATAAAGGAAAATACAAGTTAATACTTTGCTGCAAAGCGTTGTTGGTTTTTAAGCCATAAGCTTCCAAGAATGAGCGAACACCCACGTCCATATGTACCATTGCCAAGCCTAAATTTTCGGTCTTGGATGAGAGAAAATGAGATTAGGGTTAGCTTGAGCTTAGATGCCGGTTATATGAATGCTATATCTCTTGGAGACACTGGCAGGAGCATCACTTTCGCCACCCTTTCGAGAATCTCAGCATCATGGCATTATATAGGTCATGATCAGCCATTTTACCTTGGCACCTTACCTTACACACTACACTGATTGTGCAATTTGAGGGCACAGGGCAAAATGTTTTACTTGAAAACATTTCCTTAAAAATACTTCACTATTTAAAAATGTCAGTGTCCCGTGCAATAGTTCGTACAACAACAATCAGTTGCAACACAGTATAAGGCTAAACTATAACATTACAACATTGATTAAATTACACTAAATAATTTGACACCCCCCCCCCCCCCCCATGTAAGGCCAGCCTTTCTCATTGCGGGATACCAATAAATTAACACAAGCCTTTGCTTTTTGTTGAGTCCTTCTCCAAGATTACATGTGATCCTTCTCTGTCTAAGAAGCTGCAAACCAGGTTCTAACTTCTGGCCGCAGACTAAAATAACTGTCACCAATATTCTCACTCCCTAAATGATTGAATTGCTCAGGGAATGACCTTCTGAGCAGAGGCACGAGCAGTGCAGAGATTATTTCAGTTACATTCCAGGCCTTTGTCAAAATCAAGCCCTGGACCGCCTAAATTCAAACCATATCTCATAGTGATTAAATAGTAAACTATCATGAGTATGCTTCCCTACATACTCAAGCCCCAAGCTCGTAAGCCTCTTGGTGCATTCCTCCCCTCCCAGCCGCGAACAGAACTTCATATTATGTGATACAAAAATTCGCCCATCATAAGGTTTCAATCTAGCAGCTAACCTCTCAATTCCAACCCACACAAGTTTATCAGGCATGTGAAGAAATACAGCACTAGCATAAATCAAATCATATATAACTCCAGAATCAAACTTACTGAAATCCATATCATCCCCCTTCACTATCAAAGGCCGTTTAAATAAGAGACCTTGGGAAGGAAGCTCATACCTAAATGCAGCCATAAGAGAGAGCTCATCCTTTTCAAGGCAATGGTAGTGATCAGGATTTAAGTACCGAATGAAATGCAAGCCAACTCGAAGGGTACCGCAACCTATCTCTAGAACAAGTGAATCTGGTCTGAGTTTAGTGGACTGAGCAAGAAATTCAAACACATCTCTTCCACCGGCCCAAGGTTCGCCATAGTTGCTATGGTGCTCCTCAACGAGGAGCTCCCCGGGACAAGGAAGGGCCGTGTGGTTATCCGAATCAACTCCCTCATAGTGTGATATGCCTTTAAATCTGTCAATAGTGGAAAACTGAAATCAGAAATAGTAACCAATGTATAGCATCAAATTGTATGCAGCAATTGGAATTGGGATGCAAAAAAAGCTATCAAGAGAGGACATGGTGAGAAACATGGTAAGAGATAAAATTCAGAGAGAAATGATTAAAGCTAATTACAAGGGAGCCACAATGTGACTAATATACAGGTAGAGGAGTAACTAATCATCTAACTAATTACCAGCAAACTAACCAAATTCTACCTACTAACCAGAAGTGGCAATAGATAGCACTTTCCTATACTCAATGGCATAATAATAAAAAAGCATACAGAAGTTCCTTATTCAATTAAAGTGTTAAAACAGCAACAAAAAAATGCAGACCGAACGAAGGAGAAACATGCAATCACGGAACATATATCAGAAAGAGACAACGTTGAAGTAAAAATTTCGTAATTAGACAGAATTATGCAAACAAACTCAAGTTTAATCTTGCATCACGCCCAATTTTAACAGTCTCATCCACATTTTTAATTCTCCCCCTTCAATTCATTCTGTTAGAAAGAACAGAAATACCAAATTCGAGGAGAGAGAGAGAGAGAGAGAGAGAGAGAGAGAGAGAGAGATGGAGAAGTGAGAACGACGGCTTACTCCCTGAGATCTTGGAGTTGCTGAGCCCTGGTGCGAGGGTTAATGCCCTTGCGGAGGACGTTGTCGTGCATGTGTAGCCCATTCACTCGGATCTGATCCCTGACCCACTCCACGTCCTCGTGCGTCGTCGTTAAGGGCATGGCATTGGCGTTCCCAGAGGAGGGGGTACCACTAACGACGCCGTTTTCAATGGAGAGGCAAGTGTTTGAAGAAGGGCAAGAACAAGAGGAGAGAGTGAAACGGAGAAAGAAGAGGAAAAAGGTGATCCCTAAAACAGAGAGAACAAGAGCTGGCACTGTTACCACTATGCCCTTCGACATCACCGGCGACGCTATGAGCGCCATTTGCGACAACGTGACAACGACAGCGTTTCCAAGTTCCCGTTATGGTGGCATCTTCTTATTTTATTGAGAGGGGAAATTGAGCGACTCGGCGTCGTTTCACTGTATACAATTCGCGATTAATCAGTATTAACCATTAACTAACATAGGAATGTCGTGTTTATATTTACAAACGCCCCATCTTGGGGAGGGTCAAATCGTATTACAGAATGATGTCTTGTAAGCTTTGTAAAAGATGGGACTGAAAACGTTATTACGATGGGCCCGAAGAAACTGGGTGTTTGTGAGTTTGATGGTTAGGTGAAAAAGTAAATGGACAAGGAAAGGAAAGACAAGGAAGAGATAATCTTCTAATTTGAATTTATTTAGTTTACAGATAAAATAAAATTAAGCGTTAGTTACATTGAAACAATTGTTAATAATACAAATTTATCAAAAAAAAATTGGAAATAAACATTAATAATATGTTTTTCCTGCAATATTATATTTTTAAAAAATAATTAATAATGTATTTCTATTACAATTAGAGTTAACCAAAATTTAAAACAATGACTAATTTACGTCCAAAGAATTGTTCATTATTGTCCTAACACTAACTGAACCAAGTGTAAGTCCTGATATTAAAAATTCAATTGTAAGTTTTGTTTCGTGCTCTTCTTCAATGATATTTTCATTGAAAAATGTAAGATAACAAAATTACTTGACAAAATATAACATTTCAACTTTAAATAAATTTGAACAATTAGGATTAAATTGATTATATCTAATAACATATAAAATTTAATTTTAAAATTTAGATTCAAATTAATTTGGAAGTTTTTAAACTTAACCTATTTAATTTTTTTATTTTTATTTTGAAGGGTTGGCTTCAAATCAACTAGATCAAATTTAGAGTACGATGGATGATTGGATATTTTGATTTAAGTTTGGGACATTATTTTATGATTAAAAAAACTAGGTCCGAAGTCCTTTTTATCATTTTTATGCTTGTAGAAGTGTTTTTCGTCATTTTCTATTTCGTATAAGTTGTAAATTATTTAAATGCGGTATACTTAAACAAATAGAGGAAATAAAATATATAAAAATGAGGTAGAAAAAAGCTTACAAGTAAAAGATAAATAATAAAGTAAGGTGTTGTTAACTTCTGTATCGAGTGACGAATTAGGTTTTCATACAGCATTATTCCGAAATTGAGAATCTAATTTAAAGATAATAGAAGGTAAATGACATGTTACAAAATCTCAGTATCAAATATATGCAACATTGTCAAGCTAAAAACTTAAAAAATATTAGATTAAATGTCAAGTGAACTATCAAGTAAATATAATCAACAAATATTTGAAAATGAAAGCCAAAGTACCTATAAAATGAATATTTATAACTATGGACTCTAAATAAAAATTAGAGACATATACCATTGTTTTTCAGTTTAAACTTGATTAACTGTCACATATAAATTAGTTTGAAAACATGGGAGTATATTCAAAATCCCACAATATTATCTTTGATGAACTATTTGGATGTTATAAACAGATACTCTCTCGTATTCAAGTCCAAGTGTAATATTTCAAGATTCAAAATTTCTCTGTTAACATATTAGTATCAAACTTCTACGGATCGGTTAAATAAAAGGGTAACGATTTCTTGATTACCTTAAAAAAATAAACTGGTTAAATTTGAACATAGATTATTTGGTGTAAAAAAAAAAAAAGAAAATCTGTGAGTTCTTAAGTTTAAATTTGATTTCTTTAATTTTTTTAAAAAAAGTCGAGACATCGTAATAATTGATATAACTTAATTTTATTTTCATGCGCACATTATATGATTATGTTGGCACGATTGCGAAATTAATTTCGAAGCACTTAACAATTTTTTTAAGTAAATCCGAGTACTGAACTCTATACGCTGGACTACATGCTGTACTGTATTTATTTATATAACAATAACATATAAAGCCAGCGTTACCTTTAAGACAATTATTACTAATCACGTTGATTTAATTATACACACATTATAATAAATAATTTTTTTATAATCGCTTTGTACAAAAGCAAAAACCACTCTGACCAAAGTCCAATCAGACAAATCTGTAATTGATAAAATCTTGACATATGTTTCAACTTTTATATTATTTTAGAATTATATATTAAATTAGTTTTTAAAATTATAAGGATTGGTTAATTTAATTTCTTAAATTATATAGGTTAGTTTAATCCTTATATTTTTTTAATTTCACTGTGTGTTTGAATGAAATTTTTTAAAAGAAATTTTCATTTTATAGGAGAAGTTAAAAAATTATAAATTAAAATATTTAAAGTTCCGATAATTTGGATAGAAGAATGTTAACAAATGAACTTAAGCAAGCTAAAATTGTAAGCAATAAAGTATCATTGATATGCTATTTTGTATGGCAACAGGAGTTAATATTATAAACATTACGATTTAATCGGAGCCTTTCATAACAATCTTAAAAGTTCTTTTTATTTTAAGTGACAACTAATGTTAAAATTGTTTATTCAAATTAATTTTAGTTTGTTAGTGCAAGTTAATAAGATAAAATAATTTAAAATTATTTTTTCCCCTAATCATGAAAACAAGTAACGAAATTGTGAACCAATTTTGTAATGAATGGAGTTGAACTGGGTCAACAATTTGTCAACTCGAAATTTAGTTAATATAAACCTGTTTAGTTCTCTATCAGAACATCCATTCTCCCAAAATCGAAAATCTTTTAATGTGTAAAAACTCCTTTCTGTATTCTCGTTGAAATTGTACAACCGAATTATATAGGTCTACCAAATAGACTTTTGACCCATTATAACTAGACTTGCGTTTGATAGAATTTATAACTTATTAGTTCAAATGGACTATTAAACCCGAACTAAACACCTCTAAGGAGCTATATTTGATATCTCACTTGAACATTTTCTGAACCCCTTCATTTCAAAATTTTTTTTTTAATTGAAATATATGTTTAAAATCTTCAAAACAATGATGTAATGATCCATTTAGTAATACAGAATTTTAAGAGAATACTATTTTAGAGATTTTTCTTTAAAAATCGACTAAAATTTTTTTAATAATAAAAAATAATAGTTTAAAAAATAAAATAGTAAAAATTATTAGAATTAATCTAATGATAAAAAATAATTTATACAAAATATTAAATTTAAATCTCATTTTTTATTATTATAAAAATAAAAAAAAAACTGCATCACATAATAATTTTTTATTGAACTTAGCAGAGTAGCCCATAGTTAGTGCATTTATAGTTTCATAGGATAAACATGGATGACACATGTCATGTGAGTTTCAAAAAAACAACTATTCTAATAAAAACTAATTATATAATATTAATAAGAAATTTTTACATAATTTTATTATTTCAAAATTTAAGTATACTATACTTTCTTAGGGTCATGTATCATTGTTTTTCAAATTCTAAAGTTTAAAATTAAATTAGTGTTAAATATTATAAAATACACAGATAATATATATATATATATGTATATATTTTGCACAGATGACAATAAAGAATTAAAAAATTTAAGTATTTAACAATAAATTACTGAACAATTCATCGACAAAAAATATAAGTCATGCTGACATAAATTTTTTTTACACATAAATAAATATAATTTCTCAATTATTCAGACAAATAAAATCAACGAAGAATTTTTTGTTTTTTATATTTTTTGTTTTGGTGTAAGAAGGTTTGACAGCAGCTGAAACATACAATGTGTCGAAAGGCTAAGTTCCCGAAATGGGCCCGCTTTTGATCAAACGGTAAAGGCAAGGCGAATGCGGAACATGAACACACCGGCCACCGCAGTGATTTCCTGATCCTCTCTTTGGTTTATCCTTCCCTCAGGTGTAAAGACCATCCTGCCCTCAATTAAAAGTCACAAAACGGGTCAAAGGATCTACCGGAATAAATTTGGACGCCCATATTTTCACCCACGTTCGCCAGGCCTCTTCTCTTTCTGCCAAACACTTTCTCTCTCTAAAGTTGAAACTTCAGCAGTGGAAGGAAACAAGCACTAAGGTCCTTCAAATTCATTACTGATCACGGTTAGTTCTTTACCTTTTCCTTCCACTATTCCATCTTCTTCTCCTCCTCAATTCGATTTCGTTTTATTCGATTATTCACCGGTTTCGATTCTAGAAAACAATTTCTCACATCTTATAATTATTCTGTTTATTTAGCTAATGGTTTGTTGCAGAGTGCCTAACCTTATGATCGGGCTAGTTTAATTTGTACGAAGGGTTACGTTGTTGTTTTCTGACCTTTTTTTTTTTAATTTTCTCATTCGTTTGCACTATTTGTGTATCGATATGATTTGCGGTATTCGATAGTTTCGGTGGACTCTGTCTGTTATGAGTTATAACTTACAGGATTTTGTTTGGTTATTGATTATGTAACCATGGCGTTTGGTTTGATTCGCATTGAGTCCTCGATGCGTTTGATATGTATTATGCTTTGACTGGTTGGTAATTTAACCTGTTTGGGAAGAATGAGTTTGAGCTTCGCCTGGGTACTAGGTTAACGTGGTATGATTGTAACGCATGATAGTTGATCAGGGATGTGGAATTGTGGATTTTAGGATCACTATTTGGGATATTGAAAAGGCTAAGGTCTATCTCAGATGATGGCAGAAAATAATTGATAATACTTAGCTACTGTTACGGGGAATTCTTAGTGCTAGTTTATTTAATATAAGAGCTCCTGCGTTATACTGTTATGCCTAATTATGCGTAATGCTGTTCTGTGTATGGTTTCTGTGGGAGTGGAAGTGTTTGAATGTCTTTGTCTTCAACTGTGCCCATGTGAGAGTTCTTCCGTATGCAATATTTCTTTTGTTAAATTAATGATCATAATTCATAAACTACTTCATCTGATTTTAAAAAAAAATTATGTTATTTTTAACTATGTTGGAAATTCTCCTAAGCAGAATTTCTTATATGGACTTGTTTTCTTAATTTATTCTTGGGAGTACTATTAATGATATGCAATTCATGCTGTTTTAGTTACTGCAATGCACCGTGTGGGTAGTGCGGGTAATGCAAACAATTCAACTCGCCCCCGTAAGGAGAAGAGATTAACCTATGTGTTGAATGATTCAGATGACACAAAGGTGAACTCATTATTTATTTATTTTATTTGTTCAAGAAAAACAGTCAAGTTTCATGCTTGGTTGTTGTAGTTGCCTCTTTATCCCTACAAAAATTTCTTTGACATTGTGCTTCCACATCTGTTAACTAGATGTGCCTGATTTTATTGTCTTTAATAAAACACATTCATTTTTTAATTGGATGAAAATATAATTTAAATTTCAGAATGAACCCCCAAATTTGGTCCTCAAAAGATTAGTGACATCAAATTGGTGCTCCGATGATGATATTTGGTTATTGACTGATGGCAGTTTAGTCCCTGTAAACAATATTTGTACTAATTTGATGTTAAAACCTGTCATTTGAGGACCAATGGATGTGATAAGGGACCAAATTGATGTTCCAAAACCTTGCAAAGATCAAAATGGAAACTTACTCCAAAATTTAACATTATTTTCTCTCTTTTAATGTTAGACTTGGACCTTTGGTGGTTTTCATATTTCCACCTTTATTTACTTTCTAATCAATCAAAGCTTCATTAATAGTTTGTATGATACCCCACTTTTCTTTTTGGCAGTGCTAGGTACTGGGCATTTTACCTTTTATACTTTAAAAGGTGTTATGCCATAGATTCTATTTTTCATCATTATTTTGTTTTGGTCGAATTCTTTCAATTTTGATAGTTTTCTTAGTTGTATGTCTCTTATTGCTTGAAAGTTGTTTTTTTTCTGCTGCAGCATTGTGCAGGCATAAATTGTCTGGCCCTACTCACATCTACAGCATCTGATGGGTCTGATTATCTCTTCACTGGGAGCCGTGATGGCAGGCTAAAACGATGGGCACTAGCTGAGGATGCAGCAACATGCTCTGCTACCTTTGAGTCTCATGTGGATTGGGTAATCCTTACGGTTCATTTCTTTTTTCTTTTTCTTTTTCTGATTTTCTCCCTTCCATTTGTTAGGTGACTTAATTTTTTAACCTCTGGAGCATAGCATTGCTTCTGTACTGCAGTTATTTGATTAAGCTGCATCCACAATGGATCCCCCTCCCTCTCTTTTTTGGCCTTTTCCTCCACTTGACATTTTGGTGGATTTCATGTTAGATATTTACTTAATAATGCATTTTTTAAAACTCAAATGCTCAATCTCATTGGTGAGGTCAAAAGGTATGAGAAAGCATATGATGCAACATGGGAAAGCTATTTACCATGCTATATGCAAAATTTGTCTCATTCTTTGGATCATTATATTGGTTACGTTACGTGTGACCTGTACATGATGTTTTGTTAAGATTAATATTGTACTTTTTTAGTATTTCTTATGCGAAAGAGGCCTGCAATTTCTTGATTTTTATTTTGATTTTGACTTTTATTTATTTTATTTTGTACAGTACTTCGTCAAACATCCTTTCATGCAGTTTGTAATGATTTGTGATGCTCATTTTGTGTTGAAGTTTAATGAGCTTAATTGTAATAGAAGAGGCATGGTTGAGAAGGAAAAGTAAATAAAACCCCATTGGATTCTTGTGTTCAAAAAACCTAAAATACAAATGCAACTGAGATTTGATTGCATATTGTGTTGTATGAAATAAGTTATTACTGCATTCTTGAACTTCTTTCTAAGGCTATGTTTTTGTCTTGTTCCGTTCTCTTATATTGTAAAAATCCTAATATCCTGAATGCTCTCCTGGATATTTTTTCCTTTAAAAAT
The DNA here is from genome assembly GCA_037954105.1 of Canavalia gladiata. NCBI lineage: Eukaryota > Viridiplantae > Streptophyta > Magnoliopsida > Fabales > Fabaceae > Canavalia > Canavalia gladiata. Next base: position 19,284,360 of record CM075661.1, on the reverse strand, counting down.
CCTCCTTGTCTTATTATTTTATGTTACTAGAAATTTCTGCAGTCAGTGTCTTGAAGTCTAGCAATGCTTTTTGTTCAATATGTCAATGTGCCCAAGCTTCTAATCATTCCCCTCACCTCTTATGTTTTCCCCTAAAGTCCAAAACCTTGTTTCCATGGCATTTAAATTATATGTGCTACATTAATAGGTAATAGAAATTGAGTCCTTGACATCCTCAAAACATGATACTCACAATGTGTAATTCGCACTAACAACATAAGTGCAATTGAATATGTAAATGTTATTTTATTCTTGCAGGTTAATGATGCTGTTCTTGTTGGTGATAATACACTTGTTTCTTGTTCTTCAGATACAACCCTTAAGGTCTGTTGACTGCTAGCTGTTATTTGTTCTAATCACTCCATACACTTGTTTCTGTTATTTGCTAGCTGTCATTTACACCTCATTTTTTAACTGGGTTGTTTTATGCATGTGCTAGACATGGAATGCATTGTCCATTGGAACTTGTACTAGGACATTCCGCCAACACAATGATTATGTTACCTGTCTTGCAGCAGCTGGAAAAAATGTAATGTACTTCAAACTTCCTATTCTTCATAAAAGTTCATCTAGAAAAACATCATTTTATTGTTTCTGTATGTTTGACGTTGAATCTGATAGATACTTTGGTTAATTTATCAAATGCCAAATCCATTCTTTGATCCTTTAATAGTGTCATGCATTTTAGAGCAATATTGTTGCCTCTGGTGGCCTTGGCGGGGAGGTTTTTATATGGGATATTGAGGCTGCACTCACTCCAGTCTCTAAGTCCAATGATGCTATGGTTGATGAATCTTCAAATGGTATCAATGGTTCTGGCAATCTACTACCGTTGACAAATTTGCGAACCATTAACTCAAGCAGCAGTCTATCCATGCACACTAATCAAACTCATGGATACATTCCAATTACTGCCAAAGGCCATAAGGATTCTGTTTATGCATTGGCTATGAATGAAAGTGGGACAATTCTTGTCTCTGGTGGCACAGAGAAGGTACATATGGCACATGCTCTCAATGTTTCTTACCTTTGAAATGTTAGAGGTAGTTTATTTGAGCTATAATAGCGTGAATTTTATGAGATGATGTCTCTGTCCATGCTCTATTTCTTCTAGGTTGTGCGTGTTTGGGACCCGAGATCAGGATCAAAGACTCTCAAACTAAGAGGGCATACTGATAACATCAGGGCTTTGCTTCTGGATTCGAGTGGCAGGTTTGTGGAGTGGATATCTTAATTTTGTTGCAAATTTTCAATTGACATTTATATTTTAAAGCCAGTAACATACTTTTCCTTGTATTTATTTACAATTTCTTTATCGTGATAAAATTCCCTCTCTTTTCTGCATTGATCTTTCTCATTTGAGATTTCTATGTTTTCCCACAAGATATAGATATGTATGCAGCCATGCATCTTTTCATTGGATAAATTTGTTAGTCAAATTAAATAATACATTTTATTTTTTCCACAAGTCTGATATGATATCTTTAATGCTCATTTTTGCAGATATTGTTTATCAGGATCTTCTGACTCTATGATAAGGTAATGTATGCATATGGTGTTATAAGCATTTCTATTTGTTTTGTTGGGTGATTGACTAATAATCTTGCCATATTTCCTTGTAGACTTTGGGATATAGGTCAGCAAAGATGTGTGCATTCTTATGCTGTTCATACAGATTCAGTTTGGGCACTAGCCAGCACCCCAACATTTAGTCATGTTTATAGTGGTGGGAGAGACTTTTCAGTGAGTGCAACTTTGCATTAAAAATAACTTCAAAACTATTTTGTATTAATTATGTCTTGAATTTGTGACATGACATCTTTTCTTGTTTAACTTGTGAAACATAACTTGTGAAACTCTAATGCCCTATGCTTTTGTACCTTAAGTTATACTTGACAGATTTGCAAACAAGAGAGAGTAGTTTGCTTTGCACGGGCGAGCACCCTATTCTTCAATTGGCTTTGCATGATGATAGCATATGGGTTGCATCAACAGACTCTTCAGTTCATAGATGGCCTGCTGAAGGCTGCAACCCTCAAAAGATTTTCCAGAGAGGCAATTCTTTTTTAGCTGGAAATTTGTCCTTTTCAAGAGCTAGAGTGTCGCTAGAAGGATCTACCCCTGTATGTTACATTTATTTCTGAAAAAATTGCTATATTAATTTCTGATAAAAATTGCTATATTATCAGTTGCATATGTACATGTATAGGTGAAGCATGTTAGTTTACATATCCATTATTAGTACTTCCTTTTTGTGGATATGATGGAGTTTGTCTTCCAAGAAAGATTTTGTTGAAAAATAAATTTTCTTTTGGTTCTTTCTGTTCTGTAGAATTAATACTTGTCCTTTTGTTGTGAAAATTACAAATGTTAATAGGTTCCTGTATATAAAGAACCTACTTTAGCTGTACTTGGCACACCTGCAATAGTACAACATGAAGTTTTGAATAATAAGAGGCACGTGCTGACAAAGGTAATCATGATGTTCTCTGTTAATGTTATTATTTCATGTGTATTAATATTGTCATCCATTCCGCTATAAAGTTAATCTTTCTCTGATATCTTCTTAACTGATAAATGGCTCTTGGTATAGGATGCATCTGGTTCAGTGAAGCTGTGGGAGATTACCAAAGGTGCTGTGATTGAAGATTACGGAAAGGTGACAACTGGTTGCATTTTCATTTGGTAACTTGCATGGCAATCTTGTTTGCTAGGGAAGGAGCTTGTCTGTAATGAATGATATTTGCAAATTTCAACTATAGCTGATAGGACTCGATTATGGGTTTATAATAGCTCATGCTTTACTTGTGGACTTTAGGTTTCATTTGAGGAGAAAAAGGAAGAGCTATTTGAGATGGTATGATTACTAATTTACATCATGGATTTCACTATTTATTTATAATTATTCTTTCTACTTGGCAAGAGAATATGATGCCTTACAATAGTTTATTAGTTCTAGCTGGCTTTTAATTTTCTTCCAATGCTGCTTCAGGTTAGCATTCCTGCATGGTTCACAGTGGATACCAGGCTTGGAAGCTTGTCAGTCCATTTGGACACTCCCCAATGCTTTTCTGCAGAGATGTATTCAATAGATCTTAACATTGCAGGCAAGCCTGAAGATGATAAGGTAATGGCTTTATTGTCATGAACAATGCATCTGCCCTTACCTTTAATTCCTTATTATATTAATTTTGCTCCTGTTTTTTGGTATACTGTACAATTAACATAAACTTTTGTGCAACTAGTTACTTGTTACTACCTGCTATAATAATAGATGTCTATACAACAAATTCATCTCATGTATGTGGATCCGTTACAGTTGGTGTGGCACACTACTATCTTCCTATCTTAGTCCGTAATCTTGCTCAATCTGAAATGATTCCTGTTATGGTGCCTAGTATCATGGACATGGAATATTTTAAGTGTTATGTTTCTGCTGAACTAACATTGGCTGAGTTTTAGTATGCCCTTCTACATTTCAAGAAATATGAGATCCATGCATACAGTGTCATAATGAGAATGTTTTCAGTAGTTTACTGTCAAAAATCTAAATCAACACCTGTTATTCTGCAGGTAAATTTGGCTCGAGAAACCCTTAAAGGACTCTTGGCTCATTGGTTGAGAAAACGAAAGCAAAGAATGGGATCCCCAGCTCCAGCTAATGGGGAGTTATTATCTGGAAAGGATATTACTTCTAGAACTCTTACCCATTCAAGAATAGAGGTTGATGGTAGTTCTGAGAATGATGCTATGGTTTATCCTCCGTTTGAATTCTCAGTTGCTTCCCCACCTTCCATTATTACCGAGGGCACTCATGGAGGTCCGTGGAGAAAACAAATTACTGATTTAGATGGAACTGAGGATGAGAAAGACTTCCCCTGGTGGTGTTTGGACTGTGTTTTGAATAATCGATTACCTCCCAGAGAAAATACTAAGTAAATTTACCCTCATCTTCATTTTTTCACTCCCTAAATGGTTACATTAACTCATGGTTTTAGTCGAAAGGAATAAACCATGTTTGTGACAATTTGCATATTTGGTTAATGTTGCATAATTGCTTAAGATTATGATGATTATGTCTTATTATTATTATAGCTTGCAGTTATATCTTAGGCATGTATTGATCAAAGTTGCTGTTACCTTTGTTTTCTGAATGAGAAGCTGACTCTGGGGTGTTACATAAAAGCACTCTAGACTGACATCCAAAAAACTGTAGTGGTACTTAACATAGCTTTCCTCCTATTCATCTAGTGGCATCTGTTGCTTGATTCTATCTATGTAGTGACCATGGTGTCTTTGAACATTTAGTGTACTTTTTAATGGTTATTGCCATGAAAATATTGAATTCTTTTCTTACTTTCATTGATACAGATAACAAATGGAACATTATCTTTGAATTTGATTGTCTCAATATGATGGCAAATTTTTTTAGCATGATTATTGTTTGAACTGGTCATATAATGCTCTCTTTGATATATATTCTTTTGTGATAACCACTGCAGATGCAGTTTCTATTTGCATCCTTGTGAAGGCTCTTCAGTCCAGATCCTCACACAAGGGAAGCTAAGTGCCCCACGTATATTAAGAATTCACAAAGTAAGTTTTGATATTTATTTGATTTTACAATTGGTATTGATAATTTCATTAACAATCTTTGCATGTGTTGCTAAGTTGACTTTGATCATGTTTTCCAAAAGGAGTGGTTACTTGTTTTGTTTTGAATTTTTTTTATTTTAGTTTTGTGTGTGTGTGGATTCTGCAAGCATGCTCTTCACAAGTAGATGGTGCATTTTTGAATGATCAGCTTAGCTTTGCCTTCTTTTTGTTGGTTCAGGTTATTAATTATGTAATAGAAAAAATGGTGCTTGACAAACCTTTGGACAGCTTAAATGCTGATGGTAGTTTTGCCCCTGGACCTGCTGGGTCACAGTCACAGCTTCAAGCAGTTGGGGATGGATCCTTTCGTTCTGGATTTAAGCCTTGGCAAAAGCTTAGACCTTCTATTGAAATATTGTGCAACAACCAGGCAAGTACTATCTTCTCTTAAATGCAAACTTATGGCAGTGTATTTAATATAGTACTATGTTCTCTTAAATGCAAACTTATGGCAGTGTATTTAATATAGTATTCTTGATGTTGAGATTGAGCAAGTTCATGCTTTGTTTTTCCATAGTTGGCCTTTTCAATTATTGCATATGGCTTCTAGAATCTATTTTGCTAGCCTGATTACCAATTTGGCATTTTAGTTTTCTATTATGATGTTTTCTGGAAGATATAGAAGAAATCAAGTATCCTTAGAATTATATACATGTGCATTTTGGATTGTCATTGCATTTACGAAGTTACAGCCTTGGGCTGACTTCTGGGCTCCATGATGCAGGCTGAATTGACAAAATCTTGTGTGGGGAACTTTAAATATGGTTTAAATATTCTTGGTTTGATTATCCCAAAAATCAGCTTAATGTTCCTTATATGTATGATTTCAAATGATTGGTTGAAAATCTTTTCTTCAGTTCAAACAAGTATTTTTCGTGTTATTGGTTATCTTCACTTGATGTGATAAAATGAACTGATGAAATTTGAAAAGACTGTCTTCATACTTCAATTCTTATTCTACTGGTCTGCTCTTAATTATAAAATTCACTTCCAGATATTAGACACTTCTAATCGAGCTTTTAGACAATTATATTGAAGTCTTAAAATAGATCATAATACTTGTATTTGATCTCTACTTTTAGCTGTTCTTTCATGTTGCCAAATTTGTTTTCATTATCATATATTTTTTAGTCAAGTTTTCGACCTTGTTATGTTGTCTGATTGGTTTGAAGATGACAGCAATTTTTTTAAAAAAAAAAATTGTTTGGCCCAAATTAACTGAATGTTGTTTTGTTTGATTCACAGTTGACTTTGCTTTAGTATGATTCTATTTTTCATTGAAATAATGTGCATTTAACCAACTGTTACGTTTGTTTTCAGGTGCTGTCTCCTGAAATGAGCTTAGCCACAGTGCGAGCTTATATATGGAAAAAATCTGAGGACTTGGTCCTAAATTATAGAGTGGTTCAAGGCAGGTGACTACAAATTGCATATGCATCAGAGGTGGGTAATCTTGAGCCTTGCTTGGCTTTTCTGAGCTACAGTATGATATTTAATGCTTTTATGGATTTCATTCATGTCTATTTTCTTATTTTGTAATGTAATTTACTGCCAAATGGAAAGGGGAAGGAGTTATTTTAGGATAGTATTTCTTTTTTGATGTAAATGTTGACGAAAGTAATCATATGTGACTAATCTTTATTTATAATTTGTTCTCTCTTGAATTGGACGAAAATAATTATAGCAAGCTTTACTGGTGTTTGACGGGTCATTATTGGTATCACAAATAACTTAAAAATGATTTTGATGTACCATTTCCTTTTTTTACCCTTTACCTAAAGTTTTATCACTAACAGAAAAATAATTAAAGGAAAAATATATTTTTTAATGACTTTCCATACTGCACTTACCCCCTCAGTGTCATGCTAGGTTCTTCTTGACTTGAGTGTGAAAAAATATATACTTGATTTATGTTACCCAGCCAAGATTGTAGGCTTTATTATGATTAATACTTGCAGGTTATCTTGTGACTGTGCTAAATACTTCTGAGCACCAATTCTTGGATTGCCTGCATTGATCGGTGGCATTGTAAGAATTTGCAAGTTCTGAGTTGTTATTTATCACCAAATTTTGTGACATTCTCCAAACCTGCCTGGATAGGTTTTTCTTTAATGGAGAGCTGTTACTATAAATTTTGAACTATATCTAGCTGGCGTGCATACTTCTGCTGGACATGGTGGAGTCATGGGTGGTCTGCATCTGACACGATGAAGGTTTCAAATCGACCCTCTTGAGAAATAGTGGAATCATTCTGGCATGTTGGGATGTTTTTCAGGAATCAGGTAGTTGATTTAGAGATGACAACGAAAACACTGTAAATTTGAATTGTGCATTAAATATCTTGCCATAGAAGTTATGTTGTCCAGGTGTATGTTTACATCCCTCTCCTGTCATTTTTTTCTTTTATCAAATTTTGTTAATTGTTAATTGCTAATAATATTATTCTCATTTGTTAAATTTAGTTCATCTGATATCTACTGCTGGTTCTCAGCTAAAACTATTTGGGTCATGTGTTCTTAACCTGCCTACTTTGTGTATATTTGAGTATATTCAATATGCAGTTGTGAAAATGAGGCAGTGTTAAATAGGAATTAGCTTTAGATGAAACTATTACTATTAGTTACAGCACTAGCATTATTTGCTCGATGGTTTCTGTTTCGAATTTATAATCAAATGTGGTAACGGATACCGTTTTGTGCTTTATTTTATGTATATCTCAGGAGCCAATAAATGTGAATTGTGGAGAGTTGATATGTCCATAATGTGGTACTTCTGCCAACCTGCGATATTTAGTTATTTATTGGTGCTTGTCATATTTTAACTCACTTTATGCTAGTATTGTTAATGGTCACAAACAAATTATGTTGCATTGATACAGGCCAGACTCGTTTCAAAGACCATTTTTCTATTAAAAAAATAAGTTCAAAGGGGTGTGCTGTAGAAATAGTGCTAGTGAACGGGTCCGATTGGTAAACTGCGAATTGGTGGGTAACATGTCGGAGCAATATACTAGACTAATTGTGTCAGAAACTAGTGTAATCTGTTTTTTGCCAAAAAAATTAATGACTTATCCTAAAAGGTAGGTCAGTTTTTTAATATATAAAAAAATCTTGACGCATGATATTGTATATAATAAAAGGAAACGAAAAAATAGCTAAAAATTTGGAAAAAGAGCAAGAAAAATAATTAAATAACATTGGGAAAAAAGCAAGCCTCACATCACATTTGATAAAAAGGGTCTAAATTTAATATAGAGTTGCTTCCCACTTTTTGGGTCAGGATACCCGACTGACTCCCTGAACATAATATTATAATACATGCTACGTAATTCTGAATTAGTAACAATAATTTTTTTTTTGGGTTTAACTCATTATTTAGGTTCGAGTTAAAGATTTAGGTTTAAAAAATTTGTGTATTAAAAAAATTGAAAGAATAAATTCTATCATGTTGTGAATGTTTTTAACTTGATAAAATTTTTCTTTTTGGATGATATTCATGATTTAAAATAATCGGATATGACTGTAGCAATATTTTTCTTTTGAAATTTAAGTGGTTGTATTTATGGAGCTCAAATTCAAGGCTATTTAAACTATTTGCATGAGAAATTCATAAATGAGAATATTATTAAAAAATATTAATATCTTGTTGGTTTTTTAAAGTGATAAATTGTTTATTCAACAAGGTTTGCTTAATGGTAAGAGATTTGGATAGTTTGAATAATATTTTAAGTTTAAATCTTATTATTTTTATTATACGTAAAAAAAATATTTTTTCCTTTAAAATAAACTAAAGAATGTATAAAAAAATATAATTTTCTTTTTTAATGAGAGAAAGGGAATGAAAATTTCTTGTTGAAGTGTCTTTTTTAATGAATTTAAGAATGTATAAAAAAATATAATTTTCTTTTTCAGATTCTGATTTTTTTCATAAGCTTTAACAATCATACAAATATTTTTTATTAAAAAAGTGAAAATTGGCTTTAAATAAGTGTTGCACACCTTGAATGATTGTATATAAACATATGGTGTAAAGATATTAAATATATGTTAAATGATTTAATCTACTTTTAAGAAGCGTCCCTTCAATGAGTTTTGTGTTTTCTATACAACAAATACTTCTCTATAAAATTTTTATTTTTAACTTATTATCATGTCTCCTAGACGTACGATAGAAAATTCTTAGATTACTAAACTATAATAAAACATAACTTTACAAAATTTTGACTTCCGACAATATAAATATAGAAATATTTTGTTATAATATTATAGAACATAAAAATTATTTAAGTTAAAATCATCCTTAACAATAAGAAAATGGTAAAATATATTTTTATCCTTTGATTTAGTGTTAGGATAAATTTGGTTCTCCTATTTTTTTTTCAATTTAATTTTTTATTTTTTTAAATAAAATAAATGTGATCCATCATTAAGTTTTTCAGTTAATTATTAACATAAAATTCTTATTTAAAATTTTTACATCTAATTATTAATGTAAAATGTTGATTTGAATGAAGATGTTTCAATATTATTAAATTTGATATGAAGAATTCTCATGCAAAGTCCATCATAAAACCATAAATTTGATATTTGAGAATTTGAAATTAAAAAATTAATATTTAACATAAAAATTTTAAATAAATAAAACTTAAAAAATTTTAAAATATAAAATAATAATTAATTTATATATTAAAAATATTGTAAGAATGTTTTTAGAAATTATTTTCATTCTTGTTAAACCATATAATCCATCTATATTAATCATTTATTTTTAATCAAAATTTTTATTTCTTTCAAATACTATTTAATTTAATTTTAAATATCTAAAAATCATGATAAATTTAAATATATTTTTTTAAAAAAATTAAAAATTATAATATAAATCAATCTTAATTTGAATAATTTTTATTTCTTAAATTGGAATATACCAAATCAATAAAAGTATTGTTGTGATTTTAATAATTTAACTTTATTTTAGATTTTAGAACTTTTGTTATCTTAATTTTTATTAATATAACATAATATAATACTTGTTATTAATAGTAAAAACATTTATGAATAATAAAAATACTTATTATCTTAAAATTTATTTTTATTAATATATTTAATTCTAAAATAACCATATAATATACTGCTTACATGTGATCAAATAACTACTGAATTGAGCAAAAAACCCTAATGAATTTAGAAAGATTTTTTTATAATTTGATTTAAATTATTTAAATTTAAATGTTAAAAAAATCTCACACTTTTTTGTTAGAAAATGTAATTCAAGTGGTGACACGTATACTAAAATTTGACCATCAGAAATAAGCCAGACCCATCTAGCATAGGAAAGCCGAAAGCTCTAGTCCCATCTCTCTCTCTCTCTCTCACTTATGGAATTGATAGTTACCTGCTTACATGAAATAGCATGAGATTCCACAAAAGCCTAAAACGACGAGGTTCACTTATAGTCGAAGAAAAGTCGTATCAAGAATAAATAATCTTATTTATTTATTTATATTTTTTATTTAACGATTTATAATTTTTAAAAATAAAATAAAAATAAAAAATTAATTTAATGATGTATATTTATATGTAACTTGATGTATATTATTATATGTATGAAAAAAATTCCTGAAGTCATATGAATGTAGCTTTGCTATATTTTATTATTCATTAAGATTATATTTAATACAGTTTATTGAGTATTTTTATAATAAATTCTTTTATTTACCGAATGAATACCTTTTACTTGTATTGTTTTGTAATAATATAAATTTTATATTTTTATTAAATTTTAAATATTTTATAAAAGTAGTAAAAAAAGCCAACATCTAAAAACTGTAAAAAAAGTTATATATTGTATTTACCTGTTAAGCAGGGATTAATACAGATATATTAGAAAAGGGTTAAAATCTTTGAATTTTATATATTATGTGTTAGGATGAAAAAAATATCAGAACTCCACTATTTGTGGATATTCTTAGGTATATTCATAACAGATATCTGTATATTTATAAAATATATAAAAATAAATATAATATTATCTGTCTTATAGATATTTGAAAATTTATAAAATATATTCGTTAAATATTATAACGTTTTATCATCTTATAATATGATGAAATTTATATATGTTGTTTTATGATAATATATTTTGTACATTAACATATAATGATATTATGTAACGTTAATTTATATTATATACTATTGATACAATATGACATTATAAAATTTTATATAAAACTATTATTTTTTATGATTTTTAAATCCTTAAAATATAAATTTAAAAATATCTACTAATTCTAATAATCTAGATATAGATAATATACTATATTCTCCTACCTTATCTCTTCTTCTCTAATCAAATGCATTGATTAAGATATAAAGACTATTCTAAGATAGATACATCGTATGACTTATTAGTACTTGAAAACCAAAGAAGATTGTATTGAAACCGGAACAAGAAATAACAAAGGGGTATGAAATATCAATATATTCCTACATATCAAAAATAGTTTATATTTTTTATACTTCCAATTTAATGGTTGAACATTTTTTTAAAAAAAAAACTATAACTTACATCTAAATGCAATTAAATATAAATTATTTTTTATATGTGAATTTTCTTTTTGAAATTTAAGAATTCTTTTGTAAAAAGAGAATTAATATTTTTATATATAAATAGTAATTTATACATATTAAATTTAACGGTTATAAAAAAATTATTTTTTAAAAAATATAAAAGATGATCGGACAATATAAATAAGATACATACGAATATAATATATTTTTAGTATGTATGAAAAAAATTTACTTGTAAAAAATACAGAAATTACAGTCATATAGGTACAATATTTTACATTCGAATACTTTCATACGTAAAATTATGTGAAACTGGAGTGGGGTAAAAAGATGAAGCTACTATGCATGGGTTGGTCTCTGCCCTAAAAAATATTTCCTTTTTTATGTAAAAAAAAACATTTGCTTTTAGAATGAAAGGGTCTCTGGACATAGTTTTGATGAAATGGACATATATTAGTGAGAATTGATAGTAAGTTACTTTTTTTTGGCATCTTTTTAATAAAATTTAAAATACTGAAAAGTTTAGTTAATATTATTAAATTTATATATTTTTCAATTTTTTATATTAATAAGATATATTTTTTAATTTATCTTCATTTAATTAATTATTATATTTTTCATTTAATAATCTATTTTTATTTAATTGAAGATATTTTATAAAAAATATGAATTCAGCCTTATAAAAGATATTGAGATAAATTTTATTTTTTGTTCTGAAAAAAATTAAAAAAAATAACATGATAATTATATGTATTTGTTACTTTTAAGCGTAAAATCAGAAATGAAAATAAGTTAAATTAAATTAGATTTTATAAAATTTGAATTTAACTTAACTATTAGTTAAGATTTAAAAATGTAATTTATTTACCTTATATAGGTTATTTTTTAAAATATAATAATTTTTAAAAAATTGGATATAATTTATAAGTTTATTTAATTTTTTTAAAATGTGAATTTTTAAATAAAATATAATTTTACTAGTGCAAAAATAATTTTTTATAACAGGATTTTACATTAGTTGTTTAGAAATTGATATAAATAAAAATACGATGGTATTTTTGTAAATAAATTCAAACTTTCTACATCAATTCTTTTTTCAACCGATGTAGAAAGTGGATTCTTTTAAAACTTTCTACATCGGTTACGTAACAACTGATATAGAAAGTACTTTCTACATCGGCTACACTGTAACCGATGTAGAAAGTGAATTTTTTTTCAACTTTCTACATCGGTTGTGGAAACAACCGCTGTAAAAAAATACTTTCTACATCGGTTATGAGAAACAACCGATGTAGAATGTCTTCTCCTATCACTTATTTTTCGACGTTGTTCGTGTTTAACCTCATTCTCCAAAACCTCAGTTTCTCGTTTCGGCTAGTTCTCTCTATTTTTGTTTAAGTCTTAGCCATTGTCGACGTCCTTGTTGTTCATCGTTGCACTCTATACTTACATTTGTGGTCGTCGTCGCTGTTGCAACTATTTCCTCTGTTCGAAGTCGTTGTCACACACCCTAAGGTTCGAATTCGTCTTTGTCGTTATTTATGCATCTCATTCTATTATTATGGTTGAACTCTACATTTATTTTGGTTGTATTCTATAATTTTCAAGCTTCTTATTTACCTACCATGTTGTGCCGTCGTTCGACTACCATTGTGCCTCCATTTGGACACCGCTTGACCACCGCTCAACCATTGTTGTATTGACTATGAGGTATCTTCTATGCACCTACTTTGTCATTGTAGATGTGAAAGTTTGCTTAGGTGATATGTGTGTTATAGTATTGATTTTGAGTTTAAATATGTTGATTTGTTTTCTTGAGTTCAAATATGAGTATACCCTTAGTTTCCCGTTCAAGGTTGAATATAATGAGTATATTACTAAATAAGTAAATCATTCATTATATTCAATCTTGAATTGTCCAAGTTGGACAGTTTGGGACTAAAATTTTTTATTCAATGGTTAACAATTTCTTCATAAATCTTGTAAATTGTACTTGATGAAATTTTGGTTTAGTTCATTTTGCATTGTCTCTGGATACATGCTTGATTATGGTAAATGAAACCACAATAAAGTTATGTACTTGGAGACTGATGCGAAATGGTCCTGAAATTTTACCAAGTATGATATTCAAGATTTTAGAAATGTGTTAATCGATGAATAAATTTAATTTTTCTCGAATGAGATAGGACCTTACCAATAGTAAGGATAATAAATTAACAATTATGAGTGACAAGGTTAATCCTAAATCATGTGTCGATGATTTTTGTATAGTATGGATCATAGTTGGATAAATGCTAAATGGATGAGTGATGAGTACAATAATGAGGTCGAAGAGTTTTTGAATTTTACGCAAACAAGTCTACCTCAGAGTAATGGACAATTTTACTGTCTGTGTGTTAATTATCTAAATGAGAGACGTTTGGGTATTGATGAAATTAGAGAACATGTTTTTTGTGATGGATTTTGCAAAAGTTATACAAAATGGACATGGCATGGTGAGTTATTAGGCATGCCAAGTGTGTCACAAACAGTGGAGATTGATATAGATATGGAAGATTGGATAGAGGATATGATTCGTGATATAGGACATACGCTGTTTGAGCGAGAAAATATGTATGGTAACTTGTCTACTGATTCAGAGAAACCTTTGTATCCGGGATGCACTACATTTACACAATTGTCAGCAGTGTTAAGATTATTCACTCTGAAGGCAAGGAATGGGTGGAGTAATAAAAGTTTCACTGAATTACTTGAAATGTTGGTAGAGATGCTTCTGAAAGGTAATACATTATCAAAGCGTAATTGTGAGGCAAAGAAGGTGTTGTGTCCGATGGGTATGCAGTATAAGAAAATATATGTCTACCCTAATGATTACATACTATACAGAAATGAGTTTGAAGGATTACATGAATGCCCTGTATGTCAAGTTTCACGTTATAAACTGAAGGATGGTGATTCCAGTTGCAATGAGAGCACAAAGCGGCCTCCAGCCAAAGTGTTGTGGTATCTTCCAATAATTCCAAGGTTCAAACGATTGTTTTGTAATAAAGATGAAGTAAAGAACCTTAGATGGCATGTAGATGAAAGACTGATTGATGGAAAACTTCGTCATCCAACTGATGGTTTGCAATGGAAGATGGTTGATCAATTATATCCGGATTTTGGAAATGAGCCAAGAAACCTAAGACTTGAACTTGCAACAGATGGAATGAATCTGTACGGTAATTTAAGTAGTAAGCATAGTTCATAGTCTATACTTTTGACAATTTACAACCTTTCTCCAGAGTTATGCATGAAACGTAAATACATCATGTTGTCTATGATGATTTCAGGTCCACAACAACCTGAAAATGACATAGACATTTATCTTACTCCCTTAATTGAAGACTTGAAAAATCTATGGGAAGAAGGTGTGAAGGTGTTTGATGCATATGGTAATGAAAATTTCAAGATGCGGGCAATGTTTTTTGCACTATTAATGACTTTCCAGCATATGAAAATTTATGCAGATATAGCGCTAAGGAGTACAAAGCATGTCCTATATGTAAAGAAGGCACAAGTTACCATCAACTGCATCATGAAAGGAAGACAGTTTATTTTGGTCATCAGAAATTTCTTAGGACTAATCACCCTTATCGTAGATTAAGGAAAGCTTTTAATGGGTTGTCAGAAAATGATGTTGTTCCAAAAGCCTTAACTGCATAGCAAGTCTATGATCAAGTTAAAAATATCAAAACTGTTTTTGGAAAAACTCAAAAAAAGGTCACCAAGACAAGGATATGGAAGAAAAGATCAATATTTTTTTTATCTTCCATACTAGTGAAAACTTGATGTTAGACATTGTATTGATGTGATGCATGTGGAAAAAAATGTGTGTGATAGCATTATTGGAACACTTCTCAATATATAGGGCAAGACTAAAGATGGTGTCAATTCTTGATTAGATTTGATTCATATGGGTATACGACATCAGTTAGCTCCACAATCTGTAAGAAAGCGAACATATTTGCCCCCAGCATGTCATACATTGTCAAAAAAAGAGAAAATTTATTTTTGTGAGTGCCTACATGGGGTTAAAGTGCCACAAGGTTATTCTTTAAATTTTAAAAGACTTGTCGCGATGAAAGATTTAAAGTTAGTTGGGTTAAAGTCTCATAATTGTCATATGTTGATGCAACAACTACTTCTAGTGGTTATTCATGACATCTTGCCTAAAAAAGTTAGACATACAATAAGTAGGTTATGCTTCTTTTTCAATAAAATATGTAGCAAAGTCATTGACCCTCTAAAATTGGATGAGTTGAAACATGAAGCTTTTACTATCTTATGCCAATTGGAGATGTATTTTCCTCCATCATTTTTTGAAATTATGGTTCACTTAGTTGTTCATATAGTAAGAAAGATCAGATTAAGTAGTGCAGTTTATCTGAGGTGGATGTATCCAATAGAACGATACATGAAAATATTAAAAGGGTATGTAAAAGAATCCACACCGTCCCGAGGCATCTTTGATTGAAAGATACATTGCAGAAGAGACCATTGAGTTTTGTACATAATATTTGTTAGAGGTAGGACCCATAAGAGTTCCTAAGTCTCGTCATCAGGGAAGACACAGAGGTAAAGGTACACAAGGCATAGTTGTGAAAAGCATTGGTCGTGCAGAAGTCCTTCAAGCACATTTGTATATTTTGAATAATACTGATGAGGTTCAACCTTACTTATCTACTCACAAAACTATGAGAAGGGAGGAGAATGTTTGAATGAACGAGAAATGGTTATTGAATGAGCATAATAAAACATTCTTAAACTGGTTTGATGAAACAATTAAGAAGGATGATAGTGCCTAAGATACATTGAAGTGGCTAGCAAATGACCCAAACTTTGATGTCATATGTTGGACTGGATATGATATCAATCATTTTTCATTTTACACAAAGTTCCACGATGCTAAAAGTACCATGCAAAACAGTGGGGTTATGGTGGTAGCAGAGTCGATGCATTTTGCAAGTTCCAAAGATAAAAATCTTGTAAAGGCTTCCATATCTTACTTTGGAGTGATTGAAGAGATTTGGAAGATTGATTACACCAAATTTAGAGTGTCTGTTTTCAAATACAAGTGGGTTGATAGTAATAGTGGTATGCAAGTCGATGAATTGGGATTTACATTAGTTGACCTTCAAAAAGTAGCTTACAAGGATGACCCTTTTATCATGGCCCACCAAGCAAAACTAGTGTTTTATGTTCAAGATCCTTGCTCCAAAAGGTGGTTAGTCGTTCTTCAAGGAAAGACAACAATTGCTAGTGATGATACTAATGATCTTTCAAACATTGATACTTCTCAAACTCCCCTATCATTAAGGATATCTAGTATCAATGAAGAAAATGAAATAGATGATGTACATGTTATTCGAGATGATCATCATGAAGGAATATGGGAAAATGTTACTACATGATACAAGTTAGTTATTTATTTGATTATTTCATCATGCTATGTTTATTTTTAATTTATTTTAAAATGTTTATTACGTTTTTTATATTTAGTACAATTTTTAACATCTTTTTTCTTGGCTTTCAACAGGTACATGACTGATTACTACATTTTATTTCAACTTTTAGTACTTACTTGATGTAATTTTAAGTTATTTCATTTGTAATTAAAGTTTGATAATAAATAATGATGTATTTAGTTTAAATATATAGATTATGTGAATTCTATATTATCTACCTGGTGATTCTGTGTGTATATGCAGGTACTGTGAATAAATAATACGGTAGTATGCCTAAACAAATTGAACATTTAAAAAAAAGGACTTTCTACATCGGTTAAAACTATAACCGATGTAAAAAGTACAATTTCTACATCGATTGGACATATATAACCGATAAAAAGTATGACTTCTTACATCGGTTCTGGGTCAGAACCGATGTAAAAAGTGTATTTTTTACATCAGTTATAGGTCCAACCGATGTAGAAAGTGTATTTTTTACATCGGTTTCAGAATCAATGTAAAAAGTCTTATTTTCTATATCGCCTGCTTCAACACCGCCTAAATATCCAATGTAAAAAGTCAATAACAACCAATATAAAAAACTCATTTTCTACCGGTGTTTATATTTAAATATATTAATAAGTTTAAATTTATATATAAATAAAAATAAATAAATTAAAATAAGCATATAACATTAAATTAATACAACAATAATAAATTTATATAATAATATTCTTATTATATTATTTATATTACTTAAATACATTTGTTGGTACAATAAATTAAGCCTAACTTAAACCTCGTGCAAGGTAGGTTATAGATGCACATGAATATCTTGGCATGTTTTTATATTTTTAAAGTATCTTTCTTTCTTTTGAACTTTATAAAAGTCAATAAAAATATAGAAAGATTATTTTTAAGGATTTATTTCATTTAAAATTAAATTAATTTTAATTACTTTTAAAAAATATGTAATATACTATTTTAAATTATACATTTTTATTAAAATATATATTCCTTATTAAAAATACAATAATTGTTTCTTCAAATTTAAACAAATTAAACTCCAAGTTAGCATTGCCATTTTTCATGAACGTGGCTTCTTGACCAAACCGAGATAAGCATTTCACAAATAATTGGGTTAAAGTTGTTCGAAATATATTGATAAAAGAAAATATAGTTTACAAAAAAATCTCATTAAGAGTTCTATTTTTGAGAGGATCATTATGTTCTCATATATTTTTTTTGTCAGGAATTAATTTAAATTTTTATTTCACATTTTTATTATATAAAAGCTATGAAATTTATTTTTAATAATTAAAAAATTTGAGATAATGTATTTAATAAATTTTAACATATCATAAGATAAAAAAAATAATATAAAATTATTCTATTTTATTATTACCATCCTGCTATAGTGAAAATACACTTGTTTATTTATTAGCTTTATTTATAAGATTAGAATTTTTTTATAATAATAAAATAATAAAGTTTGAATCATATTTAGTAACAAAAATTGTTAAAATTCTTATTTATATGATATTGATTAACATTTGCATTATTTTTTTTAATTTTATATATATGAGTATATATTAAGAATTAATAAATAGTATATTTATAGTTAAAATTATAATATTTAATATTATTAATGTATTATATTTTATAAAATTAATAAAAAATATTAGAGTAAATGGTTAAATTAGTTCTTAACTTAGTTATGATCTTGCAAATTGGTCCTCAAATTAAAAAAAATCATCATTTAGTCCTTAACGTTTTGTTCTGTCATGCAAATTAGTTCTTCTGTCAACTTTGGTTTGACGACGTGCTGAGTTGGAACATTAAGTGCTGAGGTGAGTCGTTAAATGCCACATAAAGGCCACGTAAGTTAATAAAACTATGTCGTTTTGTTTGGTAATTTTCTAATCTCCATAGCTCCTCTGTGTTTTCTATTGGATAATTGCTCCCTATTTATCAATTTTACATTCCAAGCACTGGACTGTCGAAGGAGCACAAACGCTCCTGTATTTTTCGTTGATGGTGTATTTGAAACCATAACCACTAAACAACAAACCCATAAATAAAATTTATCATCATCTTTTTCCATCCACCTTTCTTTTCTCTCATTTATGAAACAAAACTCTTTCCAAGCTCAATTTCCCAACCCAAATTCTCACCATAACCCTCTCATTTTCTCTCTAAAGCCAATCATCTTTATTCTCTATCTAAATCGTGACAACAAAGAAACCAACCATGTCCTTCACCGCCTCACTTGTCCTCTCCATTTTCAACGTCCAACTAGCCACAACCGCCGCCACAACCGGGGGTGTAGTCAAAGTCCCTGCCAATAACCCACCTTTCGTGCCTTCATCAACCGACTCTCCGCCTCTCTCCGCCACAGCCTTGACCAGTGCCGCCCCTGGTCGGAGCTCATTGACCGTTCCGTTGTTGTTTCGATCATTCTCGTCGTTTCTCTTCTCATAAATCCAGCTCGAAACATTTGTCGCATGTTTTCGACTTGGGTCCATCATGATTCAGCTTAGTTTCAGATTCTCCTCCAACTCATTCATCCACTCCTCGTCCTTGCACAAGAACTTCACTGACATCGGGACTAGCTCTTTCGATTTGAGCGCGTCCACCCACAGCGGCGAGGAGAGGAACTAGTTTTCTGCTTTTAGGTGTGTTTCACCCTTGACAACATGAGATTCCCTTTGTAGTATATGTCGACGGTGGAGATTAATTCCGACGGCGGAAGTGATAGATGGTGAGGGAAGGGAGAGAAATAGTGGAGGGAAGAGAAAACGTTGGAATAAACGAAGCGGTAACTGCTTGGGAATGCTGAGATGACGCGATAAGCGGTGGGGTTCAAGAGGAAGGGTCACATGGTGGCACAGATTTTATGCTAAAGATCCTTTTTAGTGCAAAGACAGTGCGTGAGAGATGATACGGATGCAGCAGGTGTCAGTGTGGCACTGTCGAGGTAGGACAGAATATGAGTGTAGATGATTCCAGGATGCACGATATTAAAGGTTATGATGCTTGATAATGATTTCATGTGTTCATTTGCATTCTATGGTGGTGTTGAAGTTACATCCATCACAGTGGGATTAGGAAGTTGATGGTATAGTGGATTAGTGGTAATGTGTTTAATTAGAAAAGATGATGCAGTAATTATATGATAAGGAATTGGTCCAATAGATTTCGCACAAACCAAACGAATGTCCTTTTATAAAAGGTTCACGTAAAATGACGTTGTTTTATTAACTTACGTAATATTTAACGAGCCATCTTAACATTTAACGTTCCAACTCAGCACATCGTCATCGTTATACCAAAGTTGACGAAAAAACGAATTTGCATAACGAAACAAAAAGTTAAAAATTAAATGATGATTTTTTTTAACTTAAAAATCAATTTATAAGGTAGTAACTAACTTAAAAACTAATTTAACCTCTTACTCAAAAATATTATATGCACGTTATATATTCTTAAACATATATTAAAAAAACAGTTAATTTTCATATGATAGTGACTTGCAACCGGTATTGTTTCAATTTGTCTGTAGACTTGCACGCGCACGCGAACCCATCTCAAGCACACAATGATCTCATGTGTCACGTCACTAGTTTGCCTGCAGCCTCAATTCAACTGCTGCCATCCATCAAATGTTCCAAAAAGCATAAATGCTTTCGGTTTTTCTAAATTTAATTGCAATTTTAATATATAATAAAAATTTATTTTTAAAATTAAATTTTATAAATTGTTACTAAAATTATAAACTATATATTTTCTATAATAAATTTTTACTAAAATTATAAAGTTAATAACTTTTTTATAATGTTAGATAGGACAATTTTTTTATAAAATTATTGCTTATTGTTTTTTAATTATATCACCTTAAACATATATTAAAAATTATTTATAGTTTATGTATGATATAATTTTTAATTTTAATTATTAATTTAGTTTTTATAATTTTTAATTATTTAAATCAAATATTTTTTAAGATCAAGTTAAATATTTCACATTCGTTCAGTAATTAATACGAAAGAATATTAATACGAAAGAATAATAGTGCTCAACATTATATTAACATATAAATTATAAAAGAAAAATTTATAAAGTATACAAAAATATTTCGTTTGATATAATACATATAATAATATACAATAATATAATATATAATGATGCTCGACATAATATTTACATATATAAATTATAAAATAAAAATATATAATATATAATAATATATAAAATTAATGTTATGCCATTTTTTTATTATATTTTTTTAGTAATAATTTTTACATATATAACTATAATTTTAATCTTTATTAATATATTTAAGATATACAATTATTTATATTGAACTTTGTTGATATATTTTATTAATTATTGAAAGAAATGTTGAGAAAGATTCAAGTTTAATAATTTTTAAAAATTTTAAAACTAATACAAGCAACAAGAATGAGATGACAAAATAGTTAAATACATTATTAATATAAATGAGTGTGTACTTTAGTTACATGAAATATAAAATAATTATTTAAAATTTTTAAAATCATTTTAATTTGGTTATATATTATAACTATTTTAATAATTAGTAGTAGTTTTTTAATGTTATCTCTTTTAACAATTAAGATTTCATTTATTTTATTTTTATCTTTAATATATTTTGATAATTATTTATTTATTATGAAATATTATTCCTTTATATTATTATTTAATATTACAGTATTTAATTTAGTTATGAAATATTTTATTTAAATTATTTAATAAATTATTCTATTTTATTGATACAATTTATAAAGATAAAATAATAACTCTTTTTAAATGAACATCATTTAAAATTTATTTTAAAAAATATATATATTTAACTTTAAATAAAAAATTAGTTATTCTAAAACATAATTTTTATTAAAAAAATATATAAATAAATAAATTTATCAAACTATTTTTTTAAAATATATTAATAGCTTAAAATGTTGCACAACTTTTTTTTTTTATAAATTCTTTTATAATTATGCTTAAATTAATGTTGACATAGACATTAAAATTTCAATACTAACATATATTTTTAAAAAAAAAATTAACATACACATTATAAATTGACATATCATTTAGAAAATACAACAGATATAAAAGTTATAAATTCATAGTTGATTCAAATAACATAATAATATAAATTTATAAGTTATTCTTAAAATATAATAAAGCAACTACTACATTAAAAAAATTAAAATTATCCTATACATGATAAATACTTAAATCATTTATAAACATAAAATTTAAAAAATATTTAAATTAAAGTAACATAAAAAAGATAAAAAATTATTTAGTTTTTAATAAAAATATGCAAAACACAATATTTGTTTTTATAAAGTAAAAATGTTCTCTTCATTAAATTTACAAAAACTATAAAATCCTATTCATCCATCAATTAAATAGTCAATAAAATTATTTATGCTTAACTTTTATGTTCAAATCATTTTAATAGTTATTGTACATAGATTGTCACACTATAAATATACAAATGAAGGTATATATAGTGCAATCCTTATGAAAGCTACAAGTATTGACTATTAATAAATAAAAATAATGAAGAAGTAACTAAATGGTATTCAATAAAAAATAAAACAAATGTTAAATGAGGAGATTAAAAAAATATTTTAAATAGTATTAATTTATTCTTTATATGTTATTTGGTAAGAGTTTTTTCACATTCAAACTTAAATGACTTTGGTGTTCTAAATATGGAACTATACATGAATTTAGCCTAAAATTCATCTAATATTTGTTTTAATTTGAAATTGTTGAATGGAAATGACATTTTTTATTTAGAACAAGTAATTTCTTTCATTTTTAAGTTATAGACGTGAGGTTAAAGTTTCTACTTCTGGTATGTTTGAATTGAAGTCATCCCCATATTGTAATGCAAGATATATTTGTTTTATGTTGTCTCATTCTTCATTAATGATTACATGGATATGATGATGTCAAACATGATTTCTGTATTGAAGAGATCTCTAAACGTGATAATGTCGAGAAAATCACTCATGTAACTTTTAACAAAGAGTGAAAGAAAAAATTCTAACCGCTAACAACAAAAAATATATGCATTATGTTAATGTTAATAATGATTGCATAAATAAGAAAGTTTATTTGGACTAAGAAATCTCATCTAAATCATACTGCACATAGAATGTTGTACATTTAGATAGGTTTTATCTACTTCCTTAACTTTATTCTACATTGGTTCATCAACTCTTTCATATGAGATAATATAAAAAATTATTTATATAATATAATAAAAGTGGTTTTACTTCATCAATAATGAATAATAAATAAAATTTTGATAAATTTGAACAAAAGAACTATACACATTGTATGTAGAGATTATGGAACATAAATTGAATTTTGGAAACAAATCGGAACAACAAAACTACACATATACCATGTAAAAGGACAAATATATATACATTTATATTTAGTCTCACATATAATAAAGAAGAGAATTATTACTCCAAATTGAAAATAACAATATAAGATATGTCAATGTGAAAATGTAGTAATAATAGTATGATGATAGCATATATACAAATGTTAACTTATTTGAAAAATATTATAAAAGCAAAAAGATATATATATAATTGAATATAATATAAAGTATGTCACAACCAAAGTCATTATACGGTGGCGACCAAAATAAATAAAATAATAAGTTTGCAGAAAAAAACAAAATATTTGATGATTTAAAAAATATTGTGAATACGTCATCAATTTTGTTTAAATTGAAAAATCTTTTAAAAATAATTTTAAAAACTAGTTTACAAATTAAAGTTAAGTTTAAGAGTAATTATGAATATGGTTACCTTGTATTGATTACAAAGATTTATTTTAACTTCAAAAATACTTATTTAATTTTTTAGATATATATATATATATATAATATTAGAAATAAAAGAAATATTTAAGAGTAAATAATTAAACAAATAAATTTTTAGAAGTCAATACAAAATAAGAGATGTATCTTACATAAATTTTAAATAAGATAAAAAAATAATAATAAAATAAATAATAAAATTGAAAAGAAAAAAAATATTTACAAAATTTTGACTTATACAAATAATTTGTACTTGCTTATTTCCAAGTGTAATAGGAATTCAAAATCAGCATAATTTTAAATTTAATTGTTCGAAAATAAATATATTTAAAAAATATTTATGTTTAAAATTAAATTTTAAAAATAAATTTTATAAAATATATATTTTTTTAAAATATACATATTTAATTTCTTTAAATTCATAAATATATAAGGTTTAAGACAAACAAAAATTGTTTAAATCCATACGATTTTTTAAATACGAGACAATAAAGGAGTTTATATATACATATTCAAAGTTTATTGTGTAAAATTTAAAATTAAAATATTTAAAATGATAAATTTAAAGTCAAATTATTTAATTTTTTAATAATATTTTAAATCTAAATATGCATAGGATTTGAAATAAATAAATACTGTATTTAAATTTATATAATTCTTCAAACATAATATGTATCAAATAACCTATATATATACATCTAAAGTTTATTATATGATATTTAAAATTAAAATATAAATTTAAAATTAATTTATTTAAAATAATTTTTAATAAAATTTTAAATTTATATATACGTAAAATTTAAGATAAATGAAGATTGTATTTAAAGTGGCTCGGATGTTTGCTGTTCTGTGTTGTCTTTTTTTTTTTTTTTTTGTCTTGTGTTTTTACGCAAAGCTGAGTGTGGCCTTTTCAATTTTACTAAAACTTTTCGGAAGGGATTCTCACGCACTCGCCTCAAGTCAAGCCACAACTTTCCAACAACAAAATCACAAAAAAGAGAGGAAAATTTAAATAATATTACGCCTAAGATCTCGATTAGGTATTTTATGGAATATTTTAATTATTTTAAAAAGTATTGAATAGTTTATATTTAATAAAATTAATTATATTAGCTCAGTCTTTATTTGGATAATTACCTCACTACCTCATGAAATTACTTTATTTAGTCTTTATTATTATGGGCAATGAAATAAAATAAGAATAAAAAAATAAAAGAATGGAAAATAGAGTAAAAACAGATAAATGACAAAAAAAGAAAAATAATAGTTTTTACTTATTTAGAATAATAGAAAAAGAATAAAAATAAAAATATTATATATAAAAACATTTTATAATAATGAAAGTAATTTAATAAAAATTTAAATCTTTTATTACAATATTTCTTCACGTTAAAGACATTATGTTTTACATTAAAGGACAACTTACCTTTGACTCTGTTGAATGTTTTTATTGTGGTGTTATGTCATATTGTTTAGTAGCGATATTTTCATGTGTCAGATTTGGAAAAAGGATTGATACAATTTCGATGACCGTTGATTGCACCTCAACACAACAACAATAATTTTTTTTAGATGTCTGGCACAGTGGCGGTCCGACATTCGGGTGTGTCATTGTTGTGTCTACGCGCTC
Source organism: Canavalia gladiata (assembly GCA_037954105.1). Taxonomy (NCBI): domain Eukaryota; kingdom Viridiplantae; phylum Streptophyta; class Magnoliopsida; order Fabales; family Fabaceae; genus Canavalia; species Canavalia gladiata. The sequence goes on along the minus strand of CM075661.1, from coordinate 19,259,103 downwards.
CTTTCCATTTGTGTGTTTCGCTGCAATTTCGCTCATCCTCTGTTTTTTTTTTTCTACCGTTAACACCAAACATGTGACTCTCACACTCACAGTATATATTGCTGTTGGTTTCACCTTCAAGCCTCAAAACATGCAAACAACAAACGTGTGCATTGCAAATTCCCCTTATTTATTTTTCTTAAATATTAAATACATAAAAAAAGACCAAACGTTCTAGCTTGGTGAATTCACTTCAACCTTGGCGATGACCTCGGTATTGGGTTTTCTAGTCTCACCAGTTTCTGCTATAAGTTCCGGGAGAAGGCATCAGTTTCGGGTTCGGGCTCAGAGCTTTGACAATGAAAGCTCCATGGTGTTGTCTTCTGAATCTAATTCAGTGAAAGGTGTGAACGGAGCTTCTTCTGTGGTTTCGGGGACTCAGCAAAATGGTTCTTTGGTTAAGGAGGAAAGGAACGTGCGGTTGTTGCATGCTAGAGTTGAAGAGAAGAAGAAGAAGGATGAAGGTTTGGCACCACTTTGGGATGATGGGTATGGAACTCGAACTGTGGAAGATTACTTTGTTGCTGCTAAGGAGATATGCATCTCTGATGGAGGCCCACCTCGATGGTTTTGCCCCGTGGAATGTGGTGCTCCTTTGAAAGATTCTCCCACTCTTATGTTTCTACCTGGTAAAAGGTTATGTTATTGGATTAAATTAATATACTGCAGAGTTGAATTGTGAGTCTGTGACGCTATGTTGCACGGGTATGGGTATTGGGTATCTAGGACAAAAGTTGCGAGGTGTGGGCGAGGCTTTTGGGGATAAAGTTTCATTTTTATCTTTTCTTTTGACGTGATTCTATTCAACTTTTCAATTGTGGTTAATTGTTTTCAATGCTGGTATAAAGTACAATTTGGTCTTACATCTATACAAATTTTCCCCTATTAAGTTGTTTAACTTGTAAATAATTTCACTGGATTAATTTATGTGGATGAAAACTTTTCGGGACTATAGCTACACAAGTTGCCATTTTCCAGGCACTAAATTGTATATTAAGTCTTAATTTATTGAATGTCAAAATTAAATCTGTGCAGTTTTAAAGTTTCTTGAGTTTAACTCCTGCAGGGATGGATGGCACAGGAATGGGCCTTGCTTTGCATCATCAAGCTCTTGGGAAGTATGTCTGTATTTTTGATTTTTTATAACAGTGAAAAACTTCCCATAAAATGGCAATTGTTTAGCATATTTTAAGTATGCAGGATTAGAATCAGCATTTTAAAATTGTATGTCTGAGGTATTGCTCAATCTACAATGGTCTGATTAATTTTGCCCTAGACAGTTATAGTTAAAGGTTAATGACCAATATGTAAGCTCTCCGTGAGATAGGTCTCCTTTTATGCTACTCATGTATGTGAATTGATCAAAATTGATAAGTTTATTGTATTGCTCTGAAAAATTATTCTATGCAGGTTGGTGCAATTTTATTTTGCTTTCTTTCTCTTTTCAGCTTTACTTTTTGCAATACAGGGCTTTTGAAGTTCGCTGCTTGCATATTCCAGTTCATGATCGAACACCATTTGAAGGTCTTTGCTTTTTAACGTATGCTTTTGTTGACTTCTGGAAGTTCACTGTTGATGCATTTGAACGAAAGTAACTTATAATTGTTCCTAAGAAATAACAACTTTATTTCTTTATGTCACAAGAAAAACATATTGTGAATCAATGCTTTTTTTTTTCTGTACTAAAACATCTACCGGGAGTAATCAACTAGTGGTTTCTCAATTACAGCGTGCTTTCTCAATTTGAATGGTATAATGCTCTTGAAACATACTTTGCACTGGTGATTAATTCAGTGTTCACATGTGATGCAGCTCACCTGTACCCAACTTAGCATTTGAGTAGGCTTGTCTTCAATATGAAACATAAAATTGAATTAAGCATTATAATTTTAATCTCAAACTAACAAAAGTAGATAGACATAATACGTTTTATGAGAATCATAAGGAGAACTCTAGTTTGAGAGACACTCTTCCTTTGGGAACTCTGAGAATCAGAATCCGGTCCTAGATTGGAGGGATTTCCTCCCCTCACAACCCACACACACACACCTGTATTCCCTAAACCCTTCCTTGTTGTTTTTCTGAGTTCTAGAACAGATAGGAGTGTGAAATTCTTGATGACTTTGGACTCACTCTTGGATTGGTTATTAGTATCTGCTATCTTAATTACTTCTAAACATAAACCAAAATTGATTAATCAATGGCTAATTAATTATTTGCCTGCTAATAATCTTAAAAAAATATAAGATAAACTAATCATGTATTGACATTGTATACATTTTATGTAATATTGAATGTAGAATGTCTCAAACAATCCACAAACTTCAAATTATTTTCATTTGAGATCTGATTTGTCTATGAATTGCAAAATGATTTCACCACAGTATGCTTTTGTCATGGTAGCAACCAACAACGTTTCTGTAGAAAATTATATATAGATTAGTGTATAATAATTGGAAGACGGGCTTCCAAGTTCCAACATATCATTAATTTCCATTTGATTGGTGAAATTCTTGTATAATAATTGTTGTATGATATACTGGTAGAGCATTTAATATGTTAAGATTAGCTTATTTTGTATTTGAAATAACTTATAATCAATCTTCTTGAGAGAGTTTTGGGTTAAAAGTGTTTTTTTCCTTAAGAAGTAAGCAAACCTAAACATGCATTTGATTGTAAAGTTTAATAATTCTGAATAAATTTCAATATGCAAGCTCCGATTATCTGGTGGTGCTATCATTGATACTTAAACTGAGAGTTTTCCATTTTTTTAAAATTTTTATAAAGGGCTGGTGAAATTTGTTGAGGAAGCTGTTAAACTTGAGCATGCTTTGGCTCCAAATAAGCCAATTTATCTGGTAGGTGATTCCTTTGGTGGATGCCTAGCACTTGCTGTTGCTGCTCGTAATCCAACAGTTGACCTAGTACTGATATTATGCAATCCTGGTGAGTCTATCCATGCTCCATTCTTTTTTTGTCAAATTTGATAATGTTTATTTGGTGATGTCTTGTCAATCCTTAGCTGAAATCTGACTACATATGTTTCAATCATAGCTACATCCTTTGGCAGATCTCAGTTGCAACCTTTGTTTCCTATATTGGAGGTTTTGCCTGACGAACTGCATGTCTCTGTTCCCTTTCTTCTAAGTTTTATTATGGGTAAATATTCTATTTTCTTAAGACACCAACTATTAAATTTGCGTTTTCATGGAGATATAGTTCATTAGCATATGTGATGGATACCTTTATTCCGATTTTTTCTTATTCTATATCTTGTGAATTGTGCCTAAGAAATCAGTACATCTATTAAAAAAGGCATTCATATACATTGTTCTATAATTCAATGACATCAGGTGATCCAGTGAAGATGGCATCAGTAAAAATCGGAAATTGGCTTCCTCCTGCAAAGAAAATTGAACAGTTGTCACGCAGCCTTACAGCATTGCTACCATGTATTCCTGTGAGAATCTTTTGATATTATGGTCCTTTTTTTTGTGTGTGTGTGTGTGTAATTTTTATTTTTGGGGCAGTTTCTTTACCTAATTTTAGTTATAGTTGAATTATGAAGGTTTTTCTTTCACCTTGTTGACAACCATTTTAACTGTTTAAGCATCCCTCTTATTTTCTAGATTGAAGTAGCATCTTTCTTTTTCCTCTTTTCCTTTCCCCTGTTCAGTTTTCTAGACAAATTCTTGAAGTTCATATGTTATCAGATTATAATGAGCTGTTAATATATATTTTACTTTGCCTTATCTATTGTCAGAATTTGGCCAATATTATACCAAGGGAAACTCTTCTTTGGAAGTTGAAACTTCTCAAATCAGCTGCTGCATATGCTAATTCACGTCTTCATGCTGTCAAAGCAGAAGTACTTGTGCTTGCTAGGTTCTTATTCTCTCTAGATTTGTTGTCTCTCATAACAATATTATGTGGGTATGCTGTTCTGTTTCTGGATTGGACAGTAGTTTTGTTTATCATCATACTTCAAAAGGTTCTTTTCCTAATTTGTGTAGATTATGATGTTGTTTGATTCATGTAGGGAAAAAATTTTATTGTTATTGTTATTGTAATATATCCCAAGAATTCTGCTACATTAACCTACAGAATTATATGCCCTGTAGATCAATAATATATATACTGATTTACTGATTTTGACTTGGGCTCTTGCATTGATCTCTTTTGATGCATAATTAGCTAAGTCAATAATGTTTTGTGTAGGACTCTTGTGTTCATATAACATGTAAAAAGTTACTTTCTAATTAACATTCTCAATTGGATGTTGAGAATTGAGATTGACAAAGTTTCCATTGTAGTGGCAAGGATAACATGCTTCCTAGTGTAAATGAAGCTCAAAGACTTGCAGGCTTATTGCAAAACTGCAAAGTTCGTAACTTCAAGGATAACGGACACACCCTTCTCCTGGTACGTGAAGATATACTTGCAACTATATCAATGAAGTCATGGGATTTTTTCAAGTGAACATGCGAGTAGTAACTTGTAATTTTGACCATCTATTTGAGATTAAATAAGATCAGTTCCTTCCACCTTTCATAATAAGATAATGTTCTCATTTGATAACCCCAATATTAGGGGTTTGTCAAGGGAGACTATTGCATTACTTCATATTAGACTGGTTACGTGAAGTAGCCCAACCTCATTTGGGAGAAGCTGTTGTGTAATATGAGAATACTACACTTCTCTATTAAGAATGTATCAAAACTACCCTGAGGAATGCTTAGGTAACCAAAATTTTGTAGGACTAATGCGATGACATATGTAACTTTGGAGGATGAAATTGAGCAAATTGAGATTTTTCTTTTAAAATTAAAATTGAAAGTACTCATTCATGGATCAATAGGCAAACCAAAGGTGTGCCTTTATTTTTGGGTGTATGGGTAACAGCCTATTTAAGTGCTTATTCAATAAGCTCTTTTTAAATGAGGATTTTATGCCATAAATTTGATCCTATAACTTATTTGAAAAAGCTGAAGGGAGCTTATCTTGATAAGCTATATCAAGAAGTTTATGGAAAAAAAAGAACTCAAGATCTTATGAGTTATGACAGTCTTAAGCTCCTTATAAGCTCTTCCAAAAATAGGGCCTTAGTGTTATAAAATAAACTCAGTAGCCATTTTCTTTTATGGAGTCACTTGGGAGACTTATTTGGGATTGTGGAAGTGAATTATGACCTTTCTATAAGTTTCTTTCAGCTTATTTTAACAAGTTTCATGGAAAAGCTTATTAAAATAATTTCTTTTTAACTTATTTGAATAAACTTTAGAATCAAAATTTTGAATAAGTTCTTAATTAATAAAATTTTATTGAATTGGTGATTAATTAAGCTGGTTACCAAAATACAACCTATGTCATTTTATGTTTTAACTTTTAACAATATTAGTTGCAAATTTTACTACCTATATGGCCTTCAATGATAACAACTCAACTCTATCTTAATTGATTAATTGTATTCATGGTAGTGCAGGAAGATGGCATTGGTCTGCTAACAATCATCAAGGGGACTTCCATGTATCGCCATTCGAGTAGGCTTGATTTGGTCAAGGATTTCATTCCTCCCAGTATGACAGAATTCAGATATGCAATGGATCAAGTAGCCGGGTAATTTGATTTGGAAATATTATGCCTATTGCATATTATTCTTGTTAGAAACTTATTCCTTGTTGCATTGATGGGTAAAGGGTGAGGCTCTAACTTGTAACATTGTTACATAAACAATAACAGATCCTTGTTGAACTAATTATCATGACTTTTTCTCAATTATAAACTTCAAAGTTGAAATCAGTAGGATTTGAAGTTGGAGCTTGCTTTTGAAAGAGGACTCAAGCATCCCACCATGCCCTAGCCTATATGCCTTCTGTTATCAACCCCTATATTGTAAATTTGAGTACCTACTCATGATAGGAAGGTCTTTTAAGATCTACTCTCTATCTCATTAAGCTACATGCTTCTCCTCCATGGAGTATCTCAAATTTTGCTTCTTCTTTTTTTTATATATTTTTTATTGGACAAATTACATTCAAATTTTTTGAGTAGGGATGGAAGTAGGCTGAGCTGAGTTAGAGTTCGAGTGTTCAAGTCTGGTTTGTTTAAAAATTTTGAGGCCTGAGTTTGGGCTGTTACCTGTTAAAGGCTTTTTTTTTTCTATCATGGTCGGACCTGATTTAAAGCCTACAAGGTTTGCAAGTCTCTTTAAAAGCTTACATAACAAAAAAAATCAATAAATAAACTTAAAATCTATATAAATAATTGATTAAAAAGACTTACAAACTTAAAGCCTACAAGATAAAAAAGCCATTAAATAGGCCTAATATATATATATATATATATATTAATATTATGTAAATAAAATATAAAATAAATATAACTATATAATATATAAATATAAATAGGCCCCTGAATAGGTTAAATAGGCTTTCTTATAAGCCTAGACCAGGCTTGTTTGTATAAGAAGGTTTTTTAACAAATCTGAGTCTACCTGGTTATTAAATGAGTCAAGCCAAGTTAGGCTTTAAACGAGCCGAGCCGTGGGCCTCTGTTGGACGACCTTGTTCACTTCCATCCCTAGTCTTGAGGTTTAACAAAATTTCATCTGATATTTCTTTGTTTTTTACATTATTTTAACCTTCTTATTCGTATAATTGCATAAGAAATTAATGATAGTTTGTGTAATAAAAAAGGATATGTGATATTATGTTGTTAGATAAATTAAGAAAAATTTATGTAGTGTTAAAACAAGAAGGGGTGTCGGATGAAATTTCATTAAATTTTAGAGGGATATGAATGTGCTTTATATTTTTTTTTTATTTCTCTAGATGCTATTGCTTAAATTTAGCCAATTTGAATTTGAACTTGGGTACACCATATCAAATTAATGGACACGAAGATTACGAGTCTTGACACAAATAATTTATTTCCATGATTTATTACCCAATTTCAAAAATCTTATTTCTTTAATTTATTTCCTTTAACAAAATAGAATCCTCATTATTGACAACAAATTCATCTCCCATTAAACATTTTACTTTCTTAAGATATGAGATTTTGCCATTATTTAATAATGATGATATTTGTATCTCTTACATATTCTTAATTTTATGTAATTTTATAATTTACTTAAATTTAAAAACATTTGTGCAATAAATGCTAGTGCTAGTATAATTTTAATTTATGATTTTTTTAATAAAAGGTTTAAGATATATGCTAATCAATGTTGTAAAGAGTAATCAGATAAAAATTTAGCTTTTTTAACAGGAAGCTAACATGGTTAAAATTTAAAATTTAACAAAGAGTCATATAATTTTACATGCATGCATATTTAAATATTTGTTTAAAACCAATAAGGCTTGACATATTTGATAGATAGTTGGGTCTCTGAAGCATATTAGTCGAGGTTAATTCCTAACTTTGTATGGAAAAAACCCTTTTCTCGGAGAGGCTATATTTACCTCGATGATCTCTTTATTTCAAAGGGATTGGTCTTCTGATGCACACCATAAATATTGGTAAAAACTATGAAGGAAAAACTTTTACAAGTTTGCGATATATTCATTTAAAATATTTAATTATGATGTTGGTCATTAAAGTGTCAATGTGAAAGGGTTATATCAAATAATTGTGATTTTAGTCCTTGTGACCAGCTAAACTGATACAAGTCCAGAAATTTGCAAGTGTTATATCAAATAATTCTTCCTTGATCTATCCTAAAATTTACATTGTATTTTTTCTGATCCTTCTTTTATGGTTTTCTAGGTTTAATTTATGCATATTAAGTCATTGATGTATATTTTATGCTAATATAAGCTTGCATAGTTCAGATTGACATAGTGAATGTAATGGTAAATGGATATCTGTACAGTTTTTGATGGAGTATCATGGTTATATCGATTTTTGTAAGCCATAATTATCGTAGTGGCAGCCATTAAATGCATTCAGTTTGCAACTAGGATAATGGATACAAAATAACCATCATAATTTAATTTATTATACTATAGTTGCCCAATTGATGTATTCCCCTGCATTTTTATTATTCCCTTCTTATTCTCATTTGTATCTAATGACTTCGACAAAAGTTTTTGTTTCTGCATTAAAGAAAACATGTATAATGGTCTTTTTTCATTAAATTGCTAGCCTCTGCCTCCTTATTTTTTGTTCGTCTAGTATGTTCTGTTGAACATTGCTGTCAAGTATCCATTCTAGTTTTTTTGGTTATGTTTTGTTAATATAAAGAAGACGAAAAAAACAAAGCTGAAAGTGGTTTATTGCAATCTGATTTTTAGTACAACCAGAAGGTGCTCTATTTATAGAGCTAAAATGTAACCTATGAAAGCTAAGAGAATGCAGCCAATAACTCCTAATAAAATGATAATAGACCAGTCCTTGTAGCGGACTCCTAAAATCTTTTTAAACCACATTAAAACACTGAAAACATAACAGAAAAATAGGCAATTATATCTAACATGTTTATCTTTATAGTAATGGTTTGATGAAATGTACCTATATGGAGAATGTACAGCTTTGGGTGTTTGTATCCACGTAATTTAATGTGAAACCTTTGGCTTTAGCCTGCAATTTATTTTTCCTTTACTTCAATAATCTTCATTAGCAATTTATTTTACTCCTGTTCCCAAACAAATGGAATGAGTAATTTAAAGCTGATATGAATGCTACTGATGTGGATGGCAGATTATTTCGTTCTGTTACTGGATCTGTATTTTTCTCAACCTTGGAGGACGGAAAGATTGTAAGAGGTCTCTCTGGTGTTCCTGATGAAGGTCCTGTCATATACGTTGGTTATCACATGTTGATGGGGTTGGAGCTTATCTCACTCGCAGATGAATTTATAAGTCAAAAGGGTATTGTGGTTCGTGGAATAGCCCATCCTGAGCTGTTTACCAGAAAAACGGATAGTCTTTCTTCCGAGTTTTCTATGTTTGATTGGGTGAAGGTATTTGGTGGGGTGCCTGTATCCGCAAGCAATCTATTTAAATTACTTTCAACAAAATCACATGTTCTCTTATATCCTGGTGGTGCACGTGAGGCTCTCCATTTTAAGGTGCATTAAGTTTTCTTGTTTCATCTTGGCTACTTATCCAACAAAAAAGAAAGACTTGGTCTTCTTATCAGTTATTTTACAGCATTTATAGTTTAAAATACAAAACTGATGTTTTCATGTATTATTTTATATTTTACTCATGTTTGCATGGTTAGTTCTGTAGAAAAAGATATTGAAATCTAAAATTTGTTGGGTAGGACTTTTATTGATTACATATCCTAAGTTTTAGGTCCTTGTTTATTGTAAAAGCTATTTTATCTCTTACAGCATATTATCATCTAAAATTATATATCCGGTTCTTCATCAGTACATTATAAGAGCAGAGAGAGAAAGGAGAGTAATAGCAGAGTAATTGGTAAGGAAGCAAGACGTAAAATAGCAATTAAGTTTCATTTCTTTCCTCAGAAACAACTAAGGCATGCATAAAACATAGAGATTAAGCCCTCTACCAACACCTTTTTTAATATTTGGTGATCTCTGCCATTGTTTGAAAATATAAGTCCAGACTACACAAGGGAAGTTTTTGGACTAATTTTTTGTTTATGTTGATTTATGTTTTATCATGCATGTCCAGTTTTGAGCCAAGCACTGATGGTGGTTCCACTTTCTGCTTTAACACTGTCTGTGCTCCTTAATTGTCAGGGGGAAGAATACAAGTTGATTTGGCCTGATCATCCAGAATTTGTGAGAATGGCAGCACGATTTGGCGCCACAATTGTGCCATTTGGAGCTGTAGGTGAAGATGATATAGTTGAAGTAGGTTTCTTCTTTCTTTTTAACCATAACAATATAGGCTGTCCATTCTGCTTGAGTTAAGTAATGTATCATTTAATAGATAGATCATAGGTGCCAGCCACAAATGAGATGTAAATCCATGTGCTAGTGGTTTTAATATGGTGAGTATAGAATATGGTGCTTGATTTTACAGTCAATAACATGCAAGATTAAATGTGGAGTTACTGGCATGGTGAATGGGAGGTTTGGACTTTTCATCAGCACTGAAACAATACAATTAGGCTGTTCATTTGTTGCTATAGTTGGCAAATTGTAGATACTTTCAGAATGTGCCAACAAACCAAGTGACAGTTAGGGAAGTGGTTTCAATGTGTTTTTTTAAGGTAAATATGAGTGAAACACTGTTTTGGTTTCTGAAAGATCTATGATCTGTCACATTAGTTACTGAAAGATGGAAATTGCCCATTTTGTCCTTTAAAAAAGAAAATATCAGTCAATTTAGTCTGGGGGGACAAAAATGACAATTTCAAATATTTTAGGACCCACATATGTGTTTTACTCTGCATATATCTTTGTTATGTCAGTTTATTCGTCATTCTATTCCACTCAGAATCTCTTTTAACTATACCCAGATCTTCCTCCCAATGCTTAGTAACCAATAGGAAATTGAAGAGAACTTTACTCTTTCCAGCTCATTTCTCAACTTGTTATTTTCATTTCCGACGCCTGGATAAATTGTAGGGTTAAAAAAAATCTTTTGAGAATGCTCATTTTAAATATCCCAATTAAGGTTCAGAGAAATATTTTAGTTGAGTAATGAAAATAGCCGGGGAAAAAGATATAAAATCCTACCTTCTTATTGTTTTTTCCTTGCAATGCTTAAGCTCTGATTAATTGTACTTGCATCTTAATTGGACTTTCCTGCCTGAATTTACAGTTAGTTCTTGACCACAACGACTTAATGAAGATTCCCATAGTCAACGATGGCATCAGAGATATGACTCGTGACTCAATTAAGTTTAGGTAATTACTCTGCATCTCAACAGTGTTTATTACTTATTGTATGATTTATTCAGTAAAAGAATGAATGAGCCAGACATAGGCTAGGATAGCTAATGTATATAGAAACCATAGACATTTTCATTCAAGATACTCTTGTGTTTGTTCATACCCAGAGATGAAACAAGTGGCGAGGTGGCAAACCAAAATCTGGCTGTTCCATTTCTTCTACCCAAAGTACCAGGTCGCTTTTACTATCTATTTGGGAAGCCATTAAGAACCAAAGGCATGGATAAGATGCTGAAAGACAGAGAAATTGCCAGCCAAATGTACCTGCAGATTAAGTCAGAAGTTGAACGTAATCTACAATACTTGATCAAGAAGAGGGAGGAAGATCCATTTAGGAATTTCATCGACAGAAAAATGTATCAGACATTTTATCCTCCTGAAACTGATCCAACCCCAACATTTAAGCCCTGAAAAAAACTGATTTTAATGTAGTCATGATTATTTTTTAAGCAGATACATACAGATGCTTATCATCCTTCTAATAAAAAAATATGGTGCTTTCTTCAATGTTTAAAAGTTATGCCAATGTCACAACACCATACTCAACTTTGTTGTTGATGGACCCTGGTTCTGATGATACATGGCTCCAAGGTGATGAATGCGCGAACTGTTTCATCTTAAAATACCATCATGAGTCCAGAACTTGTATACGAGGCAGTATCTTTTGACCACTCACTTTGTGTTCCCAAATCTCAGAACATGGCAAGTGGCTCCCTAAAACGTGTTCCCCGTAGGAAACCCCATAAGTAATGTTATGTACTGCTGCATTTCTTTTGAGAGTTCCTGTCAGAATATATAATTCCGACTTCCGAAAGAATATATATATATATATATTATAAATTAAAATTTGTTAAAATTAGATTAAATTTTTAACATTCACACAATTTAATAATTTTATATAAAATATAAAATTCATGAATTTAACCGTTAAATTATATTATAATATTTTTATAAATATATATTAAATTTTAAAAAATTTAAAAATTTATAAATACAATATTCAACTATTATTATTTATATATATATATATATTTAAATAATATATAAATTATTAAAATAAAGTTATAAAATAAAATATTTATATTATATATATATAATTTATTTCTAAAAACTTTTAAAACTAATTATTGGATTAATAATTTTATTTTTTTATTTAATATTATTAAATTAATGTAAATTTTAAATTTTAAATATAAACAAATTGGATATATATATATATAATATTATTAAATTAGTGTAAATTTTAAATTTTAAATATAAACAAATTCTGGATATATATATTACACTTTTATTATTTTAATAATTTTTATAAAATATATACAAAATTAAACTTTAATTAATTGTTACAATTTAGTGGCTTATTATATGTAGGAGTGGTAATAAAGATTGACTTGCTTAATTTATCTGCTATTCTACTGACAAAGTAACATGATTAAAGTAACCAATTTTGCCTATAACATCGAAAGCTTTATTCAAAGGAAAGCGTTGAGCCCTCTTCTAAGAGCATTGATTAAAAAATATTTTTTTGTTAAAAATACTATTAATACATTTTTATTGTGATTTCTAATATATTTGAATATAACTTTTAATAAAAAATTTATTTTTAATTTCTTAATCAGAACACTAAAAATAATAGTTAGCAAGATTCTTATTGAAATAATTTTTAAAAAATATTTTATTAAATTTAAACTATACTTTAAATTATATAATTCTAAAACTTATAGTAATTTTTATTAGTTTTTTATTCATTAAATGAAAAAATATCAAATATGTTTAAAGATATTAAACATATTTTTATTCAACATTTTCTTTATAAAACATTAAAAGATTAATAAAGAAATACTGAAGGAGGAAATAACATTTTCTTTATAGAATTGATGACTCTTGATTTTAGCTTTAAACCAGAACACAATTATCATCGTTGAATGGCAAACCATAATAAATACAGCTTGCTTTTGCTTCCCAAAGCAGAAAACGCGAATGCACAGACAATCGCTGTAGAAAATAAATCCCAAGTTACTATTACTACTTTCATTTCCTCCTACCTTTTCCTTCACTTTCTCGGGAAAATTTTCTCAAAGGAATGACTGAAGATTTACACGTTGTCCAATATTAAACTTCAATTTCACACCCAGATCCTTTCTCTCTAGGCTTTACGCACTTCCTTGAAGGTCTGATTCGGTGCTCTACTCAGTTCTATTTCATTCTCTAACTGCTTCAGTGTTACTGTTACTTCCTTTTTTGGGGGTTTCTAGAGTTTCTTTGTGGGACCGTGATTTTACATTTGGGATTCTTTTTGAAGCAACCCCCCCCCCCCTACTCTTTTTCGAGATTAAATAAAATGATGGTTCTTCTTGGGTTTATGTAAATTATTCCAGAAAAAAGTTTACTGGAAGGTACAGAAGACATTTGAAATTCCCATACTGTCAGTATTACCAAATTTATATAGAAGCGAATTCAATTTGAGTGTAGCAAGAGCTTAATTTGTTATTTGGTTAAGTTTATCCTTACCATCAACTCGTTAGTCGTGTTATAAACATTGCTGAGTCTTTGGTAGTTTGCAGAACGAATCTTTAAATTGCCTATCTGCGAGTGTGCTGACACACGAACACACGAAGTATTGGGGATGGGGTTATGTGGATGAAGAATATGACTGATCTTTGATGTAATGATGGGCAATTTCGGAAATGTTGAGGTGTTTCAGATGTGATAAATTTCTTACCACATTCTCACGCAGTATTGTTATCATATTTATTTATTTTTGTGCTGGGATAGAATCTTTTGTGGGGTGCATTATTCATCCACAGAACTGTTTGCTAGAATAACAGAAGTTTCTTGCTCCTTTCCTCCCTCCTCTCCCTTGCATTATACAAAATTAAATTCCTTTTTAACTTAGGCAGTGCAGTCATTTGTTTGCAGACATGTATAAGAACCGGTTGCAAGAATTGGCTCAAAGAAGCTGTTTTAATTTGCCAGCCTATTCATGCATTCGGGAAGGGCCAGATCATGCTCCTCGATTCAAGGCAACTGTCAACTTTAATGGTGAGACCTTTGAAAGCCCTACGTTCTGCTCTACTCTTAGACAGGCAGAACATGCAGCAGCTGAGGTAGCTCTTAACACTCTTGCTCAAAGAGGTCCCTCTAGAGCTTTGGCTGCAAGAGTTCTGGTGAGCAAGATATCGCTTTTGTTTGTTTGTCTGTTTCTTTCTTTTTGTTGACCTGTCAAATGCATAGTGGCTTGTCCATTGTCATTTGATTTGTAATATGAATACTGGAACAAATGGTTGTTGGGTCACACTGTTTGTCAATTGATATGAATTATGAAGTCATGGATTCAAAATTTTGACTTTTACATTTCAATTTGAAGGAAATAAAGGTTAAAGTCGATGGTTCAATGGTAGCTTATGTGAGCAATTCTTCCTATAAAAAAATTCAATAATGTAATATGGTTTTTGGACTAGTGTCCTAAGGATAGGTCAAGGAAGCAAAGTAGAAAACTTAGATTTGGAAAGGGAGCATTTATTGTATCATAAATGGAAAAGCCATTTAACACTTCCTTTTTTTGGTAATTGGAACCATTCAATAGTGTGTATTTAATGTTTCTTAACCAATGCACTTAGGGCACTCCTTAGCTGCAGACCCTTTTGTTTATATCAGCTTCGCTGCATCAGATATATGAAGTTAGAGTTATAAACTTTGTCATGGTTTTATATCTATTATCTGTATGTTCAGTTCCCGGTTTTTAAGAATCTATACCTTGTCAGCATAATCTAACTTGTTGACAGTCTAGGTCAGTCATTCACCACTACTGGGAAGATGATTTTCCATGTTTAGCTTTCTCCTTGTAACACCCATCCTGGGTTTAATGTCAATCGTCCTTTCTTGCACTTCTTTTTTTGATGGGCCAAAATGCTAGCCAACCAACATCAAGGCCAAATATACATTGCCATTTAGGTCTGTGCTGCATTTCCCAACCCTTTTGTTGATATAAAGTGTAATATACTAATACAACTATTCTAATTTATGTTGTTCCCTTTATTGTCATCTTTTATAGACTATATAGTGTTTGATTTTTTCCTCCTGAGAATGTAGAGGATTTCTGATTCATTAAATTTAATATTTTTTTTACAACCAAATGGGAAAAATGGATAGAAGAATTTGAGATTAAGAATAGAAGTATAGAACTATATCCTTCATGTTAGGGATCTAAATAAAGAATACTGGATCTTTTGCTCATTACATTTAATTCTAGTGCTCTCCATTTCTTCTCTTTTGCTCCCTCTATTTTAGGCGGGGGAGGAATGGGATGAATTATATTAATCACTTTTATTAGAATTCTTCCATTACAATTCTCGTTAAATTTATTTAAAAGGTTTCTCTTTGAATATACTTTTTCTGTATTTGGATGTTGACAGGATGAAACAGGCGTATACAAGAATTTGCTCCAGGAAACTGCTCATAGGGCTGGACTGAATCTTCCTGTTTATACGACTATTCGATCTGGACCAGGCCATGGTCCTAACTTCTCGTGTACTGTTGAGATTGCTGGAATGCATTTTACTGGAGACCCAGCTAGGACCAAGAAACAGGCTCAGAAAAATGCTGCACTGGCTGCTTGGTCTGCATTGAGAAAATGTGAGCATTTTGCTTCTGTAATTGTGTATTTCTTATATGTACATTTTCTGGGCGTCTGAGCATGAAATATTCTCTGTGGGGTTGCCTTAATTGTCTTTTCTTCAACATACCCTTTTCTTTTTAACATGCTTCTTCCTTTCCTTCCAGGACTTACTTTCTTTATTCTGTTTGTTTTAAATTTCTTTCTAGTGTCAGAGCATCGTGTATCTTCTTCAACTTCATCCTCATTTTCTCCAGAGTCTAAAGGCAATGAAGAACAGGAACAAGTCATCATTGCTCGGGTTCTTGCAAGTTTACATCCATCTGGGTCAAAGAACTTTTCCAAAAGTGACCATGAACATAGATGGCAAAAGTCCACTGCAACCTCTTTGGTGTCAACCCAACCAACTACTGGCATGTATCCTATGCAATGCCAGCATTGTGGAATCTCTAGTTTCTTGCCTGAGGTGGCTCTATACCAGATTTGGCAGCAAGAACAAATTATACAGCAACAAAATCGTCTATTGGCACTAACCATTCAACCAATTATTCCATCTGCTCTGCAGATTTATCCGTTAATGCAATCTGTGCTCCAGCCAAACCACTGTCTTTATTTTCCAGCTAGAGAGTTAGCACCAGTTCCTGTAGGACCAAAATTATCTATTGCTTCATCAAGCCCTTCATTTTACTTTTCAAACCAAATTGTTCCTGAGGTAAACAGGGGCAGGTCCACAGTAACCATCAGAGAGATACAAGAAGAAAAGGCAGAAGATCCCCCAATTTGTAACTTCAGCAATGAAGCAACTGTCCTAACACCAGCTCCAGAAGATGAGAGACAGAAGCATGGTACCTCTGGATGCAGAAGTAGAAATGCTGAGCTAAGAGGAGACCAAAATGAAAAATCTGAATGGGATTCTCATTGGAGCATGGGATCTGTACACAGACCAGATAATATTGAGTTACAAAACCCATCCAGTGTTAACTCCTCTGTTCTCAGAGCGTGTCCACTGGCAAGTTCCACCAGAAGTTTTAGACCACCAGCAACTTCATCTTGCATGGTGAGAACATTTGGCCCTACTTCATCTGCAGGTTCAAGACCACAATATGGCGAAGTACCTCTGGCTATGGCTTCAAGGTTGAGAACCGGATTCCCACGAAGTTCAGGCATGTCTACCTCTGAAAGGTATGGCATAATAAGAGCGCCTAATGCTCAATGTATGGCCCCAGCTGTGCGGATCAGATCAGTAGTTCCAGTGTGCTCAGCTCCTCCAAGGAGATTCATGGCAGAGGCTTCCAAAAGCATGGAAAAAGAAGATTTAAAGCCAGAAGTCAAAGAGGTGTCAGTCAAGAACAAGCTCTGAGCTTTGCCAGCTTAGAATATGAGTATTAACGTACTAAATAGATTAAAATATCTAGTTCGTTATAAATAATACAGAGCCTTTGGAGGTAGTTGCTAGAAAGAATCAGCATCTCCTTGATAATTTTATGACGAGCAATAAATTTAAAATGCACAAATATATATGGCATCAGAATTTGTTGAATGTATTAAACTGCCCAGAAGTTGATCCAATCAGAAGGCTGGTATGCTGAGTTAACCATGCATTCCCCGGATAAACAATTGAACTAGAAAACCTGTAAAAGGAGTTTTTTTTTTTTTTAATGAATACTGTATAAATAACTATTTCATACAAAAATAACTAAGTTGGTTCCTGAAAAACTAGAGACACTTAGGTGATGTATGATTTTAGAAAATATTTTCTATTTTTTTTTTAATTTTTAGTATTTTATACAGAAAAAAGTAGAAATAAAAAATAGTTGTTTTCTGTTTTTATTTTTTATTTTTTATTTTTTCAGTACAAAATTTTGAAAACAAAATAAAATGAAAATATAGTGATATTTTGGTAAATAAAAGTAAGATTACAAAATAGAAGTAGAAAATATTTTTTTTTAAAATCAAATATCATTTTATCTTTTCCGTCCTGAAAGAAAGGGTAAAAGGTAACTTTTTTAGTTCTTGAAAATTATAAATATATTTTAGTTTTTACAATCAATTAATGGAAGGATTAAAATGTTTCGTATTTATAATTTTGAGGAATTTTGATGACTCTTCTTAAGGATTAAATTGGTTGACTAAAATTTTTGTGACTTGAATTGAATATTTGCTAAATATAATATATTAAAAATATTCTTTTTATAAAAAACGTTACCTGATATAATTGAATTAGTTGTGATCACAGTTTATCATGTTTGAAACACATTGAATTGATGGGATGATAATCAATTAAAAAGTAACAATAAAGTGGCGTGAAAAATTGAAATGTCGAACATTTGGAAGGATCATGAAAAAAAATATAAAGAATTAATTTGATTCTTAAAAAATTAATAATTATCTGTATTAATTTTTAAAAGATAAAAATTATTTTTATCGTTTCTAAAATAATAAAAAATTGATCACTTTAATTTTTAACAGATAAAAATGTTGTTCAATTTAGTCTCTGAATAATATTTTTTTAGTAGCAAAATTGATAATTTTTATCTTTTAGAGATTAATATAATTAGTCTTTAATAATCAAAGTGGCTATTTTCTAGAAAAAAGGAACATTTGTAAGAAGGAACTTATTAGTATATTATATTGATATTTTTAATTTAAATAAAATTTATAAATAATAATAAATGTTCTCAATATTAATAATAATTTTATTATACTAATTAGTAATAAACTGCTTCAAGGTAAGAAATTTCAATTGTGGATAAGAAATAAGAATAGAAATATCTTTCTAAAATAGTTCAATTAAATTATTGACATGTTCTTAAATCTAATAGTAATTGATAAAAAGTGACCTGAGGTGTATCTCTCTATCGTTACCCAAACCTCCTCTCGAAACCATACAAGGAATAGTCACATGCGTCGGGGTTCTTCACTTGGTCACTTTAAGGCTCTTCACATTTGCAACATTGCCATTCCAAAAGCAAAGGGTCTCTATATTCTAGTTTCCAAGTTCCAACAATGGTTAAACTGAGGGCAGTTTTATTAATCTGGTTCCTCTACCCTATCCACAACCACCGCCTTCAGCTAGAAATCATGCTGCTTGTATATATTTTTTATAAGATTAAAAGTTTTCATTTACTATATATGTTTACTCTTAAAAATTTGTTAGCTAGTAAATTTTATTCTAGTTTTTTAAACTAATAATAATTTAATTTGTGAACTGAAAATTATCCATGAAAAATTAATAAAACACAGCAAAGGTAATTATTAACTATCTTAAACATACGTAAATGAGGAAAAATAAGACAAAGTTGGAGGAAAAATTCACATCGAATTCTAATTTCTTATTTTAACTAAGAACAATACTATTCGAGTTGGAAGATTTTTCGTCACAAGTGTTCTGAATGAGTTTTTAATCAGTTGTGACAGAAATTAAATAAATGTATAAATAGAAAGAGAATAAGAGATTTTAGAAAAAATGATCAAAACAGAATATACTTTCTCTATTTTTACGCTTCCATTCATTCAGCACTTTTCTTTAATAAAATAATAACGATTTTGTTATTTGTTGCTTTAAGTGTAATGATTAAAAAATTAATGAATATAAAGTATTTGTTCTTTTATGGGAAGGTTCAAAACTTACTTTAATAATTTTTATATTTTGAAAGAATGAATTTTTAATTGTAGATTAAAAATATCTTTAATATATATATATATATATATATATATATTCTAAATAATAACAAATAAAGGTGTAAATAAGTTGAATTAATGGTAAATTATTCAAATTTGATAAATGTTCAATCAAATTTATTTTTATATTATATGAGAGTATAAAGAAAATAAAACAACAATTAAACAAACTATAAATATAAATGAGAAATTTGTATATCATTTACTAGAAGTTAATGGTCCAATCTTGTACGAGATCAATTGCTTAGAACAGCTATCAACATATCAACTCTAGCCAAAGAAATCAACACAAAAGTTCACCTCTTGCAAGAATGTGACAGATTAACATTTCAACTCTAGCCAAACATTTCCTCATGTTTCATGAAGAATACATAATAAGAAATTAATAATTAGTAAACTTTTATTAAAAAATTGTAACATTTAATGTTATGGATGCATAAGTCCTATAATTTTTAATAAAATTTATATATATATATATTTATTAGGAATTTAGGGATATATTTAAAAATTTGTTAAAAAATAATTAACAATTTTTTAAAAAAACAAGTTAAATATAAATTGAATTGTTTTTAATAATAAATCAAGTCAAAATTTTAAATTAAACTTATTTTAATGAATTTTGTTAACCAATATTCAAAGAATATGTTTAAAAAATTTTAAAAGTAATTTTTTATTAAAAATACGTTAAAAGAAATTAAAAATTATGAAAAAAAATGAAATATTTTTATTTTTTAACTAGTTCTTAAGATATTAGTTAATATGGTTTATATCAATAAATTAATCGAGTATATTTTTTCTTTTCAAAATAAATTTAAACTTGATATACTCAACTGGATTTAACTGATGTTAATGGTAATGAATTTTTAATTTAATAATTAGAAAAATTTATAAAAATAAAAAATTAGAAAAATAATATTAATAATATTAAATACTAAAATTTTGAATAAAAAATTAATTTGAATTTCATAATCATTACTTATGACACCATGGTGAGCAAACCTGAAATAATAATTAGCACATGGGTTGGCTTATCTGGTAACACCCGACAGAGGCCACATCGTGCTCATTTGGCTACAAAATTGAAGTTTTGTTAAAGAAGATAGGAAAAAGCAGTGTCCTTCTCCAAACGCAATAAATATAGTAAGTAAATTTGTATAAAGAAGATTATGAACTACGGATTTAATTGGGCGTGCCTTAGGAGTTACGAAATGAGTAATACTAGTTAGTATGTACGTACATGTCAAACTACTTCTACTATACCAGTACAGTACAGCTACGCTTACAAGTTACAACTACACTCACCAAAAAAAGCAAAAGGGGGGTTTGTAGTGTTTAGGATTTGACTTGTGAGAATGAGAATGGGAAGAAGATCTCATCGTTTTCTTCTTGTCTGAGAGCAAAAGTCCAAACACTGCATACACCACCAAACAAACAAACACACGCACACCCACTCTTTCTGACTATTCAGATTCAGACAAGACACTCAATTTTTACTCTCTCGCTCTCGTTTTTGCACCGCATCGTAATTTCTTCTTTTCTTTCCATTTCCCCCCCCCCCCCCCCCCCCAAACTCATTGCATTCACTTCAGAGACAGATCACTGAGTCTTGGTGAATTCTGAAAGTTGCAGGGTTCACGTTGTTCGTATTGGCTTTTGGAAGCTCGTGAACAACAGGTTTCCTTTTGATTTAAAATTCAAATTCAAATTCGAATTCGAATCGTTAATTGCTAAGGATAGTAAAGCATAGGTGCATTCTTCTCATTATCATGTTTTGTTCCCTCGATTGGATTGATTAGGGAATTAGGGAATCAGAAAACATGTCAAGAAATGGAGCTTAGATTGAAGAAATGGGGTGTGTGATTAGCCGGGAGGTGTCAAAGGGAATAATCTCTGAGGTGAAGGAGGAGAGGAGTTTGAGTGGTGAGTCTAAGAGTAAGAGGGAGGTTGATGGAGTATCAGCGAGCAAAGGTGAGGAGGGTGTAGAGGTTCGGAATGGGGGAAACAAGAAGGAGAAGGGTGGTGGGGAAGAGGTGCAGCAACGGTCTCGGGGAGAAAGAAGTGAAAGAAGAAGATCGAAGGCGAACCCAAGGCTGAGCAATCCACCAAAGCATTTGCGTGGGGAGCAGGTTGCAGCTGGCTGGCCACCCTGGCTCACTGCAGTGTGTGGGGAAGCACTCAATGGCTGGATTCCGCGGAAGGCTGACACATTTGAGAAAATTGACAAGGTGAGTAGGTGGGTTTCTGTTTTCATCGGAGATCTTTAGGCCAAAACTTAGATACAGTGTACCTTGGGTATAGTTGGTGGTGTTTTCCAATCCAAATCAGCATTTCATCTTGGTGGTCACTGCCAATTTTAGTTGTTGAGATGAAGTGCTGATTTTGATTGGAGAATAATACCAATGGTATCTATGATATTATAGCTAAGTTTTGCCCTTGTATTCAACTTGAATTGGAAAAGCATTTTGTGGTTCATGCTGCAGATTATCCAATATCCATAGTGTTGTCAAAATTATAACTTGTGATTGACTATTGATCTGTTTGTAATTTGTTGGTAGTAGAATTAACTGAAATTGAATTTGTACTTTATTTGAATCGGATGACCTTGAGTAGTGTAGAATCTGTCATTTGCTTCTGACCATGTTCATTCTCTTACTTTCCTTGTTTTTCTTTCATTTTAGATCGGGCAAGGAACTTACAGTAATGTGTACAAAGCCAAAGACACGTTGACGGGTAAAATTGTTGCGCTAAAGAAGGTTCGATTTGACAATTTGGAACCTGAGAGCGTAAAATTCATGGCAAGAGAAATTCTTATTTTGCGAAGGTTGGATCATCCCAATGTTGTAAAGTTGCAAGGTTTAGTTACATCAAGGATGTCCTGTAGTTTGTATTTGGTGTTTGACTACATGGAGCATGATTTGGCTGGACTAGCTGCAAGCCCAGGAATCAGGTTCACAGAGCCTCAGGTTAGATCAGGTTTGCCTTAAAAATTTAAGAATTACTTATATCATTTGGTAATTGGTATACTTTCTTTTCAAGTGGTAGGATTTGATGTCTCCAAATACTGTGGTTTATGGTGCAGGTAAAATGTTACATGCATCAGCTGCTATCAGGACTTGAGCACTGTCATAAACGTCATGTACTTCACCGTGATATTAAAGGATCAAATCTCCTTATTGACAATGAAGGAATACTTAAGATTGCTGACTTTGGACTGGCATCTATTTTTGATCCAAACCACAAGCATCCCATGACAAGTCGTGTGGTAACCCTTTGGTATCGGCCTCCTGAGTTGCTTCTTGGTGCCACAGATTATGGTGTGGGCATAGACCTTTGGAGCGCAGGATGTATCTTAGGAGAGTTATTGGCTGGGAAGCCAATTATGCCTGGTCGTACAGAGGTAAGAAGTCACATATCTAATCTTGTTGGCTCATAGGACTTTTCATTTCCCTGATTTTCTGTGTGACAGGTATCTAAGATAATTCTATGGATCTGTGTTTTGTAGTATGCATTTCTAATGATGTAGAGATGCTAGTGATTATAAGGATATTAACAGTAATTTCACTTCAGTTATCTCAATATGCAATGTGTACCAATAACTACCAAATTACATTGTCTACAATGTATAAATACTCTGTTTATAGAAAATTGCCCCGTTTTAAGTGGTGTACCAGATCTTCTGTTTAGTTCTAATATCTCTTGCATAGTTTGTGGGAATTTCAAATTTGCATTTATTTGAAATCACAATTACTTTTTTTTTTCTAACTCATTTCTTACATAGGTGGAGCAACTGCACAAGATATATAAACTCTGTGGTTCACCTTCTGATGAGTATTGGAAGAAGTCAAAATTGCCAAATGCTACCTTGTTTAAACCACGGGAGCCATACAAGAGACGCATAAGAGAGACATTTAAAGATTTTCCACCCTCTGCCCTACCCCTGATTGATACTCTTCTTGCAATTGATCCTGTAGAACGGAAAACTGCCTCAGATGCTTTAGGAAGTGAGGTGGGCTTTTGAAAATTCCCAACCTTCTTGTCATTAAAATGCTGGTGTGGCACTTTCAGATATTTTTTTTTGGTGAACGGTGCTTTCAGATTTTGTACTTCCATGTTAACTATATTATTATTTCATAGTCGTACCTCTTAGACTGATCTATTGTTTGGTTGAGTATGCGTATAGATTTCCTAAATGTCTAAAATACACACTTAGAGCTCTATTTTGTGATGGGTATGAATAAGCTGCATATCAAGCTATGTGAAGCCCTATATGGAACTTGATTATGTCAGTCTTAAGATGTCTCATATTGGTTAGGAATATAGCCAGAATATTCCTTATAAAACTTGAGACAGTCCTCCTTTCTTGAACAAGCTTTTGAGAGGGAGTTAAGCTCAATTTTCTAAAAGTCAGGATGTATGATCCTTAACAAACAACAATTCTAGCTAGTGGATCTTGTGATCTTGACAATGAATCTTCTAAGAGCCTGGTTTGTCGGCTTCTTGTCTAGGATATCTTATCCTAACTAAGTGCTTGAATAGTTGAATATAATAACCTGCTCCATAGGAGAATATTTCATCAAATGTTAAATTTAGTCTTTAGAGGTGATGTTCCTCTCTGAAGTGTGTTTATCTTAACCATATGAATCCCATCTTGGAATAGATTTCACAATTTTCTTTGTCATGTTTTCTTCAGAATTAAAATCTTAAATGGAATGGATGGCTTGTTTTAAATGATCACAATAAAGTTGTAAACAGTCCAAATTCCAAAATTAATATCATATGGTTATATCTGAGTAAGAATTCATATAATGAACCTTAAATCCGATTTAGTTGTTTCCTTGTAAAGTTTTGGCTTTTGTTTTTTTTCTAAAGTCAAATCCATAAACATTTACCTTGCTTGTCTGCTCCTACATTTTGCAGTTCTTTACCACAGAACCTTATGCTTGCAATCCTTCTAGTCTTCCAAAATATCCTCCAAGCAAAGAAATGGATGCTAAACGACGGGATGATGAAATGAGGAGGTATCTCATCTCTTATGTTTCCTTTCTGCATACTGGAAGTATTTGCATTATATATGTGTGTGTATGGATGCATGTATATAATAGTGATTGAGAGACAGGAAGTAGAGGGAAAGTAAGGAAAATGTTTGACCCATATATTACCCAAACATTTCTATTTTATATTCTTTAGATTATTCAATGGCATTTATTTTATATTAATTAACAAATTTGCTCTTCCAACACACAGTGTAAAATCTGCAATTTACAGACACTGATATTTGTAGAGGTTGTCAGAGTGAAAAGTTTTCCCTTTGTTGTTTTGGTTAATGTCAGCTAGTTATGATTTAACAATTGTATTGTATTTGACTTTCTCTATGATGCTTTGTCTATGTGAATCTTCAGACTAAGAGCTGCAGGCAAAGCTCAGGTTGATGGTCCAAAGAAACATCGTTCGCGTGATCGGGCTGTAAAAGCTTTTCCTGCTCCTGAAGCCAATGCTGAGCTTCAATCCAATATTGATGTATGTAAAACAAAAGATTAAGTCACTCTTGTTTATAAAATCACTGAATAGATGAGCTTTGAGATTATCTTCCAAGAATGCTTAATAAAATAAAATTATTGAGAGCAAGTAGAAAGGACAATTAGGATTTGGCAACAGAAATTTTTTGTCTGTCTCAGCCTGATGCAGGTCTCTGACAATAATACCTTTTTCAACATATAGATTATTAAGATTTTGTGCTCAATTTGTTTTAAGAAGTGGCAGTTGACTTTGCCTGGTCCCTGAATTCAAGTATGTGGTAGATGATTAATGTGTTGCTTAAGCCATTTGAAACTGTCTATAGTAATTAGAATTACAGTTAAGCCTTTAGTTATCTTACTTTTGAATGAGCTTTAATGGTTTCCAATATCATAATTTTTGAGCAGCTTGTGCTTTATCACTTTCCTATCCTGGTGGGCTTACTGCTAAAATATCTGCATGTTTAGGGACATTATCTTTTGATTAGGTTCATTGGTTTTAATGATGGCTTCTTCTTGGTGTCAACAAATGGTTTGTTTTAGGAGACATGCTGAAGGACCAAAAATCTCATCTGTATTAATTTGTTTTTCTGCATCTTTAGTTCTTTGTGCTTTGTTTAAGGATTTTATTGTATCCTCTATTTCTTTGCATTGCTACTTTCCTTCTAATAAACTGTCTTACTTTATAACAGAAGCGTGATATGCATCATGAGTTAAAAGAAAAGTTGATTAAATTTTTTGCTATAATTTTCTTGTGTAACAGAGAAGACGTCTAATCACTCATGCAAATGCTAAGAGCAAGAGTGAAAAGTTCCCTCCACCACATCAAGACGGACAACTTGGTTTTCCTTTGGGATCTTCACATCATATTGATCCAGATACTGTTCCTACTGATGTCTCTTTCACGTCAACCTCATATACCTATTCAAAGGAACCATTCCAAGCTTGGTCTGGTCCCATTGGTAATGCTGCTGACATTGGCATACCTAAGCGGAAGAAACACACTGCAGGTGATGCATGGGATTTATCAAAACCACAGAAAGATGCCCTCAAGGATAAATTTAAAGGAAAGAAAATCATAGCTTAGATATTTAGTACATTCTTATAGAGTCAATTAAGAATCTGCCTCATTTTTGGGTGCAGACCAACTGCTACGCAATGCGTTTTTAAAAATATGTCGTGCTTCTTGCTCGCTTCCTGAGTTGAGTATAATAGCTTCTCGGTTATCTGCACAGGATAAAAATCATTTTTACCCATCTTTACGCCTTCAATTTCTTTCTCATGATTTTTCATTTCTTGCTTTTTTGTTAAAATGAAGAGTTTCCTCCCCCCCCCCCCTTTCAATCTCTTAGTATGATGAGAGAATTACAATGATGTACATCATGATTTTGTCTTTTTAAAGAAGTCTCGTGTTAATATCTGAATTATGTTTAATTTGTTGAAAATGTTAATAAATTCTTGAGCTATTTTCGTGTTTCATTTCTAGTGGGTGAGATAGGTAAGGATGGAATGTATGCGGGGATGAAGTCACTAAGGTATCTTATAATTCTTTTACAAAACAGCACGGCAAAATTAAATCCGTCTTGTGATTATGAATCTGAATCTGAATCTGCATCAGAATATGGGATGGAATTAACCACAATAACAAAAGGAGAATGTCCTAATTGTTCTTATTGTATTTCTAGTTGTGTATTCAGTGATTCTTCGGTCACATTGAAATCCGACTTGCATTTCATTACAATGTACAGGAAATGATAAAAAAAATAGGATATGTCGTGTTTGAGAAAATATTTTTTATTAATGATTAAAAAATGATCTTTTATTTTTATTATGTTTTTTGTTTTTTAATATTTGTACAGAATTGCTTTTCATCCAATATATTTGTAGTCTAAAAAAATATAATAAATATTTATATAGAACATAATACTGTAATTTGATTCAAAATAATATTTGTTAATGGTTAGAATCATATTTTCTGAAAAATGAATAAAAGTATATATTTTTTAGTGATTACGATATTATCACATGGCATTGTGTATATGAAAAAAAATATTTTTCACATAATATATTATATTAATATATAAAAAATAATATATTATTATTGTTAGACTATTGATTTTTTTTCAAATATATTATATAAATTTAATGTATAAAATAAATTATAAAAGTATAATAATTTATATATATATATATAAACATATTCATGAGTAGGTTTAACATATTTTGTTATAAATTTAAGTTTAATTTATTTATTTTAAAAAATTTATCAATAAATTTAAATTTATCTATTCAATAAACATGTCATAGGTTTCTATTATTAGATATTAAATACTTGTTTTTTTTTAATTTTGATTTAATTAAAAAATATAAAAATATTAATTCTTAAATTTTAGATAATTTGCATCTGATTTATTTTTTATTTTAAAATATTAATTGTGATAATTTGGGCATAAATTAATATAATAATAATTTGGTTTGCTTTAAATTAAAATATTATTCATTTATTAGTTTATTTTCATCAATTAAAATATGAAAAATTAATAAAAAATAATTTTTATATGAAAATATAATAATTATAACAACATGTGGTCGATATAAAAAATATATTTTATATGCGTTGATATTCAAAGTGAAAAAAAAAATATATAAGAAGATTATCATGTAAAAATAAGTATTATATATATTAAAACTTATTTTTGGAATATATAAAAAAAATAGAAACAAATAGTCATAAACTTAATTAGTGCAGTAAGATATATATAAAAAAAATTCAGTATAAATGGGTCTGTATCATGGTAAGATTCCATTTTTTCACTTGTTTCATTTTTGTGGAACCTATCCTTTAAGTAGTAATCTGAAAACCAATGAAGGTATAAATTATAGAACAATGTTAGTAAAAAAATTAATATTTATATAATAAAGACTTATTTTTAATATATAAAAAATTATTTAAACTTTTTTTTATCTTAGAAATATTTATAAAAAATTATTCAAATTAAATCAAAGTTAAATAGTATGAACACACGAAGTGAAAAAAAGTAAAAAAAAATCTATTGATTTTTATAGGGTGATGATTTTTTTAATCTTTTATTTGACCATTCAAATATAGAAATATTAAGTATATTATTTATCAATTATTTGTTTGAAAGATTTTGATACCACCTTAATGATGAAAGAAAGTGAAAATAGTAAAAAAAAACTACTGAATTTTACAAAATGGTGATTTTTGAATCTCTTACTTCACCATTCAAATATAGGACTAGTATCACAGTATTTATCAATTTCTTGTTCAAAAGTTTTTCATAACATTTTAATTGCGGAAGAAAGTAAAAATATTATTTTTATTTATATGTGCACTTTAATATATAAGAAAATATTAATTTTTTCATACATATCCTTACATTTACTTATTATCAATTATAATAAATAAAAAATAAAATTAAAGAATAAATTAAAAAATAAATATTTTTTAATATTTGTATTTTTTACAAAGAAAAGAACAAAGGAAATATTTATTCTTCTGCTGCTTGTTTTGGTAAAAAAGTTTTTTAATTTACGGTTGATTATATAATAAATACCCCAGAGCATGCTTTAATAATTTCCTGTGCATTTGGCAAAATAATACTCTTCAAGGCAAAAACACGGAAAAAAACATGAAGCCTTCAACAAGAAATCGAGAAGGGTCACGCACACAAGACGATGCACTAACACTAACACCCATAAATAAAGTGGAGGAGTAAACCTCAGCCCAATTACGCAACCAAGACTTTGTGTTGACAAAGGACGAATCCCTCTCTATTTCTCTCTCTCTCTCTCTAGTCTCAACATCAACAATAGGAGGAAAGAAAGCATAAAAGTATAGCACTAGCAGTTAAGTTAAAGAATATGGAAGATGGAAATAACAGCTTCAGTGCCAACAATGTGGCCCAAGCTATTGCCACCGCCCTCGATTGGGCGTCTACTCCTGACGCTCGACAAGCCGCCGTCTCTTTTCTCGACTCTGTAATCCCTTCCCTTCTTCTTCTTCATTACCGCACCACAATTTCTCAATCCTCTCATACATCTCTGATCAGACCTTATGAATCCACTTTTTCTTTTCTTTCTGAATTTTCATATTATCGGCTTGCAATATTGCTTGGTTCACAAATAACCGGAACCTTTCTACACAGTAAACCCTAAAGAACACAAAGCACACAACTCAGCGCTGCTTCATTTTAAAAATCAAATATAATTCTGCATTTTAAATTATAATGAAGGATGAACTTCGAAGTTTATGTGCTAAGTCTTTTTATAGTTTGTTTCGGGAAGCAGCTTGGAAGTTGCTGTTACATCATTTTTATTGCTACTGGTGTTACTAAATATTGGTCTATAAGAATTGCTACTTTATGGTGATTAACTGTCATGCTTTGATATTTGACTTGCTCCCAATACTAATTAATCTATTTACAATTTCTTTAGATCAAGACAGGTGATATACGTGTAGTAGCAAACACATCATTTCTTCTGGTGAAAAAGAACTGGTCGTCTGAAATCCGGTTACATGCCTTTAAAATGCTGCAGGTTCAAGTTCACATGCTGTTACTACTTTTTCTGAGTGATTTATTTTGTTTCTCAAGGATAAGTCTGTTTAGTAGTTTTTGTGCCTTACAAAAAACCATACCCTGTCTGTATGCAGCATTTGGTGCGTTTAAGGTGGGAGGAATTAAGCCATGCAGAGCGCAAAAACTTTGCAAATCTTTCTGTTAATTTGATGTCTGAGATGGCAGATCCTTGTGAAGGTTGGGCTCTCAAAAGCCAGACAGCTGCTCTTGTTGCTGAGGTTTTCATCATGATGCTGTTTTTTTGCATTTACATTTCTTTTTACTCCATCACAGTTTCAGTTTTAAGTAAACTATGTTTGGCCGGCGGTTCTTCAACAGGTAGTTAGAAGAGAGGGTATTAACTTGTGGCAAGAAATGCTTCCATCCTTGATTTCTCTATCCAGCAAGGGTCCAATAGAAGTAAAATTCATGTTTCCCTACTTGTATCATATTTGGTGCTCAAGTTTGTTTTATGTCAATATACTTTGTATATTTTATTAAAATGATTCACCATTATGTACCAGGCTGAGTTGGTTGCAATGATGCTGCGGTGGCTTCCTGAAGACATTACAGTTCACAATGAAGACTTAGAAGGTTTATGATGTCTTTGTTTTCTCATGTAGATGTGTGTTGAGTGGCTCATGTACACAAATCAAGTAAAAGAATTGAACTTTCTCTAACTTTATAAATCTATTTTACTTGAGCAATGGAGCAATAGCAGTTATTCTGGTGAAAATTTTGGACACCCAACATCGAAAGGTTTCTCCATTAATAAGCAAATCAAAGGAACACATTAGGATGGCTTGTTTATTACTCATCTCTTGGAAATCTTTTCATCAAAAGGTTTCCCCATTAATAAGAAAATCAAAGGGACACATTAGGATGCCTTATTCATTACTCATCTCTTGGAAATGTTTTCATCTCTGTCAATATCATGTCACCATCTACCATCCAATTCCATGAAAGAATGAAAAAAAAGGTGTGTCACTGTGAGTGGGGGGATGGGGAGTGGAGGAGAATATATAAAAATAGGAAGTGGATTGCTGTATGTAATGCACTGTGATTGTTAGGGTCCCTGTGTGCATATTTATACTAATAAACTTGGCGTTATACAAATGGAATATGAAACATAAACCCAACACTGCTAACATGCACCAACAGAATATATAAAAATAGGAAGTGGATTGCCGTATGTAATGGGCTGTGATTGTTAGGTCCCTGTGTGCATATTTATACTAATAAACTAGGTGTTATGCAAATGAAATATGAAGCATAAACCCAACACTGCTAACAGGCACCAACAGAATATGACTTTTTAACATTTGGAATGATGTCAATGTATTTGGTCGAATGACTTCTCTGTATATGATACGTTGCATGTCATTCTTACTTGCAATGTTGATGTATTCAGGTGACCGGCGAAGAATACTTTTGCGTGGTCTAACTCAATCGTTGCCAGAAATTTTGCCACTATTATACACTGTACATCTCATCCCTAAACCACTACCTGTTTGTTGTTAAGCATTATTGTTAATGTTGTGAATTGTGATGCTTGATGCAGTTACTAGAAAGGCACTTTACAGCTGCTTTAAGTGAAGCTGGTAGAAAACAGATGGACATTGCCAAATTGCATGCTGCTACTGTAACAGCTACTCTAAATGCAGTAAATGCATATGCTGAGTGGGCTCCATTATCCGATCTTGCTAAGTCTGGCATCATTCATGGGTATGTATCTTTCCTCCTTTAATATCTTGCACACAGCAATATTGTTGGTATTTAATCATGCTCTGGTTTTCTCTTTCTGCTTGCCTTGTTTTCCTAATGACTCCAACAGTTGTGGTGTCCTACTATCTGCTCCGGATTTTCGACTTCATGCTTCTGAGTTTTTCAAACTTGTCTCTCCAAGGTATGCATTATAGTTCCCTAATGGTTTACATATATATTTCGTTGATCAATAGTACCTTAAGTTACTCTGAATTGTGATTGTAGGAAGAGGCCTGTAGACGCGTCTGCTTCTGAATTTGACCAAGCTATGAGCAGCATCTTTCAAACATTGATGAACATATCTAGAGAATTTTTGTACAGATCTGGTTCAGGTCCTGGGTCCATAGATGAGGGTGAATATGAATTTGCTGAATATATATGTGAAAGTATGGTGTCACTTGGTTCTTATAACTTGCAAAGTATTGCTGGTAACAGCAGCATACTTTCACTTTACCTAGAACAGGTAATTAGTTATATAGTAACACTGTAACATTAGGCATCCTGGGGAAGGCTGCTAGACTTTGCTTAAGATGACATATATTAGTCATGATTTTGGTTTTTCTTTGGAAATTTTGTCATAGATTTTTGTTTTGAATCTCAACATCTATACATCTGTATTGCTTTAGTTCTTATTATACTCCAAGGAAAGATAATTACAGGCAACATAATATCTTTGTTTTGTAATTCATCTTGCAAAATTTTTCACATAACTTGTTTGCCAGATCCAAGTTATTGTTATTATTGCTGTTGTTATTGTTATCATTCTGCTCAAGCTAGTGTGACTATCATCAATTTATCATATGAATGAATGGAAAATTTTGCACTTCTATTTTACTCCTGTTAATCATGAATTGTGTTTATCTTGAATTTTAATTTACCCTTTCATTTTAATTTCTCTCATCTGTCCTCAGATGCTAGGATTTTTCCAACATTTCAAGTTTGCAATTCATTTTCAATCCCTCCACTTCTGGCTGGTATGTTGGAATATTATACAAATTACTGTCTGGTTCTGTTCCATGATTCTTAGTCAACAGTCTATACTGTGTATCAAATGGTCATATCATATCTCTCATTTCTTTTCTGTTCCTCAAATGTTTACTTGCAGGTGCTAATGAGGGATTTAATGTCAAAGCCAAAAATTTCCACACCCTCAGCTGTGGACATTTCAGCTGTTAATAGCACAGGTTCTGGAGAGGTTGAAAATGCAAAGAAAAAGACTCTAAGCTTTGTGAATGATGATTTTTGTGGTGCAATTTTGGATTCATCATTCCCTCACATGCTCAAGAGAGAAAAAATTCTGCATGAAACTGCTGTTTCTTTAGGGATATTGGAGTTGTGGAGTGAGGATTTTGAAGGCAAGGGAACATTCAGCCAGTATCGTTCTAGACTGGTATGTTCACATGCATATTTGAAGTCAGATAATACTGTTCAGCATATAAATGATTTCTTTCCCTTTTGTTTACTGGAATTTTTTTTTTAATGGAATGTATTGTAAGAAGTTTCATGTTACTGGATTTGTTCATATTGAAGTTCTAAGATAATACTTGGAAATAGTGATTTATTGCTTGCAATATTCCATTGACTTTATGTAATTCTTTTGGAAGCTTTTATTCAGCATAGATTTGAGTCTCCTACTGCATGAGGTTTTGGAGCACTTGTGGTTTTTAATATTCCTTAGAATTCGAGTAATGGACATTTAAATATAAAAGATACAGAAAAGAAAATTTTGAAACTGAACATTTTGATGTTTTAATCCCGGACCAATCTTGCACAATAAAGAAAGGTGAGAAATTGAGAGGGGGAGCATATAAAATTTTAAAAGTTTTGCTTATCAGTAAGATACTTGTAGGTTAGTATCAGTATACTAAAAATTATTCTGCATTGGTATTTTCATCATATATTTTTCTCTTGTTCCAAATCTACTTCTATTTCTCCTCTAAGTTTTAGTTCAAATTAACCTTTCCAAAATATTCTGACTGACGGATGGTTTCTTAAAACAGTTGGAGCTTATTAGGTTTGTTTCTTCTTACAAACCCCTAATAGCTGCTACCAAAGTTTCTGAAAAGATTGATGCAATCATTAAGAGTCTCCTGCATTCACCGGCACCAACTCAGGTTGAAATACCTTTCTACAATGTCCTGTTATCTTGTTCATAATTTTATGTCAAATTATCAGCTCCTGACCATCATTTCTTGCTTATGTGTAATTATCCATTATGGGTTCTGCTTTTCTCACTGTAGGACCTAGCTGTGATGGAGAGCATGCAGCTGACTTTAGAGAATGTTGTGAATGCAGTTTTTGATGGATCCAATGATTTTACCAAGGCAAATGCTGAAGTTCAGTTTGCATTATGTAGAACATTTGAAGGTTAATTTAGTTAGTTTTCCATATTTTTCTATTTTTAGATTTGTTTAGTTGGACCTCTGTAATAATTCTGGTCACCATGTCTTGTAGGCTTACTCCAACAATTTATTTCCTTAAAATGGACGGAGCCTGCACTTGTGGAAGTACTTGTTCACTACTTGGATGCGATGGGCCCCTTTTTGAAGTATTTCCCCGATGCAGTTGGCAGTGTTATTAATAAACTATTTGAACTTCTAACATCTCTTCCCCTTGTAATCAAGGTTCCCCCAACTACCCTATTTCATGTTACTGTCAACTATTAAGAAATTATGTGGCAAGTTAAAAACTTTATGTTCTCTTTGTAGGACACATCAACATCTAGTGCACGGCATGCAAGGTTGCAGACATGTACATCATTTATTCGGATATCAAAAGCTGCTGACAAAAGCATCTTGCCTCATATGAAGGTGCATTCATTAAACACCAATTGTTGGAAAATTCTAATTAGCTGGTCATGCTGAATAAGTGAGAACTGGCTCATGCCTACCCGAATGAGACAATTATACATAGATGAATGAACTTAGATATGAAATTTATAGAGGAGGACTGGAGGAGAAAGCTTGTTATGTAATTCAAGCAACCTTGATCTATTTATGAATTACTCTTAAATAAGCCAGCTTTAAGTCATAGCATAATAAGAAGTCAACACTATAGAGGTTGTGCTGAACTAGCTATGGTATCTTTGATATCCTCCAGTAATATAACCTGTGCAGTAATATGAATATGAAAATTTTTGTTTTTTTCTTATTTTAAATCTTTGCAATTGTGGTATGAGTACTTTGAAGATTGAACTTCGTTCTTGAAATAGGTTTCAGTGCACTGTGCTTTAATATTGGTCTTCGGTTCATTCCCTTTTTGTTTTAAATTACTTTTGTCTTTCTTAAGGCATGTGAATATATTATTGTGTAATGCTATTTCAATAGATGAACCTAACCTTGCACATCTTGAGTTGACTTTCGAACTTTAAGAATGGAGATTAATTGGTAGTGGGCAAGTGGTATTTAAGTCTTTGACAGAAGCAGTTTGGCTTTCAATGTAGTACTTTTATCCGCTGAAAACAGTACTACTGATTCTTATGTTTAGAATGAGAAGTAAAACTACAATAAAAATTTCTAATGGTAGGCTGGATTCACTGACCTGTTTATCATTTTTGAATGGTGACCTAAATGTTTGTAATGAATCTCTGCAGTTTCACTATAGTTGGGTCCCTAAATCCAGCTTACGGTGATTACTCATTAGAGCATTATGAATTTCCAATGTCAAGGACCTAATATAATTATAAATTTTTGTAATTAAAGGGACCTAACTACACACTTTTAAAAATAAAGACGGAATTGAAAAATCTCAAATAGTACAGCTACTGATATTTGGCTGTTAGTATCGGCCCACTGAGTCAAAAACTCTATTCATTCTAGATTCCTTTAATCATTATACTTCTGGAATTGGAGTAGATCACCAGTTCAGATTTCCTTCTTTGGACACTTCATAATATAGTTTGGGAGGAGAATGTTTATTTAATTTTTCAATTTTATATATAGGGCATTGCTGATACCATGGCATGCTTTCAAAGGGAGGGTCGTTTACTCCAGGGAGAGCACAATCTTCTTGGTGAAGCTTTTCTTGTTATGGCTTCTTCTGCTGGGTAATGATCAAATAGAAGATAATTCTGTTAATATTTGTTTTTACTCTGTTGATATTTCTAATTAACCTTTTCTTGTTATTGCTATCAACTTGGCACAGGATTCAACAGCAGCAAGAAGTCCTAACTTGGTTGCTAGAACCTTTTTGCCTACAGTGGACACAATTGGAGTGGCAGGATAAATATCTGTCTGGTCCGCATGGTTTGGTTCAGCTGTGCTCTGAAGCGCCAGTTATGTGGTCAATTTTTCACACAGTGACCTTCTTTGAGAGGGCACTTAAGAGAAGTGGATTGAAGAAAGCTAATTGGAATTCAGAAAACAGTTCGACACCGAATTCAACCCCTTTAAATCCAATGGCCTCTCATATATCATGGATGTTGACTCCTCTTTTGAAAGTATGTAATACTGCACTTAAAAGGCTGTCCATGTTACATTTCCTGTAGCTTTTTCCATCGATAGGGTAGTATGTTCTTAATTTTATTCTATAAGCACTTTGTCTTGTTAATTGTTGGCATGTTCTTATTTTCCAGCTACTTCGCGGTATACACTCCCTTTGGTCTCCTTCTGTAAGTCAAGCTTTACCTGGAGAGGTCAGAGCTGCAATGATCATGAGTGATGTTGAAAGGTTCAGTCTTCTTGGAGAAGGGAACTCTAAATTGTCAAAGGGTTCATCGACTGTCACAGATGGATCCAAGGTCGACATGAGTAAAGAAGGATATACTGAACCAAATGAATCAGATATACGAAACTGGTTTAAAGGCATTAGAGACAGTGGGTAAGTGTGCATATCTTGTATTTTATTTTTCCTTTATAATTTATGCTCTGGTGTCCTAAATATGATTGGTCTTCCCCTTAGATATGGTTTTTGCACCAAATCTCTAAAAAAAGATAAAGTTCCTACTAAACAGAAGAAAATTTTATATCTATGACATCTTTATTGTCATGTATTTACATTGCCTTATCATCACTAAATTCTTTGTTAATATGAACAGGTATAATGTATTGGGCTTGTCAACAACCATCGGGGATTCATTTTTCAAACATTTGGATGTGCACTCTATTGCTATTGCCCTAATGGAGAATATACAGTCAATGGAATTCAGGCATATAAGACAGCTTGTTCATTCCACCTTGATT
This sequence comes from Canavalia gladiata, assembly GCA_037954105.1. NCBI lineage: Eukaryota > Viridiplantae > Streptophyta > Magnoliopsida > Fabales > Fabaceae > Canavalia > Canavalia gladiata. The sequence goes on along the minus strand of CM075661.1, from coordinate 19,222,858 downwards.
CCTTTGGTTAAATATTGTCCTTTAGATATGTGGGAGATTTGGCTGGAAAAGCTTCTACACCCATTATTTGTCCATGCTCAGCCAGCTCTTAGCTGTTCATGGTCTAGTCTTCTACAAGAAGGTAGAGCAAAAGTTCCAGATGTTCATGGCATTCTTAGTGGATCAGACTTGAAAGTAGAAGTGATGGAGGAAACACTTCTGAGGGATCTTACACGTGAGATGTGTTCACTCCTCTCTGTCATTGCTTCTCCTTCCCTTAATACAGGAATCCCTTCTTTGGAACAGTCTGGGCATGTTAGTCGATTAGACACGTCCCTGAAAAGCTTGGATGCAGTTGCATCATGCTCCATGGTTGGGTATGGAATATGTTTCATCTATGATAGTTCTTTCATATTTTGTAACTTATTTTTTTTATTTCTCATAAGTCTTGTATGTGACAGTTTCCTTCTAAAGCGGGAAGGTCTGGCCCTTCCAACACTTCGAATGTGCATAGAAGCTTTTACTTGGACAGATGGTGAAGCCGTGTCTAAAATTTCTTCATATTGCTCTGTGTTGGTAGTTCTTGCGATAGTAACAAATCATACAGAACTTGTCGAATATGTTTCTAGAGATCTTTTTACATCCATTATTCAAGGTTTAGCCCTTGAATCAAATGCAATATTCAGTGCTGATCTAGTTGGCATTTGTCGTGAAATATTTGTTTATCTTTGTGATAGACACCCAGCCCCCAGGCAGGTTAGTAGTTTTCTTTTTGTTTTTTCCCCCCATGACTTGGCTAGTTCTTTTTTTCCTTTTAAGGCGTTGGGCATTTGGAATTCACTTGCAAAGAAGAGGATCCTAGAACTTATGCTATTAATGTGTTTTGTTAACTCCTTTTTAGGTTTTGCTGTCTCTTCCCTGTATTACCCCTCATGATTTACTTGCATTTGAGGAATCTTTAACGAAAACATCCAGTCCAAAGGAACAGAAGCAGCTCATGAGAAGCTTGCTTCAATTAGCAACCGGTAACAAATTAAAAGCACTTGCAGCACAGAAAAGTGTAAACATCATTACAAATGTTTCAAGTAAGCAATCACTTCTAAAGTTTTTTTACATTTAATTTCTCCATCTTCTGGAAAGTATTTACACATGAAAGATAGTGAATTAATCACTATGATGCTGTAGAGCTTAGAGCTTCTCAATGTCTGGTAGCGATTGTGATAACATAAATAAGACTTGAGCATGGCAGCTTTTGTCTATAGCGCTATGCTTCTCAACTATGTTATTAGGATATATCTATGTTGCTGGTAATATTTTAAATTTTTTAACCTCTTCTAATTCTGTTGTTCAGTGAGACCACGTAGCTCAGCCAATGCTCCCGAGTCCAAAGTTGATGACGGGGATACCATAGGCTTGGCAGCCTTCATCTGATATCAATCCTGAGCTCATGGAAGGTTTTGTGTACAGTGGTGAGCTCATATTGAGAAGATTTTGGGTTTTAATTATTTACTAACACAGGGTGCTAAAACATTTCTTCCCCTCCAACATTAACAAGGAGGAGAAATCGAGTGGGAGTACAAAGATTTCACATCCTTCCTCTGTTTGCGCATACCAACTCGTGAATCAGGCTTACAGTATTTATGCGTTCCTTCATTTGTATTACATAGCTCTCTACAACATAACACAACCACAATTGACAGTAGTTACTCAGACTTTTGTATTTTAAATGAGTCTTGTGTAGTTTTAATTTTCTTCAAAGCTCAAGTTCATCTGTGATTATAAGGCTGTTTGACTCATTTAAAATTATTATTAAAATTAATTATTAAAAGGGGTTTTTTAATACATTTTATGTATTTTGGGTTTATACCTAATATGAAAGTGCATCATATATGTGGATTAAAATGAAGGTGCGACATATATGAGTGTGGAGAATGATAAAAAGGTATTATAATTTGATGTGATTCTATTTGAAAATGCGTCACATGTGGAACACTATTAAAAGATATCACAGTCTTGTGTGATAATATTTGAAGAAGCGTCATATATGGGAGCATTTAGATATATGTCACACATGATCTTGCACTCTGCCTAGTAGGCCAGCACTGGGTGTGGAAGCATTTGTAGAGACACCATGACAAGTGTTGTATCAGGTTATCATGCGTCACATGTGTTGTCATCTTACTTTGAAATGTGTTATATTAAAATTTCTACTTGTGTAAAATAATTCATACATTAGTTGTCATCTTATTTTGGAATGCGTTATATTAAAATTTCTACTTGTGTAAAATGATTCATTCCTATCCTTCGATAAATGAAAATTTCTCAAATATTGTTGGATTTATGTTGTTCTGCATTTCGTAATTTAATGTATTTTAATTTTTTTTATTAAAACATTTGGTGGTGCTTAAATATTATGATTTGTATTTAGTTTAAGTTATATTTATAAAAGCATAGTATTATTTTTATTTTTGTTCAAGTTTAAATTTATTTTTCTATGATTCAAAAGTATAAAATCATAATTTGTTATCTTATTTTTATTTTGAATATTAATGGATTTATTTTAATTTAAAAAAATTTTAAAAAAATAACCATGTTGTATATGTAGTTTAAAAAGTAAAATTAGTATTATCATATATTTAAATGGAAGAAGTTTTTAAGGAGAAAATGAACTTAATTTTGAAGGAAGTAAAAAAGTTATTCATATTTAAAGAAATATAAACTTTATTGAACTTAAACAAAAAAATTATAAAAAATTGAAGCTTTCATCAAATCAAGTGATTGTTTTTAGTAGAAATTTTTTTTATTTCAACTCATAAAATTAAATATAGTGGTTTCTAAATATGTGAAGATGATGATATTAAATGCATGATTAATGTTTATGAGTAACAATTGTTAATGTCAACATTAGAGATTTATACTGAGACAACATAGTGGTTTTAATATTGAAGTTGTAGAATATTTTTCTCCAACAATTGGTATGTTAATGAATATAAGTGTGCAAAAATATTGACAATTTTTTTTGTGAAATTATTTTAAGAGTTTTACTAATTAAAAAATTATTTTTGTAAGTAGCTTATGATGAAGGTGTAAATCTATCATATGGTGATTATGATCCAAGTTATGATTTTTCATCAACATGGTCAAGTAGTGAGGATAATGATGATATTGATAAAGATGTTGATTGAGATAATCTAACTGATTGAGATGAAGAATAAACAAATTTAATAATGAGTGCTAGTCCTACTCCTAGTCTAATGAGAGCTAGTCCAATATCTTCTACTAATTTATCTTTATTTGGATATGAACAAATAACACAATGTAAACATGTAATATATCTTGTAAATTATTGTTTATATTAACATGTTTAAATAATTTATGTAGGAGGTGAACCTTTCTAGAATAGTTCTTCACATTATACGAACATTTGTATGAAACATGGTAATGAAGATATCAACTTATTTGGATTTAATGTACCTCCCAATTGATGTATAGGAGATGAGTTATATGTTGAGTTACAATTTAAGACGAAAGATGAGGTCAAGATGACAGTTAAACATTATTCAATAAAGGTACATCGTACTTTTATTGTTATTGAATCAAAGTTGAGTTTTTTATATGTAAAATATCTCAATTGTGTGCATGGTTGTTCATGGCAAATGTGATCAATCAAATAAAAAAGAATAGATAAATGGATTGTAACAAAATACGTCAATGTGTCACTTTCGTAAGATCATAACAAACTTGACTCAGATTTCATATGTTTATGCATTTTAGGTATGAAATATAATCAATTATATATTTATTATAAAATATAATATGTTAAACTAATGAAATTTTAATTATTTTTCTTTAGGCATAATAAATCAAGAATCCGTTATATCCATATTTTGATACAAGAAAGAATACAAAGTTAGTATGAGTATAAAATTTCATATAAGAAAGCATGGGTTGTCAAACAAAAAGTGATTGTCTGTGTTCTTGGTGATTGAGATGAGTCTTATACAATATTATCGAAGTGGTTACATTACATGATTAATTTTCTCCAAGATTGGTATATAATTTTGAAACGATTAAAGTTGTTATTGGTCAACAAATTGACAACCGATATCAAAAGTTTTTTTGAGTTTTTTTGGACATTTAAACAATGTTGTGAAGCGTTCAAATACTACAAGTCATTGATTCAAATTGATGGAACTTTCCTATATGAAAAATACAAAGGTCCATTATTAATAGCAACAACTCAAGATGATAATAATTATGTTACCAATTGCATTTGTTATTATTAAGGGTGAGACTTTGGAGACATGAAGTTGGTTTCTAGCCTTGTTACGTGAGCACGTGACATAAAGGGATGAGATTTGTCTTATTGCATACCAGCACCAAAACATCAAAACTGTCGTAATAGCAACCTCTACATGCTTATCATGTGTACTGTATTCGACACATTGCAAGTAATTTTAATCATCGTTTCAAAAATCAAAAATTGAAACAAAGTTGCTTAAATTAGGTATGTTTTATGTTTACGGTGTCTTGTATTGTTAATAACAGTGGATATTTTGTTAATGACGTTGTTAAACCTTGATAAGTTACACACCCTGTAAACATATATTTGTCAAAAAGTTAAAGAAGTTTAGACAAAGTAGCCCAAAGGTTACTAGATGGATTGATAACATCTTAAAGGAAAAATTGAGTCTAGCTTATGATCAACACGGTAGACAATATGGGCACATGAGCATAAATTTGTCAGGGTCAATCAATAAAATTTTGAAAGGTGCTTGTAATCTCCCAATCACAACTCCTGTTAAATGTACGTATAGTTGCGTGGTTGATTATTTTGTACAAAGAGGTGCAGCTACTAAAGCAGAGGTTACTCACCATGTTAACTCAAATTAACGATATTGTGGTAAACTAATGGATTGCATTATAAAAAATCAAGAAAAAGCATATTTTCATCAAATGCGAAGATATGACATACAATCTTCATGTTTTGAGGTTGAAGCATTCAATCTTATCACACAATGCGGTGGTAACAAATGGACTCTAAGTTTGTCACAAGGATAAGGTCAATGTGGTAAATTTCAATTGTTTAAATATTTATGCTCTCATGTTATCACTGCATGTACCGTTGTTAGTATGAACTTTTATCAATTTGTGAATTCTATTTATACGGTAAAAAATGTTGTTAATGCATATTCAAGTGAATGGTGACCAATTGAAAATGAGATGTCACTTCTCCTTATTCATCCATGGATACTAGTGTCAAATGAGAAAAGATTGCGGGAAAAAGGTCGGCCGAAGTCTACACATATAATAAATAAAATGAATTGGATTGAATTACAAACAAAACAATGATGTCATCTTTATTGAGAAGTTGGTCATAATCAATCTCAATGTCCACGTAGAGGACAAGGACAAAACGATAATTAATGATGATATAAAGAACAATCGATGTTTTGCATCTTACATGGTTGTTCAAATTACATTAGCATTTCAATGAGTTTAGTCCATTGTTGGTATTCCTTATGTTATTATGACATAACAATTTGTTCTAATAATAAATCATTCAATAATCATAACATATTTATAGATAAAGTTGAACATAATAATCTAAACGAACCAATTAATAACCAAATAAAAAGTTTGCCGTAATAATCCAAACAAGCAATTAAACACATAAAGCAGTTAAAGACATAAAATATTAAAAAACGTAAAGTTTATAAACAGTAAACACAAACCAAAGATAAAAACTAGTTAACGCCTCTATCTCTTGTAAATCTTCTTGAATTGTGATAGTGATGCTATGTGACATCAATCCGAACACTATTATGGAATGCAGCCGATAAGTATGCATATAAGTCGATTCTTTGATCATTAAAATATTGAAATATATCTGAACTATGCACATATGTGTGCATGGACGAAAAATTATGTAATCATCATAATTCGTAGGATTAAACGGAGATGACGTACAAAATAATAATTAATTAAATTATCTCATTATAATTTTTTTAACTACATTATTATAACTATAATTATCAAATATATTTTAATTAAATATAATAACAATCAAACTATTAACTTAAATTAATAAATATATTTTAATTAATATATAATAAACAAAAAAATATTAAATCTTGATATTTAATTGATAATAAATTTAATCAATTATAGCGTATAATATAACCTAAGCAGAATTATATAAAATATAATATTATTTAAATATTATTTTAATTTAAATTTAAAATTTTTAATTTTAATAATAAAATATACTAAATATAATATAATATAATTTAAACATTTATATTTTAAATATAATATAATATAAAAATTGTTAAATATAATATAATATAATTTAATCATTTATATTTTAAATATAATTTAAATATTAATATTAAAAATATTAAATAATTTAAAAATTATTATTTAAAATAAACTAAAATATAAAATTTAATTTAATATATTTAACATAATTATATTTTAATACAATAATACAATAATAAAATATAATAAACTTAATATAATAAACTAACTGTATATATACTTTCACTAGGTTTCTGTATTATAATACTATTTTTAAAATTAATTATAATAAATTTCAAAAATTATTTTAAATATTGATTAATTATTATTATATATTTTTAATAAAATTTTAATATTTAACTAATAAAATATAATTCAAATAATAACAATAATATTAACATTATAATATATATGTATATATTATCTAATTTTAAATATATTTAATTTTATTAAATTATAATAAAATTTATTTCACATTATAATTTATTATAACGTTATCAATTTAATGTTATAATTTTACAATATTATATACTTTTTAAAAATTGATTATATTTTTAAATTTAATCATAAATAAATTATACTAAAATTTAATTACTAGTTTAACCTTTTAAAATTTATAATTAATTCAAGTATTATTAATAAATATTATTTCAAACATTATTAAAATTTTACTTATTTATATTATACACAATAAAAAATTTAAACTAATATATATTTAATTTATTATAAATATAATTTATTTCATATAAAATATTTTAATAAAATTAAATATACATTAACATGTAAGTTGTTTACGTTGCTTATTTTTTCGATTTTAACTCATCAAAATTCAAAATTTTTACAGAAAAGAGTCATATATGATGGTTTCATGGGACTATTATATATTTTGCAATGGAACCACCATAAAGGTGTTGTGATTTGAAAGTACGTTATGCATCTTGAAAAAAAGTCACACTAGATGCACATTACATACAGAAGCTGCAAAAGTTGTTACTGATTTGAGAAATAAAGGCACAAGACTGATTTGACAACATCTTATGGTGCACCATCTATTGCATATTTTCAACTATTTACACAATTTATGACATATATCTTCATACTGTTCTATACTTTCCATCTTGGAAGTGTTGTCAGCTATTGAACTGGATAATAGTAAACAACATATGAATTGATTTATATTGATATAAAGTAAAATTATTATATTATGAAAAACATTAACTTTACCTTAAAATTAATTTTAATTACTCTTTCCATTTTAATTTATACTTTTTTATTAACTATTGATATTTTTATAAAGTTTATTTTTTTTATATTTACCTTTCATTAATATTTAATCACTTTAATTCTCATATTTTGATTAATTACTAAAATTAATAAATTAAAATTAAAATTTAATTTTAAATATAGATAAATTTAAAATTTTATAATTTTAAAAATTAATATAATAATTAATATTTTTAAAGTGTATTTTGAATAGAAATACTTTATAAATAAAATCAGATGTTATATTTATAAATGATAAATTTTTATTAAAAAATAAATATATTACATTAAAATTAATAGAATTGTTATATTTTTTAATATTCGTAATTATTTTATAAAATCTGTTCGATTAATTATAAGTTTTTATAATATAAGTTATGTTTATAAAATCTTATATTATTAGAAAATTATTTAATATATTTAAATATTAATTTTATATTTTAAAATAGAATTTAATTTTAATACATTATAATCAATTGAAATCCATAGAAATAACTTGTATAGTAAATATTATAAAAATTTACAGTGTATGATGATATAATAATCTATGATTAGATGGTAGTATAAAAAATTATATTATTAATATATTTTAATTAAATTTTAAATATATACAAATAAAATAAGCTAATTATATATTTTTAATTTTTACAAGTTTTAACAAAAAGAATGTATATATAGACTGTTATTATTCAATATTAATGATTAAAATTATATTTTATATAATTATTATAAAAAAGTTGAATTTTAATATATTTTCTGTTGAAAAGAATGTTACACTATCAAATAATTAGAAATTATTACAGATATGACTTTTAATATAATTAACACAAAAGTCAATTATTTCAATTGATTATTATAATAGGCAAAATCAAAATAGTTATATTTTTTTTTTGAAAAAAAATCAATAACAAATTTTATAAGTATTCTTTTTTTACTTTTGAGAAAAATATGTTTTATTTGAGTGAAAATTTGTTAAATATTAGACTAGATTTTATACTACTGAAGTCTAAATTATTTTAAAAAATTAAAATTAAAATTTGATGTATTTATTAGACATAGACATTTTTAAGGTTTGACTTACTTTCTCAAAATCTTATTTTACTTAAAAAATTATTTAAAAGGATACTATGTAATAAGGTTTTTTTGGACTTGAATTGAAAATTTTGAAAACAAAATTATCGCTATAGGACAATTTTTTTCCCTTACAAATCCTATTGAAAATTGTGTGAATTGATTTTAACCATATCTCACCACCAAAACAAACAAACAAACAAACGCATAAATAAGTTAGGATTGTGTTTTACACAGACAAATAAATATAAATTTTTTAAAATATTATAATAAAAAATTAATATTATAATAATAATAACAATATTATTATTGTTACTATTATTATTATATAAACAAGTCAATATATTAAGTTTAAAATGTTTTTTAATAACTTAACTTTTTATTTAAATAAGATTTTGAAAAAGTTAATAGACTTAACTGAATCTAAATTTGATAAATTAAACAATAGGCTTTTGCGTAGCAGCTTGACAAATTATCATACCTAGGTAAATTTAAACTCGAGGACTTACTTAGTTATCTATCTTAATCAAGCATAAATCATCGCTCATCCATTTTCTTTAATCAAAAGATTCAAAGAATTTTTGTTTTGAAATCCTAAATTATAATTACTGAGTAACAAATTTTAACTGGAAATCTTTGCAATGAGAATGAGATATATGATGCATAAAGGTGAAAATGGAAAGGGATTTACTGACAAAGGTTGGTTTGAAAGTTAGGTTGAAATCATTTGGAAGATGAGCTGGGAGGGAGAAAGTGAACAAGTAGATATATAGATACTTCTAGGTTAATTCCTATGGTGTCCTATAAATTTTAAAGGAACTGAGTAATCATTTCTCAATTTCATTTTCAACTTCATATGTATCTTCTCTTGCTGGATTTTGAAGACATTCCCAAAAATTCAATTCAAGGAGCACTGTGTTTTCTGTTTCTTTTCTTTTTCTAGTCCAATTCTATATTTTCAGTTACCAGATTGATAGTCATACCCTAATAAAATGGAACCCGGAGGTCTAGGCCCTCCTGGCTGGGATCCACCTGGCCCACCAGGTCCAGGATTTTTCGATGGATTTTGTGATATCATTAATTCTTGGTAAGTAAACTTTGATTTTGTTACCCAGTTACAGTGTTTAAATAACCTCTAAGCATAATTTTATTGAAAAAAATTTTATATTTTTACGTAGTTTTTATTAAGTAGTAAAAATAGATGCTTGAAATCATCAATTATTATTTTTAGAAATAAAAAAGTGATGAAAAGTTAATATATGTATATATATAAAATGAATAGAGAATAGATGAAAGTAAAGTAGATAAAGAATATTTTCTATTTTAGTATTTGTAATTTTTTACAGGTAAAAAATATTGAAATGACGTGTTTTTTATTTGTAAAATTAGTTTAAAGATATTAGATGGAAGGATTATTGTTAAATTGATGAATGTTCAAGTAATACAGAATAGGATTTCGACATGTTCTACATTCGATATTCACACACATGCCCGTTACAGTGTTTAGACAACTTGAGAAGCATAATTTTATTGGAAAAAAAAAGGATAACTCAATACTTTTACTTAGTTCTTGTTAACTAGTAAAAATAAATGTTTAAAATAAATCAAAATTATTATTTTTACAATTAGAAAAGTGATGAGAAGACTGAGAAGAAAAAGATATATATTCATAGTGAAGAGAATAGATAAAAATAAAATAGATAAAGAATATTTTCTATTTTAATATTCATAATATTTCCAGATAATAAATATGAAATGGTGTGTTTTATATTTGTAAAATTAATTTAAAGATATTAGTACGGAAGAATTATTGTTAAACTGTGAATGTTAAAGTAATACAGGTTAAAATTTCAACAGATTCTACATTTGATATTCACATACACGTAAAATCATCTATATATATATATATATATATATATATATATATATATATATATATATACACATTAAACTTAGATTTTGTTATCTTGTTTAGATAATTTGAAAAGTATAATTTTATTGGAAAAAAAAAGGATAACTCTATACTTTTACTTAGTTCTTATTAATTAGTAAAAATAGATGCTTAAAATAAATTAAAATTATTATTTTTAAAAATAAAAAAATGATGAGAGGTTTGAAAAAAAAAATTCAGAGTGAATAGAAAATAGGTGAAAATAACATAGATAAAGAACATTTTCTATTTTTGTATTTGTAATTTTTACGGATAATAAATATTGAAATGGCTTGTTTTTTAATTGTAAAATTAATTTAAAGATATTGGTATGGAAGAATTATTGTTAAATTGGTAAATATTAAAGTAATGTGGGTCAGGCTTTCGACATATTCTACATTTGATATTTACACACACAAAATTATCTTTATATATATATATATATATATTTTGTGATATCAGTTAATTTTTTTGTAAATAAGTTTAGACTTTGTTATTCTTTTATAGTGTTTAGATAATCTAAGCATAATTTTATTGAAAAAAAAGAAAGATAACTCTATACTTTTACTTAGTTTTTATTAATTAATAAAAATGGATGTTTAAAATAAAACAAAATTATTATTTTTAAAAATAGAAAAATGATGAGAAGTTAAAAAAAATACTCAAAGTGAATAGAAATAGGTGAAAGTAAAGTTGATAAAGAATATTTTCTATTGTAATATTTATAATCTTTACAGATAATAAATATTAAAATGATGTATTTTTTATTTGTAAATTAATTTAAAACGAAAGGATTATGATTAAATTAGTGAATATTAAAATAATACGGATGAGGATTTTAACCATCGGTGAAAGCTAATTTTAATTTTTTCATTGAATTGCTCTTGAACAGCCTAAGCCTTTTGTGCTGCTGCTGGTTACTACAAGATTGCTTTGGGGATCCATCGGGTCCACCCGGTGGTCCATTCGGCCCACCTGGGCCTCCATGAATCTTCCAAAGCTGCTGCTGTTTTGAATGTTATCTTCTATCTATAATTACCTCTTACTTAGAATTGATTGAATTTGCTTTGGGACTAAAAATAATTTGTTTCTATTAAGCTAGGTAATGTAATAATCAGTTAAAGCTTTGTTCCTGGAAGGCATTTCCATTTGATATAAATATATATATATTCTTGACAAGGTTGTCATTGATGAATTTGATGATATATTATTGGGGACATTCAGTTTTTGTTTAATCTAAACATTAAGTAAAATTAATTTTAATAAAATTAATTTTTAAAATATGTATAAATTATTCCAAATTATATATTTATTTTAAAACATATTTTATATTAATAAGTATGAGAATTGATCCTTCAACATTAAAACAGATAAATTTTAAGTAAATGACCGAAAGCCCTAAACATAAAAAGTAATGTTTAAATAAAGATAAAGATGTCTTTTTTAAAAAAATATAATAATTTATCTATTTTGTTGAATGGGCATTTCAAATAAATATAATTATCCATATATTTTTTTTAAAAATATTGACTGTATATCAAATGTCTTAAAATGGAAAAAAAAATAAAAAATTAATGAAATATATTAAAATAAATTATAATTAAAATTAAATTTTAAAGTGCTTCCCTGTCAAATTGCAAATATACCACGGTCTTTTCAATTCCACGGAACTCCTACATACAAATCTCATTTATTTTTAGATTTTAATTTGGGTTTTTTTGTTTAACTTTTTGATTCAATATCTAAGGATTAAATTTTTCTTTTTTTTTTAATGTAACTGGTTTTATAAAAAAAATTAACAATATATTTTTTTAAAACATAATTGTCGACACCTTCCTTTGCTCTTTTTTTAAAAAAAAATTGTATTCTCACTTTTGAGAAAATGAAATAATATTTTTTTATACTTTTTCGCCTTTTTGAAAGCACATAAATTTAGAATGTATTTAAAAAAAATCAAATTATTAATTACTTTTTAAATTATATTTTTACTATTAATTTTTTTTCCTTTTCAGATATTTGGCGCTTATATTCTGAAGGTATACTATCCTTTAGAGTGATTGAACATTTTAGTCCACCTTCATTCACACATAATATTTTATTTTACATTCTTTAATTTGTTTTTTAATTCTTTCTAAATTATAATGCTCTCTCCCTTATAATTTACATATTTTTCTATTAACTGGTATTTTTATTAAGTTTTACATTTAAATCAATAAACCGTACAATACCACATATTTAATAATTAAATCTATATTAGTAATGATTATAAAATGGCTTCTACTCAACCTGTTTCATCCCTTTGTTTTTTCTCATTTTAATTTGACTCTGATTTGCGATAGCTAGGTGCCAGTATTTTGGTTATTAATATTGACAATAAAATCGCCCAATATAGATATGGTTCTGCCTCATTACTGTTATTATCCTTTCTTAGGTTATAATAAAAAGGAAAATGTTATAGAGTTAAAAAGTAGAAATTTTTTATTAAAAATATTATCAATACATAATTATTATGATTTAAAAAAAAATTTATTCTTTTAACAATATATTTAAAATACTGATTAATAAAATTCTATAAAATTATAAGAATGTTGTTTACATTGTTAAAATTTTAATAAATAAAAATTTTAAAATTATTTAATAAAATTTATATTCAAACTTATATTAAAAATATATTGAAAGTAAAGATGAATATATTAATATATTTTAATAAAATTATTTTAAAATTTTTAACCAATATTCTAATACCACTTGTTAAAGCTATTTAGTATTTGTTAATGTAAAATTAACTTAAACATTTTTATTATTATTTCTCTCGTAATTTACTTTAATTTTTTATTTTAAAAATTTTCTTTTAGTTTATAATTTTATAAAATGACTTTTATTTAATTTTTTTCAATATAAAATGCTAATAAATAATTAAAATAAATATTTTTTATAAATTAAAAATTAGAATAAATAATTTATAAAAAAATTACAAATAATTTTTTTTGTCAAATACTTAAATAAATTTTAAAAAATATTTAAAATATTCACTTTGTAAATTAATTATTTTATAAAAATCCAACTAAAAATAAAAATAAGTTAAACTAAATTATAAAATTTTAAATATTTAAATTGAGATCTAAATTTGGATTTATTACTTTTCATAATTTATCTTTTATAAATTTTTTTTATGATACATCTAAAAATTTATAATATAATTAAGATCAATAATCAAACTTAAATTTTATACAAAAGAATTGATTAAAAATATTAAATCTTAAAGTATTTTGGAAAAATATTAAATCTTAAAGTAGTTTGGAAATGCTTAAATATATATATATATATATATATAATTATATATAAATATAATAATATATAAAAAAATGTAACATATTATATATTTTGCACGACCCATATATATATATAAATTTAGATATATGTAAAAATTAAATTAAAATATAAAATATTTATTTTAAAATTAAAATAATATAACTGATTTTTATAAAAAATATTAGAATTTTATAAATATAAAAAAAATTTAAAATCACAAATTTTAATTTTAATTTTTAATAAATGATATAAAAATATTAATATTATATAAATATAATAACTTTTTAATAAATTTAAGATTGATCTCTTTATTAAAAAACTTTTTAATAAATAAGTCTGTCTATTTTTTATTCTGGGCATGACTTTTTAACAAGTGACTTTTTGCTTAAGAGAAATTAAGTTCCTTGTTACTTGAACCAACAAATTTTGGTAAGCAAATAAAGCCTTTAGTTGGAAGATCTTAATACTCTAATTTAATGACAACATTAGTACACAACTGTTGTGGTGAAGCATAAACAGTTTTAAAGCAAATCCAAATAAATGAGAAACAAGAAGGAAGAAATGGTGTCAACTGACATGGTATAGATACTACAATGACACACCTTCAATGGCAAAACAACACCAGGTTCCAGAACAGCTCCTGACTTTATAGTCACCCCATCACATACAATTGCATGCTGGAGTTTGCAGCCATCTTCTATGATGATGTTGTCCCATATATAGCATCCCTCAATGAGAACATTTGACCCAATTTTACATCCTTCTCCAGTAACAGAAGTTGAAATTTTAGTGTTATTCCCAATTTTGGTGCCTGATCCAATAACAGTGAAAGGACCAATAACAGCAGGTAGTGATTGTGATATTTCTCAAAAGGAGAGAAGAATTTGTCAAAACAGAATATAAAAAATGCATTAAAATAGATAAAAATTGGCAGAAATTATTTTTGACCCAACAGCCTACAATGGTCATTTTATGATAATTATTTGTTAAGTAAATCATTCAAAGGCTTAAGCTTGTAGAAAACTGAGTGAAGTATATCAAGCAAACAGACAAACAAAATCCTTGATTGAAACTAGCTAGACCCAATATATGAGCACACCATACTATCATGTAATGTTATAAACAACACTATAAAATGATTTACTGCACAGTCTGAGTAAGCGACATATTGCTTACAGTGTCTCCATTGACCAGGACAAAGTCTCAATGTATCTTCAATATAACAAGTTATCCAAATGTATTACTGTACAAAACTAGGTTCCAATGGATTACTTGGAGCATGAAAAGAGAATAACAATATGACTTGGAAACAGTGGTAAATAATTTTTAGAGAAACAGTAAATCTTAAAAACAATTACTATGGATGGAAGTAGCTAACATGCAAGGTTCTAGAATTTTCCTTTTATAATGTGCTTCATGATGCAAATAAGCTATCTTCTAAGTTATTTGACTAGTTTGAAAGCTTGTTTGACCAAATTAGAATTATTTGGTAAAGAAGCTTAGTTTCCTAGATTATAGTTTTTCAGAAATTGCAACACTACCTGCTTACTGTTTATTTCTCATTTTTATCTCTCCTATCTCATCAAAATTCTTCCTTTGTCGTTCTTATGTTCAATATTTCTTAACACCCATTATAACATAAATTCATTTATATTATCTCAATCTAATTAATAAAAATAATTAAAAAGGAAAATAAAATTAAAAAATATTATTCAAATTTTTAAGATGATAAATTATTTGAAAAAAATAAAATAAAAGATAAAAAAGATAATTATTTGAGAATATATATAAAAAATATTATTTGAATTTATTTATAAAAATAAAAATAAAATATTTTTAATTTCAAATAAAAAATAAGTTATTCAAAATACATTTATGTATTTTATTTTGGTTAAAATTTGGAATTTTAACTATTTTATTAATTAGATTAAATAATTAATAATTTTAACAAAAATTATTCTTATATTTCTACCTTTAATATACTTTAATGGTTTTTTATTTATTTAAAACTATTATTTTTTATATTATTATTTAATATTATAATATTATATTTCATTAAATTTTTCATTTAAAAAAATACTTTTTATTGATAAAAAATTAAAAATAAAACAAATATTTATCATAGAAATATTATTTAAATTTATTTATAAAAATTAAATATAAACATTTTTAACTTTAAACAAAAAATTAGTTAATAAAAATATATTTATTTATTTCATGTTGATCAAAATTTGGTGTAGCTAATTTTATAATTAGATTAAATAATTAATATTTTTTATAAAAATTATTTTCTATTTTTATTTTTGATAATTTTAATGAATTTATTATTTATTATAAAATATTATTAGTTAAAGTCAAAATATTTCATTTCAATATTAAATATTAAATTTAAATTATAATAATAAATTTTTTATTTTATTGATATAATTTTAAAAACATAATTTTTATACATATTTATTTAAAATTATTTATAAAAAAATAACAAATATTTTAACTTGAATCAAAAAATAAGTTATTAAAAGTGTATTAATATATTTGGTTTTGATCAAATCTTTAAATTTTAAAATTTTTAATAATTATATTAAATAATTAATATTTTACAAAAATCATCTTTCTAATTTTTTCTTTAATATATTTTGATGATCTTTAATTTATTATAAAATATTTTTATATTAATTAATATATTATTTAATTTAATTTTTAAATATTTTATTTAAATAAAAATATTAGATTTTTGTTGATAGAAAATAAAAAGAAAAAATAAATTTCAATAAAATATTATTTAAATTTTATTAAAAAACTAAAAGTACATATTTTAATATGAAAAAAAATTAATTTATTTAAAATATTTTTATTTATTTCATATTGACCAAACTTTGAAATCTTAGTTGTTTTACTAATTAGATTAAATAAATAATATTTTTTATGTAAATAATCTTTTATTTTTATCTTTACAAATTTTGATAATTTTTTATTTATTATAAAATATTATTTTTATTTTAATAATTAATATCATAATATTTAGTTTAATTAGTAGATATTGTATTTAAATCATTATAATAAAAAATTATTTTTATTTATAAAAAATATATTTTGACCAAAAATATTATTTAAATTTATTTATAATAATTATAAAAAAATATTTAATATCAAAATGAAAATAAGATATTAAATATATATATATATATATATATTTTATTTTGATCAAAATTTGGAAACTTAGTTGATTTAGTAATTAGATTACTTAATTAATAAGTTTTTTAGACAAGTTATTTTTTTATTTTAAATATCTTTTAATGATTCTTTATTTTTTATCAAATTTTATTTTTATATTATTATATTTTTTAATTAAGTGTTAAATATTTTTACCAAATTTTATATTAAATATTTTTGTAAAAAAATTAATTTCAAATATAAATTAATTTATTAAAAATATTTATATATTTTAGTTTGACTAAAATTTAAAATTTTATTTATTTTAACAACTAAATTAAATAATTAATATTTTTTTACAAAATTTTGTTAGTTTTATTTTTATCTTTAAGATACTTTGATGTTTATTATAAAATTTTATTTTTTATTTTTATTATTATAATTTTAAATTTATTTATTAAATATTTATTTATATTTTTATAAAAATATTTTATTTTTATCAATAAAAAATTAAAATCAAATCATATATTTTTATAAAAATATTATTTAAATCTGTTTATAAAAATTAAAATTATAAATTTTTATTTCAGGTCAAAAAAATTTATTCAAAATGTATTTATATATTTCATGTTGACCAAAATTTAGAATCTTAGCTGTTTTAATAGTTATATTAAATAATTAATATTTAATATCTTTTATAATCGTACATTCATTATAAGTATTTTTATACTATTATTTAATTATATAATATTTTATTTTGTTATTAAATATTTTATTTAAATTTTATAATAAAATATTTTATTTTAGTTGGTAAAAATTATAAATATAATTTAATTTAATTATAAATTTAAAAATAAATTTGATTAATTTTTAGACCAAATTTAATTATTAAAATATTTTTAAAAAATATAAATAAAACAACAATATAATTATTAAATTTTTATTTTTTATTTTATATTATGTATAACTATTAACAATTATAAATTTATTTATATAATTTTTTAATGAAATTATATATACATAAATAAAAATATATAATAATATTACTTTAATTTAAATAAAAAATTAAATTTATAATTAATAAAAAATTATAATACTTTAATTTAATAATTATTTACTTATATATTATTTTATCTTTATAATACAATTTAACTAAATATTGTACTTTTATCAAATACCTTCTACTTTTATGTCAAAATCTTTTAGCTTTCAATTTTTAATTTTTTTTTCAAATTATGTTAGTTTCATCAACAAACTTATATTAAAAATATATTAAAAATAATGATGAATATATTAATAATATGTTTTAATAAAATTTGCTTAAATTTTTTTAAACAGTATTCTAATAACACTTTTTAGAGCGCTGTTTAGTATTTGTTAATGTAAAATTAACTTAAACTTTTTTATTGTTATTTTTTTGTAATTTATTTTGTAATTTTTAATTTAGTTTATAATTTTATAAAATAACCTTTATATAATTCTTTTTAATATAAAATGCTCATAAATAATTTTTTATAAATTAAAAATTAGAATAAATATTTTTTAAAATAAATTATAAATAAAATTTTTATTGAATATTTTTTAATCACTTTGTAGATTAACTATTTTATAAAATCTCATCAGGAATGAAAATACATCGAGTTGAGTTAGACTTTGAAAATTTGAATTTTTAAGTTTAATTTATTTAAAAATTTTGAGAATTAAATTTGGATTTGTATACTAACCTCTTGTAATTTTTTTTTGTTAATGTGTTTAAAAGCTTGCAATATTAATAAAGTTAATAAATAAATT
This sequence comes from Canavalia gladiata, assembly GCA_037954105.1. Lineage (NCBI taxonomy): Eukaryota > Viridiplantae > Streptophyta > Magnoliopsida > Fabales > Fabaceae > Canavalia > Canavalia gladiata. The sequence continues at coordinate 19,204,059 of CM075661.1, read as the reverse complement.
TAAATACTACATAAATAATTTATTGAAAAGGTAAATTTGTAAATGCTTAACTATATAATTTTATATATGTATATTGAACATTAACTATATACAAATAAAATAACATATAAAAAAATATAATGCATACACTACAAATTTAGATATATAAAAAAAAATATAAAGTATTTATTTTAAAATTAAAATAACATATACAACTTTTATAAAAAAATATATTAGAGTTTTATAAATATAAATAAATAAAAAATATAATTTTTAACAAATTATATAAATATAATATATAAAAATAAATATAAATATATAATATATAAAAATAAATAAATTTTTAAATAGATTAAATAGACTTTTTAATAAACTTAAAACTAATTTGTTAATTTAGAAAAAAATTTTAACAAGTGAGTTTCTTATTTAATAAATAAATTAAATTAAATTAGACTTTAAACATGTTAAGTTAAACTAAGTTGTATTGAAAAATTCGATCAGACTTTATTATTCATTTTCATTCTTAAATTCAACCAAATTATGACAAAATATGTTAAAATAATATATAGATAAAATTAGATATTATAATAAAAGAATATTTTTTTTTTATTAAAGTATGTATTAAAATAAATAAATCTTAAATACTTTTAGATTCTATGACTAAGGTTTACTTATAAATTAAATATGGAAAGAAAAAGGAAAGAATGAGATTATTTCTGTCTGTTCCAGAATTTTGCATAGACAGAAATCTCAATACTGATGAACCACTAATAGTCTAAGTAATGAAACTTTTTTTAGAATAAAATAAGGATAGAATATAAAAATTGAATAAGGATGAAACAAGTTTGATTAATGCACAGCAGTGTAATAAACTGAATAACAAAATATTACCTGATTTTGGTTGTTGTTGACTATTAGTTTTAGGTTGAAGCAAGGAAGAATGGTAGTTCTTGTTCAGATTGGAATCACATTTTCCCAACAAGTCTCTTACTTACCAGTCTTACTTTACTCCGAGCTAGAGACGAGTTGGTGGTTCACAATTGTTATATATGTTGGAAAATGGATATAGGTTGAAATCACATTCACAGTGAAGTGAAGAAAGGAAGTAATTAAGGACAGAAAGAGAGATGCCTCCTCCTTGGGATACAGAGCCAGGGCCTCCGGACGATATCTGCAGCTGTATATGTAACCTTCTATCTTCTTGGTGAGTTCTGTATTGATCTCTTTCATTATACTTTCATCCTTCTACTACCAGTAATATCTCCTTGTCATTTTTCTGCTCATCACTCTTTTTCTAGAGACTTGTTTCATGCAAACAAAATAAATCAATATTCATTATTATATATTTTCATATATTTTATTTTTTTTAATATTTTTATTTTATTGTATCATATTTTTTTAAAACAATATTTATTGTACATTTCATTTAAAATATATTGAAATAAAAATAAAAAGAATAACAAATATAATATAAATAAAAAGAAAAAATAAAAATATTGTTGAAATATATAATAATCTGAACTGTAAAACAAAACAAACATCTAAGTTATTTTGTTAAATTTTTTAACCACATACGCCCTGTTGAATTTTTCTTATTTTTTTAACAAGTTAAATATCACATTAGGGTCTCAGAATAGGACTTGACATGGTGGACAATATAAGACGCGCTTAACACTAGGGTGTTGTTTTATGAATCACAAAAAGTTGGAAACTTGCAGCAGTTTTTTAGGTTCTTTTTAAGAATTTGTTGAACATGCACATTGTTCAATTACATTTTATTATTTTTTAAAAATTTAAAATTTTTTTATTTCCTTTCCTTTGAAAAAGAAAACTTATTATAAACATGCTAATAATCCTTTTTAGCTTTTAGTCGATTTAAATTCTGAGCATGGCTTTTTTTTATTCCAGATATTCTAAAAAGTTTTTCTTTTTTATGATCTATGGGCATTTGGGTATTTATTTGATGACAATTTTTCAAGTAAATAGATGACAGTTTGGGTGGGTGTAATGTGTTTTTTTATTGACTGTTTTGTTTTGCTCATGTTTTATAACAGTTTTTATTGTCTCTGCTGCTGCTGTCTCCTGGAGAGTTGTTGTGGCCCAATGTTTGGTGGACCTCCTCCTGAGCCACCTGGTCCTGGTTTCTAATCATCGACATTTTGCGAATCCACAAGGAGTGGGCCACGATGGAGGAATAATAAACATCAGTTCTGTAATGGTTGTTTATTGCAAACCCTTCTATAGTTTCTGCTACATTTGTTTTAAGGCTGTTAAACCACTACGGATTGTGATTATCAAGGCTACTTCCAGCTACTTGGGCTATTGTTTCTCCAGAATATCTTTATTATTAATTTAACTCAACAAAGAAGAAAAATATATTACATAAAAAATTAGTTAAAAATGAGTGCTAATAAACACATGCAAATGACAATAAACACCTTCTTCCAGAAATAGCCAGAGCCAAACATTCAATAGATCACATTGGATAGCCCCATTAAACAGTAAAGTTGTTTGCCAGACATAAAATTAAATCACCATAAAAGATCCTCAGTTTGTTTCTTTAAATTAAAATCATCATCATATTAATCTAGCCCGTAAAATTCTTTCTATTTAGTCATCGTCATCTTCTTCAGGCGCCTCTTTTAGCCACTACAACAAGAAAGTAATGTATCTCATAGAATAGTTGGGAAAATGCAGATGACATAACCTAGATTTGTTAAGTGTGAAAAAATAGATAATGATACTCACCTGAATTAATTTTTGGGCCTGCTTAACAAAAACTTTATCTGTCTCATCAGCATCTTTTTTCTCATCTTCCCAAATCAAAATAGCATCTTCTACTACAATATCTTCATTGTACAAGTAATGCAAAATCTGAAAGCAATTAAGAAGGCATAACCAAGGGGGAGAGCTAAATGTGGGTGATAATGTAAAACAAATACACTCCAATTGCATTACAAGGTAGTATATGAACAGCAAGAAAAGAGTACTGTTAAAATTGTCCAAATCTCAATATCACAGAAGTACTTTGATGCTGTTAACAGAGTTAGATACAAATTGAGATTCATGATAACATTGTTAATTGACTGACTTTAGACTGAACAGCAATGCATAAATTGAGATTCATCTTAAAAGTAATTTCTATTTGACCAAAGGAAACACTACTTAAAGTTGAGTCTGCCCTTATAGTTTTCCTATCTGACATACAATAAAACACCACATATTAACAAAGCCTAACTTATGAATAGGGATGAAAGTAGGCCGAACCGAACTAGGCTTTGAGTGTTCAAGCCTAGCCTGTTTAAAAATTTTGAGGCCTAAGCCTGTGCCAGTTACCTGTTAAAGGTTTTTTTTTTCTGTCAAGGCCTGGCCTGGTTTAAAGCCTACAAGGCCTGCAACTACATTACACAAAAATCAATAAATAAACTTAAAGCCTATATAAGTAATTAATTAAAAAAACTTGCAAACTTAAAGTCTACAAGATAAAAAAGTCATTAAATAAGGCTAAAACATATATATATTAATATTATGTAAATAAAATATTATATAAATATTATATAAATATAATATATTAAAATAAATATAAATATATAATATATAAATATAAATAGACCCCTGAATAAGTTAAATAGACTTTTGTATAAGCCTAGGTCTGACTTGTTTATCTAAAAAGGTTTTTAACAAGCCTGAACCTGTCTATTTATTAAACGAGCCGAGCCTAACTAGACTTTAAACGAGCCGAGCCGTAGGCCCCTGTCGGACGGCCTTGTTCACTTCCATCCCTACTTATGAAAGATAAAAAATCCATTTAATAATTATGAAAGATATGCAGCTATGTTTATAGTTCAATGCATCTTTCAGATGTTTCATACTGACAGAATGAAGCCAGACAATCAGCCTAACTTGCAGAAGATAAGCATACCCATGTGAACAGTGGAGCAAACTCCTTAGCAGATCCCAAACACATTTCTTCAAATTTTAGTATTACTTCAATCTGGAGTGAAAAAAAAGAGAGCAGAAGGAAGAACAATAAGCAACAGAAATTAAATAGGGAAGTATCAAGCAAATAACCACTCTATATTTGAGCAAAATCATATTATAGACAAAAACATTAGACAATTCAAAAACTAAAGATCTTTTATAACAGCTCAAAATTCATTAATGCCTACCATATTTCACACAATCATAGATCTTTTGTAATTTTTTTAAAGACCACCACAATGCAACTACCAGATCAAATAGTGACCAAGCTCAAAGAACAGTAAGCAAAGAATCCAGAAGTGGTTTTTATTGATACTGCCAGAGAAATCCTCCTTCAGCAGAAAGAACTGTTACAAATTGAATTTTGGACCTAACTCAACCCCAAAAGCTAGTAATAAGGTGAGAATTTTCCTTACCTTATACTTGGTTGAACATATCACTAGGCAATGTGGGACTCTAACATACCCCTAGAATTAGACATCATGAGCATGGACATATCCATGCTGTGGATATTCCAATAATGGAACTAGGATAAACTCTAATCCATGTTAGAAATTGGACTTGGAACCTAGCTCAAACCTAAAAGCTAGCTCGCGAGATGAAGATTATCCTCATCTTATGTATACTTGGAACGTTGGATGCACCCCTCACATTAGCTGGACATATGGAGTGTGAACATATTTGTGGGTGGACTAATTGCACTAGACATCTGCTAACATCCCAATAATGAAATGAATCTAGGATAAACTTTGATACCATGTTGAAAATTGGATTTTGGATTTAACTCAACCTCAAAAGCTAGCTCATCGGATGAAGATTGCCCTTAGTTTACATATGCATGATTGGCCAAAAATTCAATTTCTAACATGGTATCAGAGCCTCTCTTAAATTCATTATTGTAAAACTTGCAGATGTCTAGTCCTATGGAATTGGTTGACCCACAAATATGTCCACGCTCCGGATGTCCAATCATGGGCATGAGGGGGTGTGTTAAAGTTTCATAATGACTAGAGATATGAACTTCTAAGTATACACAAGGAGAGGGCAATCATCAAATCATGAGCTTGCTTTTGAAGTTGAGTTAGGCCCAAAACTCAATTTCTAATATGGTACAAAGTCTATCCTATATCTGTTATTGAAATTTTTGCAGGTATTCATTTTGGCAATTAATCCATCTATATATATGTCCATGCTCTAGATATCTAGTCCTAAGTGTGAGGGGATGTGTTCGAGTCTCACATTATTCAAAGATATGATAAACTAAATATTTATATATAAGGTAAAGACAATCCCCACCTCATGAACTAGCTTTTAGGTTGAGTTAGACTCAAACCCAATTTCTAACAAGAACTAATGGTTTATATACTCTAAAACAAGATAAATAACTCAAGAGAAAAACACCATGCATGCCAATGTAGATTTAATTAGTATGAGAACAAGGCAACAATACTTGAGTACTCCAGCCAACTTGCAAGCAAGAAAAACAACATTGCATGCTTAATTTTGTGATTTTGCTTAAGAAAGTCTTTTCTTGGAGACTTCTAAATGGATATTAAATGCAATAGAATCATGAGGAAAAAAATGTACATTCTGCAGATTGCTTAAAAAAAAATAAAGAAAATGTGAGATAATCTGTAAATCTTCTAATAAAATGTTGCTACACAAGCGAACATGAATAACTTAAACAAGTAAAGGAGAAAGAATTAATGCACCTGCTCATCTATGGCTGGCACTTCTTTTCCCTGCTCATCTATGCGAATCAGATAGGACTTAAGAACCTTTTTCCATTTTGTAAATACAGCCTTAACATTTTGAAGCAAGCCCTCTGAAAAATATTTATCCCAGACAATAAAAAAATTTGTAAACAACCATTATGAATACAAAAAAAAAACTGAGTAACATTTATAAAGTCAATCTGCAGTACAAAGTAATAAAAAGTAAAATGAGATGAGCAACAAACCCCAGTAGGAGGACTAAGCTCCAGGATCCACTAACATCATTGGACACTATCAAAAACAGAAATTTCAGGAAATAATAGTCTAGAGTAACTCGTTTTTCAGATTTCTCCTAATATTTTCTTAGGTCTTCCTCTACCCCTTTTGAACACAGTATCTTCCATTTGACTTATTTTTCTCACTAAAGCCTCCAGTTGATTGATTTATCCCAATCATTCTGTATATTTTGTTATTCGGTCTCCCTAACAAGGTCAAGATGCCAAGTTTTCCAAGTGATTTTAATTTTGTAAGGAATGCCATATAAGGAAACAAATAGAAAAGACTAAAGAGATCACGTAGCAATAGAGAGAAGGGGGAAACTCACCAGCTGAACTATGGGCAGTGTCTAAAGCATAATTCATCATGGCATAAAATATAGCTCCAGCACACTTAGTAATTGGCTTATTGTATGACAACCTACCACATAAATAAAGTCATTTTTTCCATTAATTAATGATCAGTGAGAGAATATTTAAAAAGTGCCATTACATAAAACAATCAAAGCATATGTTGAAAACAGCAGTGGCACAAAATTGTAGAATGATAACAGTTCAATACACACTCCATGAAACTATGATACCTTCTCGACAAAACAGAGTGGCAATTGACCTATTTAAATAAGAACAATTGGATGTTGGATGGTCTCAAAAAAGCACAATTCCTCCTCTTTTCAAGGATACACTCTCATTTGATCTATCCCCTCAGCATTTAAATGTAATTCAAGAAACTGTATGCTACACCAATCAGTGTCTACCTCGTACATTTCCAATTTCTCAAAGAACAGCAAAAAAACAACTTAATAAGCTTTGTGGCCAAGCTATTATCTTTAATGGTTAAGCTTATGATATAAGGTCTCATCCACCCTTAACATACATGAAGAGAAAGATAAAAACAAAATTTTCACATTGACAAAATCAATTGAAATTTTAACAAGAGGATCCATTCCCATACTTACACACACACAAATATATAAGTATAATACTTACTTCAAAGAGTTGACTTCTAGGATCAAATGGTTTTCTTGTATGTTTTCATGCACAGACCTGAGAAAAGTTGCTTCAACCTGCAAATGATGGACTAGTTAAAAATCTGATATCCACAAAATGCTTCTGACACAAGCTTGCAGGTCAAAATCCTCACCTCTTTCTCAAAGGACATAGAATCTTCATCATCATCATCATCATCTTCCGAATCAATAGAATTAGGTTTCAGCTCACCAGAAGGTGGGAGAAGACTGCCATCACAAGTTAACGCCAGATCATCTTCCATAATTTTCATTCCCTCCAGAGTTTTATCTGCAGGAACAGGTGCCACTGAATGCCTCCACTCTTCTTCATGGCCTCCTTCACATGGTGACCAAACATGACCATCCCCACCAATACCTAGCTGATCAAGAAAGTGTAATGATAAAAAATAAATTCCCTAACCAAATCCTAGGGTTTGATTCAGTACTCTGTCCAAAATAAGGAGTATGATACTGTATTTTTTATAGTCAATATTAGCCACTTATTTTGTTATTGCAAGTGGTGTAAAAACTAGGAAAACAGGTCAGTGCAGTGAGAAAATGACATGAAAGTCAGGGAAGTAGGTTCATGAATAAAGTTGTGCCAATTGCATTAGCCAGTGTTTACTAGAAGAGAAGCAAAGACGGAGGTGCTAGCTGGCAATATTGTACTGATGATGGAAACATGTTTCAATAAAATTTTGCAATTTACTGTGGAGCTGTTGTACATTAATCATCAAAGAGGTTGTTGTTTATATTTAGGTTAAATATGTTTTTAGTCCTACTAATATTTTGAAATTTTAGTATTTCATTTTTAAAACGATTAGTCTTGGTTACTTAATTTTTAAAATAGATTGATTCTAGTCCTTTATTATTAACATGTCAAATATTGATCATGCCATGTTTCAAATATTGGTTACTTTAGAGACTAAACACTGTCTATTTTGAAAAACAAGGGACCAAAATCAATTGTTTTAAAAATAAGGGACTAAGATCAAAATTTTAAAATTTTAGAGACTAAAAACATATTTAACCCTTTATATTTTAATAATTGTCAAATAATATTGTAATCTATTTTAAAAAAATCTAAGCTTAATCTTCAAAATATACCATAAATAAGATAAGAAATATTCAAATAATGGTGAAAATCATGAGCCATATGGAACTAACCTCTAAAGCAGGACTAAAATGTGTCTCCAATACTTGGGAAGCAATCTCTACATTTGACTTATCTACTTTGTTGATGATGTCTGCATACATGAAAATAGTAATTGAAAAGTTTTACATATGCATTTATAACATCAATCAATACACAGTATAGAGAAAAAAATGTTTATGATTAACTGAATATAGAAGTTCCCGTTAGAAAATTTGATCAAAAGGAGGATAACCCAATAATTGAGTAAAGCATTCCTTGAGGACCTAAACTATTTATGGCAAATTAATTACAAGATTGAACTTTCATTCTTACCAATTAAGGACTTCAACTTTATTAAAATGTACTTTAATCCATAAAATGGTGAGAAGATAAAAATAATAATATGAACAAAATACATGGCATGTGTGTCCTAATTTTTTTAAATTAAAGTTGAGGTCCTTAATTGGTTCCATTATAAAGTTGTGGTCCTTCTACAACACCCCCAATAATTATAGAAGAAAACTAATAATAAAAGTGAATGAAACCATTAAAAATGATTTAGAATTAGATCTAAATGGCATCTTTATTTGGTTTTCAACAAAACCTAATAAGCATTGGTTGAAACAGAAAGGGCTTTGGCCATTTTTGTACTATCTGAATGTACTGCCATATCAAACCAAGAAATTCAATCCAAACACTAAGATACAAACAATGTTGTACAGGCAAGATATATTTAGGTAGATATCAAATAAATAGAATCCAACCCAAAATGTTATTTATATTAAATATCCAGTAAACAATAATGCAACACAAGAATTTTCTTTTCAAGATTTTTGGAATCAAATAAATCAATTCATATTTTAAACTTCAACCACTAACCAAGCTCAAAATAACAGTCAGCAGGATTAAATACAACAAAATTGAATTATATCAAACAAAATTATCAGGGGCCGATTAATTACTGAAATAATAGGGGAATAAAGAATCAGCAGATATCTCCATGGCAAAGTTGAAGTTAAAGAAAATTTGGCAATACCACTAGTACTATCAGCATATTCAAGCTCCCCATCACTATCTTCCTCAATTGGCTGCTGTAATAGAGATACTTTTGAATATGGAGGAACAACAAATTCCTGCCCAACTATGACCTGGAAGCATAAAATTCTTGGATGCATTAAAAGCTGTGTACATAATTGTTAAAATTGTGCAAATATTTTATTTTTAGAAAGTTTGGATAGAATCAAATCAGATCAGAATCCTTCCTTAATCTGACATGATATTTTTTCTATTTTCCTTATTTAAATACTTTCTCAGTTTTCCTTATTTAAACTATTCTGTAACCTGTTTAGGCAAGAGAATCTCTCTAATTGCTTCTCTCTTTGCCTGTTTAACCTTTGTAATTCTTTGATTAAGGAATGAGAAGTAGAACAATTATTCTCTTCTCTTCTTCTAAAATAATAAATCATTGACAAAAGATAAAGTCTCTATAGAAAAGTAACTTAGGGTCATGAAAATGAAAGTAAATCATTAGACCCTTATCTATACAGCCAAAGAAAAAACATTATAGCTAATAATTATTGATATTATTATAATACTACAATACAAAACCAAAAATTAAGGCCTTCAATTATTCTCAATAATTAAGTAGTCTTTATTTTGGTCTCTGAAACCATGTTTCTGGAGGCCACTTTGGACCTCTAGTAATCCAAGTTAGATGTGCCCAATTAAGGGGGAAAAACTCTCCCTGTGCCTATTTTCTTCATTCACAAAACTTGGATCCAAGACCTTGCTTAAGAGAAAGCAAGTTCCTTGCTGCTTGAACCAACAAATTTTGGTAAGCAAATAAAGCCTTTCTTTGGAAGATCTTAATACTCTAATTTAATGATAACATTAGTACACAACTATTGTGGTGAAGCATAAACAGTTTTAAAGCAAGTCCAAACAAATGAGAAACAGGAAGGAAGAAATGATGTCTACCGACATAGTATAGATGTCTATACTACAAGGACACAAACCTTCAAAGACAAAACAACACCAGGTTCCAAAACAGCTCCTGACTTTATAGTCACCCCATCACATACAATTGCATGCTGAAGTTTGCAGCCATCTTCTATGGTGATGTTGTCCCATATATAGCATCCCTCTATAAGAATATTTGACCCAATTTTACATCCTTCTCCAATAACAGAATTTGAAATTTTAGTATTGTTCCCAATTTTGGTGCCTGATCCAAGAACAGTGAAAGGACCAATAACAGCAGATTGTGATTGTGATATTTCTGAAAGGAGAGAAGAATTTGTCAAAACAGAATACATGAAATGCATTAAAATAGATAAAAATTGGCAGAAATTAGTTTTGACCCAACAACCTACAATGGTCATTTTATGATAATTATTTGTTAAGTAAATCATTCAAAGGCTTAAGTTTGTAGGAAACGACTAAAGTATATCAAGCAAACAGACAAACATAATCATTGATTGAAACTAGACCCAATATATGAGCACATCATTCTATCATGTAATGTTATAAACAAGTGACCAGCACACCCAATCAACACTAAAAATTCCATCCATACCTGAAGCACGATACATTCCTTGCCGTTCAAGTCTAGTAGCTGACTTGCCAAAATTCATTACATCCGGCACCAATGGATATGTCCATCTACAAATTATGTCCTTGCTTACAGTATCATAGCTTCGGAAATTATCAATCCTTGCAGCATAGTCTGAGTGGATTTCATGAACAAAAATTTTGTACCCCATTATCTGAAAGAAAAATATGGTTGATTCTGAAATAGTGCATATAGAATGCTAAAATTTAGAGAATATGGGCATAGAAGAATATATAACATATATGATGAGCTTGTATAGACAAGAAATGCATGAGAGTACAATACAAGACTTTGTTCACAAGTCCAATGCATGTACAAAAACTGGAAAAATGTCCTAGTATGGAAGTAATTTATTATTCAAATTTCAACTCATGATCAAATACAAAAAAAAAAGTGTTTTATATGTGATGTAGAAGGTCCACAGGAGATATAATTTAGCTCTTTTCTTCCAGAAAAAATAATTTTTTAAAAAATTCAAAAATAAGTTTCTCTTTCCAGAAAAGATTTAAGGAAGAACTTCTACAAAAATAGCATAGCCCAGATTGCTGAAATAATAGTGTTTCTCAATTTAGATGTAGAGGAGTATTACGTCATCAGCAAGCAATCCCTTGACAAAATGATGCCGTAGATGTTGGTAGTCAAAATTGTCTGTAAATAGGCTAAGGACTTCTGGCGAACAGATGTCAATGTAACAATCCTGCAAAAAAAGATATTATTGACTATTGACCTAATTAACTCAAAAAAATTAATAAGGTTGTCTCAAGCCAGAGCTATGACCATAAAAAGTAATAGCAAAGCAATAATAACAACTGCAAATAGTTCATTAACCAACAGAAAAGATACTTAGATGGGTAACACTCATTCGATTCAGAATCACTAAATTGTTTCTTGGCACAACCCAGTAAAGAGGTAAACATCACTGGAATTTCATTAGCTGCAACTAAACAGTAAAGTTTTTCACTGTCATGTATTTAAATACATAAATTTTGTCCTGAAATTACTTATGTCCTTTTTTAGCAAATAAGCACAAGAAATCCAACTTCTTTTAAGCAATAAGTTAAACTGAGAGTAAAACAGATATATCGGAAGATAAGGGTTCAACCTGCTTGTCATGGTGCAGAGAGAGGGAAGGATTATCAACAAGCAATGATTTGTCAAGATGTAGAGTTACTTTTGAATGGTCTGCCTTATCCTCATAATACAAAAGTTGCTTGGTATTAGGATCAATGGCCATGAACAGTTCATTGGTACCAAGTCGAGACTGATGGATAGCTGGATTAGGTTTTGACCGTTTAATGACCATAGTCATTACAGCATTACTATCCTTCTTCCTCCTTTCTTTATGTTCCAGAAGTGCCTGAGTAAGCGACATATTGCTTACAGTGTCTCCATTGATCAGGACAAAGTCTCCATGTATCTTCAATATAACAAATTATCCAAATGTGTTACTATACAAAACTAGGTTCCAATGGACTACTCAGAATATGAAAAGAGGCTGTTAACAATTAATGATCACTACACAGACAGTAACAAACAACAGTATGACTTGTAAACAGTGGTAAATAATTTTTTAAAAAAAAGTAAATCGTAAAACCAATTATTATAGACTGGAAGTAGCTAACATGCAAGGTTCAAGAATTTTCCTTTTATAATGTGCTTGGCATTGCAAATAAGCTATCTTCTAAGTTATTTGACTAGCTTGAAAGCTTGTTTGACCAAATTAGAACTGTTTGGTAAAGGAGCTTAATTCCTTAGCTTATAGTGTTTCAGAAATCGCAACACTCCTGGCTTACTGTTTATTTCTCATTTTTATCTCTACTATCTCATCAAAATTCTTCCTTTGTCGTTCTTATGTTCAATAGCCCTTAACATCCTGACTCGCTCTCATTCTCAACAAATATCATTTTCTTATAATATAAAATTATAAGATAAATCCATTTATATTATCTCAATTTATTAAATAAAAATAATTAAAAAACATTATTCAAATTTTTAAGATGATAAATTATTTGAGTATATATATATATATATATATATATATATATATATATATACACACTACCAAATTTCTAGTTACTTATGGCCAAGTAATTAAACATATCACTTTACACTTATCAGCTACTGGTTCAAAAGCTGGTTTTACTTCAGTTGGTTAGCTTATCAAATTTTAGCCCATTTATGCTCAAGTTTTGTCAAACACAACCTTAAAGAACCTATAGAAGTACAGAGCATACAGAACTTTCCATAATAAAGCTATGCTTCTAAGAAAAACAAAAGGTGAGAACGGATTATTATGCTTTAGAAGACTAAAGTTGATTATGATAAAAAGATCTCAGCAGTAAGATCACAATAACCTTATCTAAAATTGTTGTAGGTACTTGGAGGAGTCAATACATGGTAGAAGATGCAAAACATGTAGACAACAGTGCCTTTACTCTATCCATAGAACTGCTAGCAAAATTTTAAATAGAAGTTGAATATAAGACATACCACATTGAGTTCGTATATTACCCGTAGCGCATCTCCGGCGCTCACGGAATTCTGTGACTCAATAGTTGTTACTGTGAAATTTGGTTGAGAGAACCACTCAGATTTCTCCAAATAGCTAATGATTTGCTTGGAATGAGCACAGCAGACAACAAAAACCTCTTTGACGTCAGCAGATTCGAGCCAGGTCAGGGTGTAATTTATCATGGGAATATTCACGAGCGGCAACAGCACCTTAAGTAACAGGAAAACCAAAATGAATGAGAATTAACCAAACAGTAAATGCATGCATGTTGTGTTGCAAGCATCGTTCAAGAACATTCCAAGCTTAGAGGTTATATATACTTTGGGGCGTTCGAGCGTGATAGGTCTGAACTTGGTGGTAAAACTATCAGCCAAGAGAATGGCCTGCAAGGGAACCCGCACCAGTTCGTGGGGGTCCTCTAAAACTGAAACTCTAGCGCCGCTTTTTTTCGATGCTCCCATTTGATATTGATTTTGGTTTCGGTTTCGATACTTTCTCAGCACTCACAATTCGGAAAAAATGCTATCGCACATTCAATAATCTGGAAAATAAAACTACAACACTGAACACAATTGTGCACGGGTAGAATGCAGAGTGCGAGCGAGCTATTTATACCATTTCGTTTAATGTTTGATTTCCAAATTTCATAACCCACCCTTTGTCCTAGGCGGGTTTGAGGTTACCCGTCCCGACATCCTGGCCCATTTTTATTTCAGGTTTATATTTGTTGGATTTAAAATATTAAATGGGAATTATTTTTTATATTTTTAAATTTTTTTTTTACTCTCCTTATGTGTAAAAAGATAAAAATATTTTTATTTTTATAATATTGTATCTTTTTTCTTTTTTTATCTTCTTTCTGGTTTGTCATTGCATGTAAGCTAGGTTCTTATTTTTTATCAGAACAGGAATTGAGAGAAATAAGGTTGGAATTGAGAGAAATAAAGTTAGAGAAGCTTCGGAAAAATATGAAAGTAAGCTATCTTTCGAAAAATAAGGTTGGAATTGAGAGAAATAAATTAATTTATCAAAAGGTAAGACCGATATTAAATTTGATTTTCGTTTTTTATTGGAAAAACCACTTTCGCATTCATTTATGATATTTTTTATATTTTAATTTTAATTTTTTATAATTTATTAAATTATTATATATTTTTAAAAATTATTATTTTTATAATTTTATTAATTTTGTATAATATTTTAAAATAATAAAAATATTTTAATAATTTTAAAAGCGAAACGGAAATGGAGAATAAAACTGATATCAATATTCTCGTACCGCTCCCATTTCTACTTTCAAAATTTGAGTTTTACTCATCCTTACCCCATCAACTTGAATTTGTTCCCAACATTGATCAATTTGAATTTTTTTCGTCAAATTTGGGACAGAAGAATAAAAAACAGATCAGTTTGTCATGCCTATTTGTCCCTTTTTAACTTAAATAGTATATTTATGTATTTCATGTTGATCAAAATATAGAATCTTAACTAGCGTAATAATTAATTAAATAAATAATTTTTTATTTTTTTTAAATAAATTTGAATATATTTTATTATTATAAAATATAATTTTTTATATTATTAATTAATGTTTTGATATTTAATTTTATTATTATATTTTTTTTTTTAAATTATTATAATAAAATGATTGATTTTTATTGATAAAAATTTTTCAAAAGAAATATTCTTTAATATAAAATATTATTTTAATTTTTTATAAAAATAAAAATAAATATTTTAATGATTTTTTATTTATTATCAAATATTATTTTTATTTAGTTAACGTCATATTATTTAATTTAAATATTAAATACTTTATTTCAGTTATTATAATAAAAAAAATTATTGATATAAATTTTAAAAACATAAATTTTAATAAATATATATTTAAATTTATTTATAAAAGCTAATAATAATTTTTTTAACTTTAATACAAAAATAAGTTATCAAAAGTACATTAATGTATTTTGTTTTGATAAAATTTTTAAAGTTCAACTATTTTAATAATTATATTAAATAATTAATGTTTTGCAAAAAATCATCTGTCTAATTTTAATTTAATATATTTTGATGATCTTTAATTTATTATAAAATATTTTTTTATATTATTCTTTTATATTATAATATTTAATTTAATTGCTAATATTTTATTTAAATTCAAATTACATTCTTGTTGATAGAAAAATAAAAAATTATAAAAATATTATTTAAACTTTGTTATGAAAATACAAGGAAATGTTTTAATTTTAATTAAAACATTGATTTATTAAAAATATCTTATTTATTTCATATTAACCAAACTTTTAAATCTTAGTTGTTTTACCAATTAGATTAAATAAATAATATTTTTTATTGAAATTATTTTTCTAATTTATCATTACAAATTTTAATAATTTTTTATTTATTATTAAAATATTAATTTCATATTAGTATTTAATATCATAATATTTAATTTAATTAGTAGATATTTTTTTAAAATTATTATAGTCAATTTTTTTTTATTTATAAAAATATATTTTTCACCAAAATATTATTTGGAAATTTTTTTAGATAAATATTTAATATCAAACGAAAAATAATTTATTAAATATATATATTTATATTTTATTTTGATAAAAATTTGGAAGCTTAGTTGTTTTAATAATTAGATTAAGTAACTAATAAGTTTTTTAGAAAAGTTATTTTTATTGTTTTAAATATATTTTGATGATTTTTATTTATTGTAAAAAATGTATATTCTTATTTAATATTACATTTTATTATTTATTTATTAAATATTTTAACTAAATTTTCTATTATAATAATTTTTATTGACAAAATTAAATACTTTTTATATAAAAATATTCTTTAAATATTTTACAAAAACTAAAAGTGAATATTTTTATTTTCAAATAAATATTAAGATATTAAAAAAATTTATATATTTAATTTGATTAAATTTTAAAATTTTAGTTTTTCTATAATTAAATTAAATAATTATGATTTATTTTTTTACAAAATTCTGCTAGTTCTATTTTTATTTTAATATATTTTGATTATCTTTTATTTATTATAAAATATTATTATTATTGTATTACTTAATATTATAATATTTAATTTAATTACTAGATATTTATTTAAATTATTTATAAAAATATTTTATTTTTATTGATATAAATTAAAATTAAGAGAAAATTTTTTACAAAAATATTATTTAAATCAATTTGTAAAAATTTTTAAAAAATTATTTCAAGTCAAAAAAGTAATTATTCAAAATGTATTTATTTATTTCATGTTGACCAAAATTGAATTTTAACTGTTTAATAATTAGATGAAATAATTAATATTTATGTTGACGAAATTTTAAAATCTTAACTGTTTTAATAATTAAATTAAATAATTAGTATTTATGTGGACCAAAATTTAGAATGTTAGCTTTTTTATAATCCTTCATTTGTTATAAGTATTTTTTATATTATTATTTATGATTAAATATTATTTTTAAATTATAAATCTTATTTTTAAATTATTAGTTAAAGTCATAATATTAATTAATTATTTTATTTAAGTTATTATAATAAAAAATTTAATTTTAAATGGTATAAATTAAAAATATTTTTTTATAAATATTTATTTAAATTTATTTATAAAAACTAATAATAAATATTTAACTTTAAACAAAAAAGAAATTATTAAAAGTATATTAATGTACTTTGTTTTAACTTTTTTATTAATTAGATTGAATAAATAATTTTTTTACTGAAATCATCTTCCTAATGTTGTATTTAATATATTTTGATTATCTTTCATTTACTATAATTATTATTATTATTTTTAATATAATAACATTTAATTTAATTGTTAAATAATTGATTGGATTTAATTCAATTAAAATATATTTTTATTGATATAAAAATAAATTAAATTTTATAAAAATATTGTTTAAATTTATTTATAAAAATAAAGTTAAATATTTTTAAAATGAAAAATAATTAATTATAAAAATATTTTTACTTATTTCATATTGACCAAACATTGAAATCTTAGTTGTTTTACTAATTAAATTAAATAAATAATATTTTTATGTAAATTAATTTTCTATTTTTATGTAAAAAAAATGTAATAATTTTTTATTTACTACAAACTATTAATTTTATATTAATAATTCATATAATAATATTTTATTTTAAATAAAAAAAATTTATTTCAATTCTTATAATAAAAGAATTTATTTTTATTCTTAAGAAATTAAAAATAATTTACACATAATATTATTTACATTTATTTATAAAAATTATAAATAAATATTTAATATCAAATTAAAAGTAATTTATTAAATATATATTTATATTTTCTTTTGATTAAAATTTGGAAGCTCAGTTGTTTTATTAATTAAATTAATTAATTTATAATTTTTGTCTGAAATTTATTTATTATTTTTATTTTAAATAAATGTTGATATTTTTTATTTATTATAAAATATTATTTTTATATTATTATTTTAATATTTATATTATTTATTTAGTTCTTCAATATTTTAACTGAATTTTCTATTAAAATATTTTATTTTCATTGATAGAAAAATAAATATAAAAATATTTGTATATATAAATATTGTTTAACTATATTTATAAAAATCAAAACTAAATATTTTAAATTTTAAATAAAAAATAATTTATTCAAAATATTTATATATTTTACTTTGATTAAAATATAAAATTTAATTAATATTATTTTACAAAATTCAGCTAGTTCTATTTTTATTTTTAATATATTTTGATGATTTTCGTTTATTATAAAATATTAATTTTTATTATTACTTAATATTATAAATATTTAATTTGATTAATAAATATATATTTAATTTATTTATAAAAATATTTATTATTGGTAACAAATTAAAATTAAAATAAGTACTTTTTATAATATTATTATTTAAATTTATTTTTAAAGGCTAAAAACATTTTTATTTCAAGCCAAAAAATAATTATTCAAAATATATTTATTTATTTCAGGTTGATTTTTTTTAATTTTTATCTGTTTTAATAATTAGATTAAATAATTAATATATTTTTATAAAAATTATCTTTTTATTTTATATTCGATACGTTATAATTCTTTGTTTATTATAAATATTTTTTTATGTTATCATTTAATGTCATAATATTTTATTTTATTATTAAATATTTTATTTAAATTTATAATAAATTTTTTATCTTAATTAATAAAAATTAAAATGAAAATAAATACACTTCCTATAAAAATATTATTTAAGTTTAGTTATAAAAACTAAAAATAAATGCTACTAATTTCAAACAAAATTTTGTTATAAAAATAATAAATAAATAAAATTATTAAAATTTTATAATTTATAATTATTAATAATTTCAAATAATTCATATAATATTTTTTAATTGAACTATACATATAAATAAGAATAAATGAAAATAATCGTTTTTATAATTAATGAAAATTGTAATACTTAAATTTTAATTTAATAATAATCTATTTATTTATTATTTTATTTGTATCATATAACTTAACTAAAGATTGTATTTTTATCAAATTCCTACTACTTTTATAGAAAAATCTTTAATTTTTAATTTTTTACTTTTATCTATTTTTAAACTGTTAAGTTTTTTTTTTTCAAATTATGTTAGTTTCACCAAATGAGTTATTTTTTCATTTTATTTCATGTTTTCTTTCACCTATTGTCTCATTTTAGTGTACATATATCTTTTCCTTTTCAATACTATATTTATATCATTTATTTTTTAATCTTTTTTACCTATAATTTTTTATTTTTCATATTTATTTTTGAATATTTTAATTTTTACAATATATTTTTAAATTAATTTTTTTAAAATTATTTTATATTTATATAAATATACTTTCAAATTTTAAAATTAAAATGTATATTCAAATCTCTTTCAAAGACATACCTTTACTTTTAACATAAAACTTTAAGAGATATATTTTCTACCACTGAAATATTATATTTTATTTATATAAAATTTAAATGTCAAAAGTATAAAATTATGCTTCTAGAAGTTTTAAATTATGATTTTAGAATTTAAATTTTCAAAATATAATACATATTTATGAAATTAAAAGTTCGAAAGTATTATTTTTTATATTTGTACAAAATATGATTTTAAAATTTAAATTTTAAAAATATATAAAAATAGTTTTTGAAAAAATTAAGAAAATGTAAATAATAATGAAATAAAAAATAAAAATAGATATTTATTATTTAAGCATGTGAATAACCCAAATACACTTTTGATTAAAATGAAAAAAAAGAATTTATTTTTTATAATATGATAAAATCTTATTTATTTATATGTGTTTGTTTGCAATTTTTTATATGAAAGGATGAAATTAAATTATATGACATCTATGAAAATATTTTCTTTCAAGTTTGTCATAAAAAAACATTTTTTAAATATATCTTAAATTTTTAAAATTTAAATATTAAAAAAATTAAAATTATATTGATAAAAATTAAAATTTTAAAATTTAAATTTTATTTTTAAAAATTTATATAATTTATTTTTTCATTTGGTTTCCGTTTACCTAAACAAATTTTTTTATTTATCTATTTCAATTCTTTCAAACAACTTAAATTTTTGTTTTATTTTATTTTATTATTTTTTCTCTTATTTTTTTATATTTTTTTAATTTATCCAAAAAAAAAATAAATTGAAGTCGTGCACTTCTGATC
The DNA here is from genome assembly GCA_037954105.1 of Canavalia gladiata. Lineage (NCBI taxonomy): Eukaryota > Viridiplantae > Streptophyta > Magnoliopsida > Fabales > Fabaceae > Canavalia > Canavalia gladiata. The sequence continues at coordinate 19,184,138 of CM075661.1, read as the reverse complement.
TTCCTTATTATGTGGTTCGGGCTAATTTCTTTCCACCACCAATGGCTCATAATTGTCAAACTCAACCGCTATGTTCGAAACAAATAAGTAGACATCACATTTTAAATCTGAATCTGAATCATGGATACTCGTTTGATCTTAATCAATGATAGAAATAAACTGTTTTGAATCTTTTGATTAGGTTTAAAAAATTTGAATTTAATTTTTAAAGATGGAATTAATTTTAATAGTATGAATATTAATATTTATGCATTTTAAATTTTTTAAATAATTATAATATTAAATTTGTATATTTTATTTAAAATATGATCTATTGTTAATTTTTTTAAAATTAATATTTATTTATATATTATTAAATTAATGTATATGCGATTGATTATATATATATATATATATGTATATATATATATATATATATAATACATTAAATAGTAAAAATGTCTGCAATACATCAAATTAAATCATCAAGGAAAATCTTCAATTTATTTCTTTAAATTGAAATTATCATCATATTAATCTTTTTTAAAAATTATTATCAAGTTAAATTTTAAAAAATTATTACTAAGTTAATCTTTTAAAAAATTTAAATAATATTAAAATAATTTCAAAGGACTATAATAAAAAAGATTATGATTAAATTTTAAAAATTTAAAAATTAACTAAATTAATATTTTATTCACAATAAATAATAACAAAATAAATATCTTTCATATGTTATGACAAATTATTAAGATTAATTTAATAACAAAAATTTTAAATGACAAACTAAGTGATTTTTAATTTTAGAAAATATTTTCTGTTTACTATTTTAAATATTTATAAAAAATAATAAAAACAAGAATTAGTTATTTTTTAATTTTAATTTTTCATCATAAAATTTTAAAAATAGAAACAAAATTTATAAATAAGAGTAAAAATAAAATATATAAAGATCCTAATTTTCTGAAGATTAATGTCACATATAAACACTCCAAGTCTAATGTTTCCACGCCCCTGTTATTGCAATCACCGGCTATGGAATCCTAGACTCTACAACGACGCCGTTCAAGCATTTCATCTCTGATCCGCTTTGTCCTTTGCGAGGGTATATGATTTTGAAGTAAAAACTTAATAATAAAATCAAAATTAATCATTTTTATAAAATAAAGGCTCAAAATTGTAAATAGTATGATAGAAACTGAAATTAAAATTAAAATAAATTGATGGATTAAAGTTTTTATTAAATCTTTCTTAAATAGAAATTATTATTTTGATTTGTGAAGGATAAATGGTCGATTATTTTGGTCTTTAAAAGAGACAAAATAAATTAATCTTATTAGTTTCTATAGAATAATTAAAATAAATATTTTTTTAAAATAAAAATGATTATTTACTAAAGAAACAACAAAAAATTGTGGAACATCAATGTTGGATGACTGAAACCTAATAAGAACATGTGCTAACAAAAATTATACTAGATTATTAGTAAATAAAATCCAAATGAAATACATGACATGATTGTGTCACAGGAAATAAATCATTTCGGATGATTATGTTAATTTAATTTTCTCTTTTCTAGTATTGTAAGTTTTATGTGACATTTTATATTGAAAAATTGTAGCACAACAAAATTTATTTATTAGAAGTCTCACATTAATTGAAGCCTTAGTTTATAATCTACTGGACTTTTATGGTGCCAGATCTTTTCGACTATCCTACCTTTGTATTTGCACCATTATTCGAATGTCAAATACATCTTTTTAATTTAGAAAATCATATACTCATACTTTAGATATCTTGCATATATTTATAATGACTATTAATTATTATATATGATATTATCAAATATACAAAAGAGCATTTTATCAAAATAATTCACATGAATTAGTAAGGTTACATATAGGGTAGCTGTAAATTTTGTTTTAAATTTTGTTAACTAAATTTAAAACAAAATCTGATGAATTTAAATGGTTTTAAATTAGTTATTAACATAATTAAAAAAAAGAATATAATTTTTAAAATAAAAATATTTCTTATTTTTTAATGTATTTATTTTTAACTTTAAATTTATTATTATTATTATTAAATCATTACCATCAAATTACTAATATCATCATCTCAAAATTAATACTTTTGCAATAATATTTTAAATAATAAAATTAATTCACTTTTGTAATGATTTTTAAAATTTAATACTTTTGTAATAATTTTTAAAATTAATTACTAATATCACTTTCTCAAGATTAATATTTTTGCAATAATATTTTAAAATTGGAGACCGGTTCAGATAAAGTTTAAAAATAAGACAGACATAAAGATCGTGATATCTGTCTCATCTCCAAACTTACCTGATATATATAATTATTAAAATATTTTTACTAAAAATATTATATAAAATTATAAAACTAATAAAATATATATTTAAATATAATTTAATAAATTATAAAAAATATAAATATAAAAAAGAGTAGAATTGAAGAACATAAAAATATAAAATAAGAATAGAATATAAAGATTGAATAAGGATGAAACAATTTTAATTAATACGCATTAATAAACTGAATAACAATTTTAATTTTATTTAAGTTTAGTTGTTGTTGAGACTTATAGTTTTAGCATTCTGTATGCACCACATCAGAATCAACCATATTTTTCTTTCAGATGGGGTACAAAATTTTTGTTCATGAAATCCACTCAAAGTATGCTGCAAGGATTGATAATTTCCGAAGCTATGACACTGTAAGCAAGGGCATAATTCGTAGATGGACATATCCATTGGTGCCGAATGTAATGAATTTTGGCAAGTCAGCTACTAGACTTGAACGGCAAGGAATGTATCGTGCTACATTACTTTCTTATGCAAGCCATTTATCATTTTTTGTTGTAGTGGCTAAAAGAGACGCCTGAAGAAGATGATGATGACTAACTAGAAAGGATTTTGCGGGGCTAGATATTCGATTTCTTTTGCAAGGTGCTGTCATCTCAGCAACTCAAAAGGGTCTTTAGTGCATTCATCTTCCCTGTAATTCAACTGGGGTGTTATTTGACATGCTTCTGTGCATATGAAAGAGTAATTTTCTCGTTGCATATCCTATTTTTAGCATTATTTGATTCCTGGTTAATCAATCTTGGATGTACACTGCTTTCCACAGCAGGGATGTAATTTGACACACACCTGCTGTCAGCATATTGATATAAGTATATATATACTAGCATATTACGTTTTTTTTTATTATCATTTTTGGCTCTATCTGTACCATATTATGGTGTCAAGAAACGTTAGCCTTGAGTGATATATGTGATATTAATCTTTAGAAAATTAGGTCTTTCATAAAATTTGTTATTTTTTTAATGTAAAAGTTTTGTTATTAAATTAATCATAAAAATCTTAATTTTCCATCTAATTAGCTTCTCAAAAATATTTATTTTGTTATTATTTATTATTCATGATTAATTTAGTTAAAATTCAGACTGTTAGAATTTAATCATAATCTTTTCTTTTACTATAGTCCTTAAGAATTATTTTAATATTATTTTAAATTTTTGAGAGATTAACTTAGAAATATTTTTTTAAAAAATTAATTTGATAACAATTTTGAAAAAGATTAATATAATGATGATTTTAATTTAAAGAAACAATTTGAAAATCTTTTCTTGTAATCTAATTTGATGTATTGCAAACACCTTCACTATTTAATGGGACTAGCTTATATGTGTTAAATCTGTTGAATGTTTAACTTTGGTTATTTCCATTTTAATGGAAGAAGGCATTCATTATCATTCGTATGTATGTTTGTTTTGCATGTTAGATTGAATGGTAAATGTATGTGTTGGATGCCATAATCTAAAACAATTTGTGGAATCCCTTTTCAAGGTTTATTGAAGCTCATAGATAAGGAAAATAACTTTTAAGAAAAAAAGTTATAATGTCTAGTGTGTTATTTTAATGTATTCTAATTTTACTCATTAAGATGAATAGTAAAAAAATGAATTTATATGAGTATTAGAAATAATTGAATAAGATCACGATAAATATAGATATCCACCTTTTCGAGGAAGTGATCTTTGATTCATTCTATGGAGGAATGTGAGAATTCTTTAAGAATGATACTTTATAGGGTGAGAAAAAGAGAAATTATAGGATAAATTTAAGATATATGATTTTCATAGATCTAATGTTCGTTTTTAGGATATGATTTTTGAGAAAGAAATTTCTGTAGATTCTCATAAGAATTAAGGTGATAAATAAGTTGAAAATACTTAAGAATATTATTGAGGTTAAAAATATTCGATTAGTTGGATATTACCTCAAAATTATTGAGATTTATAGTGATGTTTCTTGTAACGAGTTAGATGAGGTATTGATGTGAGATGAAAATGTTATAATTTAGACATCGAAGTAGATATAATCATATAAAAATTATTACTCTATCACATGATTTGGAATTGACTTTTATGGTGGTTACCTCGAAATTTGAAATTTTGAAGTTAAGTTTTTAATCTATCTTAATTATAAAAGTCTTACGCATTAGTTTGAATACGAAAAGCTAGCATAAAGTAAAGAAGATGAATAGTTAGATGATATTTATTTAAAATTATAATTTAAAATATTATTCTAAAAAATCAATATGATAGTTGATATTTCAAATATAAAAGTCCATACATTATAAACTTATATAAATTATTACTTGTTTGAATTTAAATTCAGGTCAGCAGTACTAAAAAATCCATATATTTAGATATGGAGTTTATGGATTTGTATTATTATCATCATTATCACCATAATAATAATAAATTATTATTTTAAATATTTTATTTTTTAAAATTTATGATACTATTTGATATTTAAAAACTATATTTAATTATAGGATTATAATTTAATTTTATATCATAAATTTTTATAGTATCATATTATATTATTTTATATAAAATAATATATAAAATTATTTATTTTTTATATCGATGATCAAATAATATATAAAAAAATTATATGATTATATAATATTTTTTATATTATAATTATCATCATCACTAATTTATTATAATAATAATATATTTTTAAATTTTATTATTTTAAAAAAATTTAATTTTATGATAAATTTTTATTTAGCTAATTTTTATATATATTAATAAAATAAATAATATTATTTAATATATAAATTATATAATATTTATAATATTATAATATAATTTTAAATTATATACTTTTTTATAATATAATATTATAATTTATATATTTTTTATATAAATTAAATACTAAATATTATAATAATAATATATAAATTTATTTATCTTATATATTAATTATTAAAAATATATAAAAAATTTATATATTTATATAATATTTTTTATATTATAATTATTATATTATTATTGTTATCTCATAATTACTATTCTTTTTCTATCGTCATTGCTATAATAATAATAATAATAATAATAATAATATAACATTATCATTGATAATAATAATTTTTTTTATTTTTATAAAATTTATATTTAGTTAATTTTTTAATTAATAATTTTTATTTATCTATTTTTATATTTTTTTATAAAATGATAAAATAGAATAAATAAATTAACTTTTACAACAACTTTAAAAATAAAATAAAATTTTAATTTAATTTAACTTTTAAAATTTTTAAAACTAAAATTGATACCAAAATTTATACATCAATAAAAAAAATTAGATAAAAAAATTCATATTAAAATCTAAATCCAATAAATAAAATTTTTATGTAATAGTTTGATGAAATTTAAAATAGTAATATATTTGTAATTTGATATGGTAGAACATTAAAATTTAATTTTGGTTATAATTTTTTTTAATAATATATTTATTTTACTATTTTTTATTATATCATTTTTTTCTTCCTTTCACTTTAAGAAATATACATTTAACTAAAAAAATTGACGGATAATTATATTTATTTAAAATGTTCATTCATAAATTTTTAAAAGAAAAGATAAATATTTTTATCTTTATTTAAACATTACTCTTCTTTATTTTTATGTTTAGGTTTATTTGTACTTGAAACTTGTTTATTTTTTAAATAATATAAAAAACAAAAAAATTTGAATTCATAAAATTATTCTAATTTTTATTTTTTTATATTAGACTAATTTTAACAACTTAAAAATTATTTATTTTAATGTTGAAGAATCAAGTCTCATAGTTTTTTTTATATAAAATATATATTTTAAAATAAATATATAATTTATATTAATTTATATATATATATTAAAAAATAATAACTTAAACTTAAATTTATTAAAATTAATTCTACTCGATTTTAAATTAAACTAAAAATGAATGTCCCCAATAATATGTCATCAAATTCATTAATCTTCAACCTTCTCAAAATATATATATTTATATTAAATGTAAATGCATTCTAAGAGCAGAGCTCTAACTGATTATTACATTAGGTAGCGTAATAGAAACAAATATGTTTTTTTGGGACTCCTAAAGCAAACTCAATCAATTCTAGGTAAGAGTTAAATATAGAAGAAAGATAACATTCAAAACACAGTCAGCTTTGAAAACTCATATGGTGACCCAGGTGGGACCAAGAGATCAGAAAATGGATATCACTTTCCACATCCTCTTACATAATGAACATAGTTTTGCACCCTTTTACGAATTTATGTTTACATTTTCATTTTTTTGAATTTTTTATTTTTCAAAATTAAGATTTTAGAATATATATTTTATATTTTGAAACTAAAATTTTGACTATACTTTTTTATTTAATTTTAAAAGATAAAAAATACATTCCAAAATAAAAAATAAATATATTATTTTTAATGAATATTTTCAATTTTTATTTATAATATGTAATATTATTATTTTTATTTAATTTAATATATTATTATTTCATTATCCTATAATATAGGATAGGAAAAAGCAAAAATAAAAAATAAAAAATATGATAAAGATTATTCATATAAGATAATGGAACTCAATAGAATGGGATGTAGCTCAATTTGGTAGTACATTTGCTCTGTCATCTATGTTTTGTGAGAGTGAAAAAAATTGTCCTTTAACTATAATATTGTTTTCAAATTTTCCAATCAAGTCCTAAAAGACCTTATTACAAAGTATCATTTTAAATAAATTTTTAAATAAAATAAGAATTTTGAAAAGGTAAGTCAAACCTTAAAAACATCTCTCTAATAAATAAACCAAATTTAACTTTTAATTTTTAAAAATAAATTATGATACAATTTAAAAAATTTTCCCTCCAATAAAACACATTTGCCTTCAAAGTGAACAAATGACACTTCAAACATTTTGTTTATTAATTTTTTCTTCTCAAACAAGAAAATATATCCATTTTGATTTTAAATATTAAAATAAATCAGTTTATACCTATATAAAACTATGTTTTATTATAATAATATTAAAATACACTGATGTAAAAGTTTTATACTGTCATCCAACCCTAAATTACTCTGTAATTAAAAGTTAAAACTTTTGTATTAATTAACTTTTGTATTAATTATATTAAAAGTTATATCTATAATAATTTCTAATTAATTGACAGTGCAACATTCTTTTATGGTGACAATGTATTAAAATTAACATCTCTTTTAACAATTTTGTGCAAAATATAATTTTCATCATTCTAATCTTAAATAATAACAGTCTATACATTTTGTGTTAAAACTTATAAAATTAAAAAAATTATATATAATTAGCTTATTTTTTATATATTTAAAAATTTAATTAGAATAAATTAATAATTTTTTTATGCTATCATCTAATTATAAAGTACTATATCATCATAAATCGCTGATTTTTATAATATTTAGCTTAAAAATATATATAACCTTTAAGCTTGGGATGTTTCAAGCTTAGAAGTTAGAAGATATATATACTTTAGAACGTTCAAGTGTTATAGGTTCAAACTTGATGGTAAAACTATCAGCCAAGAGAATGGTCTCCAAGGGAACCCGAACCAATTCATCAGGGTCCTCTGAAACCCCGCTTTTCTTTGATAGGCTCATTTGATCTTGATTTTGGTTTCGCTTTCGATTCTTTCTCCGTACTCATGATTCGGAAAAAATGCTACCGCACATTCAAGAATCTGGAAAATAAAACTATGCACTGAACACAACTGTGCACCAGCTATTTATATTTATGTTGATCAAAATATAAAATCTTAGCTGTTTTAATAACTAAATTAAATAATTAATATTTTTTATAAAATTATTTTTTATTTTTTTAACATAATTTCATATTTTTTATTCTTATAAATTTTTTATATTATTAGTTAATTTCATAATATTTAATTTATTTATAAATACTTATTTAAATTTATTTATAAAAACTAATAATAAATATTTAACTTTAAACAAAAAAATTATTAAAAGTATATTAATGTACTTTGTTTTGACCAAATTTTAAAATTTTTACTTTTTTAATAATTAGATTGAATAATTAACTTTTTTACTAAAATCATCTTCCTAATTTATATTTTGATTATCTTTCATTTATTATTAAAAAAATTTATATTACTTTCTAATATTATAACATTTAATTTAATTGTTAATATTTTATTGAGCTTATTTAAATTAAAATATTATTTTTTATTGATATAAAAATAAATTAAATTTTATAAAAATATTGTTTAAATTTATTTATAAAAATAAAAGTAAATATTTTTAATTTGAAAAAATAATTAATTATAAAAATATTTATACTTATTTCATATTGACCAAACTTTGAAATCTTAGTTGCTTTACTAATTAAATTAAATAAATAACATTTTTATGTAAATTAATTTTCTATTTTTATCATGAAAATTTTAATAATTTTTTATTTATTATAAACTATTAATTTTATATTAGTAATTCATATAATAATATTTTATTTCAATTCTTATAATAAAAGAATTTATTTTTATTCTTAAGAAATTAAAAATAATATACACAAAATATTATTTTAATTTATTTATAAAAATTATAAATAAATATTTAATATCAAATGAAAAATAATTTATTAAATATATATTTATATTTTATTTTGATTAAAATTTGGAAGCTTCGTTGTTTTATTAATTAAATTAAATAATTTATAAGTTTTTTCTAAAATTTATTTATTATTTTTATTTTAAATATATTTTGATGATTTTTTATTTATTATAAAATATTATTTTTATATTATTATTTAATATTATATTATTTATTTAATTATTCAATATTTTAACTAAATTTTCTATTGAAATATTTTATTTTTATTGATAGAAAAATAAAAATAAAAATATTTGTATATAGAAATATTATTTAAATTTTTTTATAAAATCTAAAACTAAATATTTTAAATTTTAAATAAAAAAATAAGTTATTCAAAATATTATTTATTTTGATTAAAATAGAAAATTTAATTAATATTATTTTATGAATTCAGCTAGTTCTATTTTTATTTTTAATATATTTTGATGATTTTTATTTATTATAAAATATTATTTTTTATTATTACTTAATGTTATAAATATTTAATTTGATTAATAAATATTTATTTAATTTATTTATAAAAATATTTATTTTAGTGTTAAAAAATTAAAATTAAAATAAGTACTTTTTATAATATTATTATTTAAATTTATTTTTAAAGACTAAAAACATTTTTTATTTCAAGCCAAAATATAATTATTCAAAATATATTTATTTATTTAAGGTTGACAAAAATTTTAATTCCTAGCTGTTTTAATAATTAGATTAAATAATGAATATATTTTTATAAAAATTTTCTTTTTATTTCATTTTCGATACGTTATAATTTCTCTTCCACATGCTAAATTGAGAAACACTGTTATTTCAGCAACATGGGCTATGCTATTCTTTCTGAAGTTCTTCCTTAAATCCTTTTTGGAAGAAGAACCTTATTTTTGAATTTTTGAATTTTTTTTCTGGAAAAAAGAGCTAAATTATATCTCCTATAGACCTTCTACATTCCTCCAGAGACGCCATGTTGATGAGTACATATAAAACTTTTTTTTTTGGTGTTTGATCATTGGTATGCATGCACTGAAATTTGAATAATAAATTACTTTCATACTAGGACACTTTCCAATTTTTGGACATGCATTGAACTTATGAACAAAGTCTTATACTCGGACATTTCTTGTCCAAGTCATTTGGTATACAAACTCCGTTTATGTTACTTATATATATTCTTCTATTGCACATATTCTCTAAATTTTAGCACTCTGTGTACACAGCATCAGAATTAACCATATTTTTCTTTCAGATAATGGGATACAAAATTTTTGTTCATGAAATCCGCCCAGCTATGCTGCAAGGATTGATAATTTCGGAAGCTATGACACTGTCAGCAGGGATATAATTGGTAGATGGACATATCCATTGGTGTCGGATATAATGAAATTTGGCAAGTCAGCTACTAGATTTGAACGGCAATTTGTGTATCGCGCTTCAGGTATGGATGGAATTTTTAATGTTGATTGGGTGTTTTGGTCAATTATTTATAACATCACATGATAGTATGGTGTGCTCATATATTGGGTCTAGCTTCAATCAATGATTATGTTTGTTATCATAAAACGCCAATTGTAGGTTGCTGGGTCAAACTAATTTATACCAATTTTATCTATTTTAATGCATTTCATGTCTTCTGTTTTGACAAATTCTTTTCTCTTCTTTCAGAAATATCACAATCACCATCTGCTGTTATTGGCCATCAGACTGTTATCGGATCACTGCACCGAAATTGGGAATGCCACTGAAATTTCAAATTCTGTTATCGGAAGGATGTAGAATTGGGTCAAATGTGCTCATAGAGGGATGCTATATATGGGACAAAATCATCATAGAAGATGGCTGCAAACTCCAGCATGCAATTGTATGTGATGGGGTGACTATAAAGTCAGGAGCTATTTTGGAACCTGGTGTTGTTTTGTCTTTCAAGGTTTGTGTCCTTATACTATCTACATGTCAGTAGACATCATTTCTTCCTTCATGTTGCTCATTTGTTTGGACTTGCATTAAAACTGTTTATGCTTCACCACAATAGTTGTGTACTAATGTTGTGATTAATTTAGAATATCAAGATCTTCCAAGTAAAGGCTTTATTTGCTGTACCAAAACTTGTTGGTTCAAGTGACAAGGAATTTTTTTTTTAAGCAAGGTCTTGGATCCAAGTTTTGTGAATGATAAAAATAGACGTTGGGAGAGCTCTGCCCCCTTGAGTGAGTCCACCTAACTTGGATTACTAGAGGCCCATAGTGGCTTGCAGGAACAGAGGATTTCAAAGACCAAAATAAAAGCTTTACTTAATTCTTGAGAATAATTGAGCCCTTAATTTTTGTCTTGTCTTGTAGTATTATAATACTGATTATTATTTGCTATTATGTTTTCTCTTTTGCTGTATAGACAAGGCTCTAACGATTTACTTTCATTTTCATGACCCTAAGTTACTTTTCTAATAATTGATTGAAATTCGCTTTGATTGTTTTGTTTAATTATTTCAGCTAATCATTCGGGATGGAAGTATAGAGACTTTATCTTTTGTCAATGATTTATTCTGTATACAGCTTTTGATCCATCCAAGAATTTTATGCTTCCAGGTCATAGTTGGGCAGGAATTTGTTGTTCCTCCATATTCAAAAGTATTTCTATTACAGCAGCCAATTGAGGAAGATAGTGATGAGGAGCTTGAATATGCTGATAGTACCAGCGGTATTGTCAAATTTTCTTTGAACTTCAACTTTGCCCTGGACATATATGCCTCCTATTATTTAATTAATTAATCCGCTTTGCAAAATGTGATATTGATAGCATATGTAGTATTGCCTGGAGATAGCAAAACCAGATTAACATTTTTTTAGGTTCCAAAAACAAATTTACAGCCCCTGATAATTTTGTTTTATAAAATTAAATTTTGTTGGATTTAGTACTTCCAACTGTTATTCTGTGCTTGGTTAGCTGTTGAAGTTTAAAATATGAATTGATTTATTTGATTCCAAAAATCTTGAAAAGAAAATTCTTGTGTTGCATTATAGTTTACCAGATATTCATATAAATAACATTTTGGGTTGGATCCTATTTCTTTGATATCTACCTAAATATTTCTTTCTCGTAAAGCATTGTTTGAATCTTAGTGTTTGGATTCAATTTCTTGGTTTGATAGGCCAGTACATTCAGATAGTACAACAATGGCCAAAGTCCTTTCTCATTTCCACCAATGTTATTAGGTTTTGTTGAAAAGCAAATTAAGATGCCATTTAGATCTAATTCTAAATCATTTCACTCACTTTTATTATTGGCTTTCTTCTATAATTATTGGGGAGAAAAGTGTTTTAGAAGGACCACAACTATATTATGGAACCAATTAAAGAACTCAACTTCAATTGAAAATAAAAAATTAGGACATACATGCCATGCATTTTGTTGTATTATTATTTTTATCTTCTCGCCATTTTGTTGACTAAAGTACATTTTAATAAAGTTGAAGTTCTTAATTGGTAAGAATGAAAGCTCAATCTTGTAATTAATTTGCCATAAATAGTTTAGGTTCTCAAGGAATACTTTGCTCAATTATTGGGTTATCCCCCTTTTGATCAAATTTTCTAACTGGAACTTCTATATTCGATTAATTATTAACATATTTTTTTTGTGGCTTTTTACTGTGTTGATTGATAGAATAAATTTATATCTAAAACCTTTCAATTACTATTATCATGTATGCAGCCATCACCAGCAAAGTGGATAAGTCAGAAGTAGGGATTGCTTCCCAAGTATTGGAGACACATTTTAGTCCTGCTTCGGAGGTTAGTTCCTCGTGGTTCATGATTTTCACCATTATTTGAATATGTCTTATCTTGTTTGTGGTTTATTTTGAAGATTAAGCTTGGTTTTTTTTTAAATAAATTACAATATTATTTGACAACTATTAAAATATAAACAAGGACCTCTTTGATGAATAATTCCCACTAATTTTTCTTTTCTTTTCTTTTTTTTCTAAACATTATTTCTTAACCTGTTTAATAATGTACAACAGTTCTACAGTATATTGCAAAATTTTATTGGAACTTGTTTCCAGCATCGGTACACTATTGCCAGCTAGCATTTCTCTTTACTTCTCTTCTAGTAAACACTGGCTAAGGCAATCGGTCAACTCTATTGCATGTCTTTTTCTCTGTGCACTGACCTGTTTGCCTAGTTTTCATACCACTTCCAATAACAAAACAAGTGGCTAATATTGATTACAAAAATTACAGTATCACACTCCTTATTCTGGATGGAGGACCAACACAAACCCCAAGATTTGGTTAGGGAATTTATTTTTTCTCATTACACTTTTTTTTTATTGATCAGCTAGGTATTGCTGGGGTTGGTCATGTTCGGTCAGCATGTGAAGGAGGCCATGAAGAAGAGTGGAGGCATTCGGTGGCAACTATTCCTGCAGATAAAATTGTGAAGGCAAAGGAAATTATGGAAGATGATCTGGAGTTAACTCGTGATGGCAGTTTTCTCCCACCTTGAGCTGAAACCTAATTCTAATGGTTCGGATGATGATGATCACGAAGATTCTAGAGACAACCCTATTTACTTTGAGAAAGAGGTAAGGATTTTGACCTGCAAACTTGTGTAAGAAGTATTACGTGGATATTGTTAGATGAGTTGCTATTTTAGTTTCAATCTATTTTTTTGTTTTCGAAGTCAAATTTAGTTGTTTAAAATTAGTTATTAATGACTTAGTGGTAGTTTTATTTTTACATTCGGTTTTAACCACTTTTAAAAGTGGTGCTTAGTGACTTAGTGGCTTAGTGGTAGTTTTAACCACCTCGAGAGTGGCACTTAAATAGGAAAAACTCATTATTTTTTCTCTATTTAAACTCTCAAGTTTCACAATTATGAACACATTTCAGTTTTAACTCATTCTCCACTTTCCTATCCCTTGAGTTATACCTTTTTTCAACTTATTTATTTTCTAACATTAGTATCAAGAGCCATAATTGATCTCACGGGATCCAAATTTTCCTTTCTTTTCAACCCACAAACCAATGACTTACAACAACCTTTCTTTGAACCCACCCTTTACCTTCACCGGTGAAAATTATCATATTTGGTCAGTAAAGATGGAAGATTTTATAGATCTTATGACCCCTGGGAAACAGTGCTTGAAGATATACCATTACCTTCCTAACCAACAAATCCTACCTTGGCTCAAATAAAATCTCACAGTGAAGAAAAAGCAAAGAAATTCAAGGCCAAGTCCCTTATACAAAATTTTGTGGCAGATTGTGTGTTTTATAGGATCATGGCCTGTAAAACAGCAAAGGAGGCTTGAGACAGATTGAAAGAAGAATATGAAGGCAATGATAGAACATGTCGAATGCAAGTGCTGAACCTGAAACGTGAATTCGAATCTCTGCATATGCATGAGGATGAAACGATTGGTAAGTATGCTGATCGAATCTCCTTAATTGTTAATAATATTAGATTACTTGGTGAAGACTTTGCAGACAAAAGGATTGCAGAGAAAGTTCTAGTAACTCTTCCTGAGAGGTTTGAATCCAAAATTTCCTCTCTTGAAGAATCCAAAGACCTTAGCAAAATCTCATTAGGTGAACTAATGAGTGCTCTACAAGCACAAGAGCAAAGAAGGACCTTAAGAGAGAGTAGGTTCACTGAAGGAGCCTTTTCTGTTCAAAAGCAACATTCTGGTAAAGGAAAACAACACCTTAACCAGAAGAATAATAGTAAGCATGATGGTGGAAGTAGTAGTGATTCAAAACAAAGGTCGTTTCCTCCTTGTAAGCATTGTAAAAAGACAACACATATGGAGAAATATTGTTGGTAGAGGCCTGATGCTGTATGTGGAAAATGCAAACAATTGGGGCACGTAACCAAGGTTTGCAAATCTAAAAACAAATTCTCAAAGCCTTTTCAAGCATAACTAGCAGAAGCGACTGATGCACAGGAGGAGCAACTTTTTGCAGTTTCTTTCTTCTCAACAAATGACTTATCTGATGCTTGGCTTCTTGATAGCGGTTGCATACACCACCTGTGTAATGATGCCGAGATGTTCAGTTTCCTTGATGGTACTTACAAGTCTAGAGTAAAGGTGGGGAATGGAGAATTTTTAGAAGTCAAAGGTAGAGGATCAGTGGCTGTTTCAACAATCTCAGGTATTAAAACTATTCCTGATGTTCTATACATACCTGATATTAGCCAAAATCTATTGAGTGTTGGACAGATGCTCGAAAAGAATTACTCAATGCACTTTAAGGATCGCAAGTGTATTGTTTTTGATCCCTCTGGTGTAGAATTATTCTGCATCAAGATGAACAAAAGAATGTTTAGAGTAGACTTGGGGAAAGTAGTTGAACAAGCCTATATCAGTGCTTTAGAGACGATTACAAATCTGTGGCACAAAAGGCTCAGTCATCTCAATCATAGAAGCATGACAGAAATGAACAAAAAGGAGTTGGTGGTAAATATGCCTGAAATCTCATATGATGCTCAAGTTTGTGGGACTTGTCAGCAAGGTAAGCAATCAAGACTACCTTTTCAAGCAAATCAAGCATGGAGAGCTAAGCAGAAACTTCAGCTTATCCACACTGACGTGTGTAGCCCAATGAAAACTGAATCCTTAAATGGTAATAAGTATTTTCTCCTCTTCATTGATGACTACACCAGAATGTGTTGGGTTTATTTCATTAAACTCAAGAGTGAAGTCTTTAATATTTTTAAACAATTTAAAGCTTTTGTAGAAAATCAATGTAATTTGAAAATTAAAGCTTTGAGATCTGATAATGGTGGAGAATATACCTCTGCTCAATTTGTAGAATTTTGTAATAGTGCAGACATTGAACATCAACTGACCTTACCATATACACCACAACAAAATGATGTATCTGAAAGGAAGAACCGAACAATAATGGAGATGGCTAGGTGTCTTTTGATTGAAAAACAGATGCCAAATTTGTTTTGGGCAGACGCGGTCAATACCTCTGTTTATTTGCTGAATAGGCTTCCCACAAAAGCCTTACAAGATAAGACTCCATATGAAGCTTGGAGTGATAACAAACCTTCAATGCACCATCTCAAAATCTTTGGGTGTATATGCTATTATCAAGTGCCAGAACCTAAAAGAAGTAAGCTAGACAACAGGGCTCACAAAGGAATTTTCATGGGCTACGGTTCATCAACCAAGGGCTATAGAATTTTCTGTTTAAAAACAAAAAATAATTTTGAGCAGAGAAGTAAAATTTGATGAGGAAGCTGTTTGGGATTGGAAAATTCAAAGGAATGCTCATTTTGACTTGTTTCCAAATAAACAACCTCAACTTGACATAAATGAGCTAGTGGATGACCTACCGGTGAGGGGCACAAGAACTTTGGAAGATGTTTATCAAATGTGTAGCTTGGTCATCTTTGAACCAACATGCTATGATGAAGCACAAGACTCTAAAGTTTGGAGGAGAGCTATGCAAAATGAATTAAACATGATTAACAAAAATGAAACTTGGCAGCTTGTTGATAGACCCACGAATCGCAAAGTGATAGGTGTAAAATGGGTTTTCAAAACAAAACTTAATCCCGATAGATCAATTTGCAAACACAAAACTAGACTGGTGGTGAAAGGTTATGCACAACAGTATGGTATAGACTACCAAGAAACATTTGCGCCGGTAGCAAGGTATGACACAATCAAGCTTCTTCTTGCCTTTACAGCTCACAATTCATGGCAAATTCATCAACTTGACGTCAAATCAGCTTTCCTAAATGGGTTGCTTGCTGAAGAGATCTATGTAGAGCAGCCTGATGGTTTCTCAACTCCTGGTAAAGAAGATAAAGTCTATCTTTTAAAGAAAGCCTTGTATGGACTAAAACAAGCCCCGAGAGCATGGTATGAAAGAATGGACAATCATCTCATCCAGCTTGGTTTCGACCGAAGCCAAAATGAAGTCACTTTATATGTGAAAGTCATTGGTGGTGAGTCTTTAATTGTTTCAATTTATGTAGATGACATCCTTGTAACAAGAAGCAAAATTGAACTAATCCAAAAGTTCAAGGATGAAATGGAGAAAGTCTTTGAAATGACTGATCTTGGAGTCATGAAGTACTTCCTTGGCATGGAAATAACGCAATCCACTGATGGCATCTTTATATGTCAAAAGAAATACATTTCTGATATCCTAAACAAGTTCAAAATGCAAGACTGCAGATCCGTAAGCCCTCCAATTACCACTGGTTTGAAGCTTGGCAAGGATGAGAATTCTGAAAAAGTAGATGAAAGTATGTACAAAAGTTAGGTTGGCAGTCTCCTATACCTCACTGCAAGTAGGCCTGACATTCTATTTGCTGTAAGTTTGCTCTCTAGGTTTATGCATTCACCTAGAGAAACACACTTTACAGCTGCTAAAAGAGTGTTAAGATATATTAAAGGAACCAACATACTTGGAATTTTCTTTGCAAAATCTGCAGAAAAAACCATGAAACTGGTGGGCTACTTTGATAGTGATTGGGGAGGCTGTATTGATGATTCCAAAAGCACTTATGGATACTTATTTTTCTTGGGAACGAGTTTTTTTAGTTGGAGCTCTAAGAAACAAGAAACTTCAGCTCAATCAACCGCAGAAGCTGAGTATATTGTTGCTTCCTCTGCTGTGAATCATGCAATATGGCTAAGGAAGATGCTAAAGGACTTGGGGCATGAACAAACACAAGCTACCAGGATAATGTGTGATAACATTTCTGCTATTTCAATATCAAGAAATCCAGTGTTTCATGGACGAACCAAACACATCAAGATCAAGTTTCATTTTATTAGAGAAGTTCAACAATCTAATGAAGTGTTGCTTGTTCACTGCTCATCTGAGAACCAGCTAGCTGACATTTTTACTAAGTCAACACTAAAGGAAAGATTTGAAGATTTGAGACAAAGAATTGGTGTTTGTCACCTAAATACCAAGGAGGAGTGTTAGATGAGTTGACATTTTAGTTCCAATCCATTTTTTTTGTTTTTGAAGTCAAATTTAGTTGCTTAAAGTTAGCTATTAATGACTTAGTGGTACTTTTATTTTTGCATTCAGTTTTAACCACTTTTAAAAGTGGTGCTTAGTGGCTTAATGGCTTAGTGGCTTAGTGGTAGTTTTAACCACCTTGAGAGTGGCACTTAAATAGGAAAAACTCATTATTTTTTCTCTGTTTAAACTCTCATGTTTCACAATTATGAACACATTTCAGTTTTAACCCATTCTCCACTTTCCTATCCCTTGAGTTATACCTTTTTTCAACTTATTTATTTTCTAACATATATCAGATTTTTAAGTCATCAATCATTTGCAGGTTGAAGCAACTTTTCTCAGGGCTGTGCAAGTGGTTCAAAAGCTAATGGTTCAGTTAGTTAGCTGACCAAATTTCTAGTTACTTATGGCCAAGTAATTAAACATATCACTTTACACTTATCAGCTACCGGTTCAAAAGCTAGTTTTACTTCAGTTAGTTAGCTTATCAAATTTTAGCCCATTTATGCAAGTTTTGTCAAACACAACCTTAAAGAACCTATAGAAGTACAGAGCATACAGAACTTTCCATAATAGAGCTATGCTTCTAAGAAAAACAAAAGGTGAGAACGGATTAATATTCTTTAGAAGACTAAAGTTGATTATGATAAAAAGATCTCAGCAGTAACATCACAATAACCTTATCTAAAATTGTTGTAGGTACTTGGGGAAGTCTATACATGGTAAAAGATGCAAAACATGTAGACAACAGTGCCTTTACTGTATCCATAGAACTGCAAGCAAAATTTTAAATAGAAGTCGAATAGAAGACATACCACATTGGGTTCGTATATTACGCTTAGTGCATCTCCGGCCCTCACAGAATTCTGTGGCTCAATAGTTGTTACCGTAAAATTTGGTTGAGAGAACCAATCAGATTCCTCCAAATAGCTAATGATTTGCTTGGAATGAGCACAGCAGAAAACAAAAACCTCTTTGATGTCAGCAGATTCGAGTCAGGTCAGGGTGTAATTTATCATGGGAATATTCACGAGCGGCAACAGCACCTTAAGTAACAGGAAAACCAAAATGAATGACAATTAACTAAACAGTAAATGCATGCATGCATGTGTTTCAAGCATCGTTCAAGAACATTCCAAGCTTAGAGGTTATATATACTTTGGGACGTTCAAGTGTTATAGGTCCGAACTTGATGGTAAAACTATCAGCCAAGAGAATGGCCTGCAAGGGAACCCGAACCAGTTCTTTGGGGTCCTCTGAAACTGAAACTCTAACCCCGCTTTTCTTTGGTCGGCTCATCTTATCTTAATTTTGATTTCGGTTTCTATTCTTTCTCCCCTCACAATTCCAAAAAAATGCTATCCCACGTTCAAGAATCTGGGAAATAAAACTACAACACTGAACACAAGTGTGCACCGGGTAGAATCCAGAGTGCGAGCTATTTATACCATTTCATTTAATGTTTTATTTTCCAAATTCACAGTTTGTCCCGTTTTGGTTTAAGCAGGATATTTATGTATTTCATGTTAATCAAAATATAGAATTTTAGTTATCCATTTTTGACTTAAACAATATATTTATGTATTTCATTTTAATCAAAATATAGAATTTTAGTTATCCATTTTTGACTTAAACAGTATATTTATGTATTTTATGGTGACCAAAATATAGAATCTTAGCTGTTGTAATAACTAAATTAAATAATTAATATTTTTTATAAAAATTATTTTTATTTTTCTTTGAATAAAATTTAATATTTTTTATTATTATAATTTTTTTTATATTATTAGTTAATTTCATAATGTTTAATTAATTTATTAAATATTTATTTAAATTATTATAATAAAATGTTTGATTTTTATTGATGAATTTTTTTTAAAAAGGAATATTATTTTATATAAAAATATTATTTGAATTTAATTATAAAACTAAAATAAATATAATTAATTTTAAATAAAAATAAGTTATTAAAAATATATTTATGTATTCTATTTTAGTTAAAATTTGGAATTTTAACTATTTTAACAATTAGATTAAACAATTAATATTTTTTATAAATATAATTACTCTATGTTTATCTCTAGTATATTTTGATAGTTTTTTATTTTAATAAATTTTATTTATTATAAATATTATTTTTATATTACTAGTTAAATTTTATATTACTAGTTAATTTTAATAAATATTATAAATATTATTATAAATTTTATATTATGATAAAAAATTTAATTTTATTGCTATAAATTAAATTTTTTATAAATATTTATTTAAATTTATTTACAAAAACTAATAATAAATATTTTTAACTTTAAATAAAAAATAAATTATTAAAAGTATATTAATGTACTTTGTTTTGATCAAATTTTAAAATTTTAACTTTTTTAATAATTAGATTGAATAATTAATTTTTTTTACAAAAATCATCTTCCTAATTTTGTTTTTAATATATTTTTATTCTCTTTCATTTATTATAAAAAAATATTATATTATTTTTTAAAGTTATAACATTTAATTTAATAGTTAAATATTTTATTCAACTTATTTAAATAAAAATGTTATGTTTTATTGATATAAAAATAAATTAAATTTTATAAAAATATTTTTTAAATTTATTTATAAAACTAAAAGTAAATATTTTTAATTTAAAAAAATAACTAATTATTAAAAACATTTTTACTTATTTCATATTGACCAAACTTTGAAATCTTAGTTTTTTTACTAATTAAATTAAATAAATAATATTTTATGTAAATTAATTTTCTGTTTTTATCTGAAAATTTTTAATAATTTTTATTTATTATAAAATGTTAATTTTATATTAATAATTGGTATAATAATATTTTATTTTAATTAAAAATATTTGATTTGAATTATTATAATAAATTTTTTTTATCCTTAAGAAATTAAAAAATCTTTTACACAAAATATTATTTACATTTATTTATAAAATTATAAATAAATATTTATTATCAAATGAAAAATAAGTTATTAAATATATATTTATATTTTATTTTGATTAAAATTTGGAAGCTTAGTTGTTTTATTAATTAGATTAAATAATTCATAAGTCTTTTTGAAAAGTTATTTATTATTGTTATTTTTATTTTAAATATATTTTGATGAATTTTTATTTATTATAAAACTAAATATTGTTTAAATATATTTGTAAAACTAAAAAATAAATATTTTTAATTTTAATTAAAAAATAAGTTATTAGAAAATATTTATATATTTTATTTTGATTAAAATTTAAAATTTTAGTTAATTTAATAATTACATTAAATAAAGAATATTTTTTTACAAAATTTCAGCTAGTTCTATTTTTATTTTTAATATATTTCGATGATTTTTTGTTTATTATAATATTAATTTGATTATTAAATATTTATTTAAATTATTTATAAAAATATTTTATTTTTATTGGTAAAAAATTAAAATAAGTTTTTTTATAAAAATATTATTTAAATTTATTTATTAAGACTAAAAACTATTCTTTTTTATTTCAAGTAAATAATATTTATTGAAAATATGTTTATTTATTTCATGTTGACCAAAATTTAAAATCTTAGCTGTTTTAATATTTAGATTAAATAATTAATATTTGTAAAAATCATCTTTTTATGTTATATTCGATACGTTTTATAATTCTTCATTTATCATAAATACTTTTATGCTATCATTTAATGTCATGATATTTCATTTTATTATTAAATATTTTTTAAACTTTTATAAGAAAATATTTTATGTTAATTAATAAAAATTAAAAATAAAATAAATACTGTTTTTATAAAAATATTATTTAAGTTTAATTATAAAAATGAAAAATAAATTATATTAATTTCAAACAAAATTTAATTATTAAAAATATTTATAAAAAATATAAAATAATAAAATAAATGTATAAATAAAATTATTAATTATTTATTTTTATAATGTATAATTATAATAATTATAAATTGATTTATATAAAATTTTAATGGAATTGTATATATAAATAAGAATAAATAAAAATTTTATCGTTATTTTTATATAATAATTTAATTTAATTATTAAAATATTAAAATATATAATTAATAAAAAATATTATAATACTTAATTTTAATTCAATAATAATATACTTATTTATTATTTTATTTTTATCTTCTAATTTAACTTTTATGTTTTTTTTTTAATTTTTATCTATTTTTTTAATTTTAAAATTTTTTTTTTCAAATAATGTTAGTTTTATTGAAAAGTTGTTTTCTTTATTTCATTTCTTGTTTCATTTCATCAATTGTCTCATTTTAGTATACGCATATCCTGTTTTTTTTTTGGGTACCGTATTTATATCATTTATTTATTTTTATCTTTTTTACCTATTTTTTTCATATTTATTTTTTTATATTTTAATTTTTAAATTATTTTTAAAAAAATTATTTTATATTTAAAAAATTTATTTTAAAAAATTGAAGATGTATTTTATATCTCTTTCAAAGGCATACTTTTCTTTTTAAAATTAAACTTTAAAAGTATATTTTTTTACTACTGAAATATTATATTTTATTTTTATAAAATTTAGATGTCAAAAGTATAACGTTATGCTTCTAACAAATTTAAATGTTAGAAGTTTTAAATTATGATTTTAGAATTTAAATTTTAAAATTATAATACATATTTACGAAATTAAAATTTTTAAAGTATTATTTTATATTTGTACAAAATATGATGTTAAAAATTAAACTTTAAAAATATATAAAAATAGTTTTTGAAAAATTAAGAAAATGCAAATAATAAAAAATAAAAAATAATATTTATTATTTAAGCACGTGAATAACCAAATTCACCTTTGGTTAAAATTAGAAAAAAAGATAATTTATTTTTTAAAATATAATAAATTTTATTTATTTATATATGTTTGTTTGCACTTTTTTTATGTGAAAGAATGAAATTAAATCATATAAAATCTATGAAAATATTTTTTTTCAAGTTTGTCATAAAGAAGGAAATGATCATTTTTTTTATTTTTAAAAATATATTTTAAATGTTTAAAATTTAAATATTAAACAAAAGATAAAAAATTATATTAATAAAAAATATAATAAAAATTAATTTTTAAAGTTTAAATTTTATTTTTAAAAATTTATATTACTTTTATTTCTTTTCATTTTTTTCACTTATCCAAATAATTTTTTAATATTTTAATTTTTATTTCAATTCATCTAAACAACTTTTTTTTTATCTTTCAATCTTATTTTTTTCCTTCATTTTTTTTAATTTATCTAAAAACTTCTGGTGTTCCTTATTATGTGTGGGCTTTGGCCAGATTCTTTCGATCAATGGCTCGTAATTGTCAAACTCTAGAGAAGTAAGTAGACATCACATTTTTAGTTGGTGATGTACGAGTCGTTTCTTGTAAAAGGTAATCTTTAAATATATCATTACTTAGCATGCTGTTCTGTTTCTATAAAAGATAATATTTGTTTGTCCATTTTTTCTTAGCTATTTTCTGTTCTTTACTTTGTTGTACACAAGTATTAACCTAGCTAGTTTAGCTTGTATGTTCAGTAAAAACATCAGTATGTCTCTGGTATTGACATGTATTAAGTATTTCAGTGACCATTGGCTAAGTGATCTTTCAATTGGCTCTAGAGTGAAACAAAAATACTGTAAATTGAAATGAGATTTTATTATAAAATATTAAAATTTGAAAGTTTTTAGTATAAATTACATTGAGATGCTTTGGATATCACATTGAAAGTGTGTTAAAAATATTCTTCATAAAAAAGTTTTATTTTTGATTTCATAACCATTAATCTTAAGGTATTATTTAACATTTTCGATTAAAATTTTAGCTTACAGAAATTCCTCCTCCCTCACATATATAATTCATCATTTTTTCTTGATACAGCCTCCTTTGTTTGCAGGATTGTGGCTGAGTTGGACAAAGATGGCTCAGATTATTATTCTCATTTCTATAGACTTTGTTATTGTACTAATTGAGTGTCTTGGTTCCTTTTACATTCTTTCCCATAATCCATAAATTTTTTTTTTCTTTTTCTCCTGTTCGCCCAGACGTTAATTATGAAGATATCATTATCGAACAAAATAGGAAAAAAAAGTCATTTTTATCTCTAAAAGGTTAGAGATAGGTTATACTAATGTCTAAAAGATTTAATGAAGTTTTTAATTCTTTATTTTATATTTAACGTTGATTTTAATTTTGTTACTTTTTATGATTTTAATTTTTTATTTTATTAAAATTATTGATTTTGATTCTTATTATTAAAATTTTTATATTTTTTATGTAAAAATATAAATATAAAAAATTAGTTTCTTAGTTTGTTTATTTACTCATTTCAACTTATTTGGAGGATTATTTGGTTTTTAGAAAATAATTTATTATTTAATACTTAAATATGCTAACTTTGTTCTTTTTTGTAAAAAAAATTAAAAATATGATCAAATTAGTATCTTATTATACATATCTACATATTTGAGATTAAAAAAATATCTAGGATTTAACTTTCAAAAATTAAATTATATATTTATTTAAATAATAATATTATTTAATAAAAAATTATTAATAAAATCAAAATTAATCATTTTTACAAATTAAAGGATCAAAATTATAAATAACATGATATAAACTAAAATTAAAAATTAAAATAAATTGATGGACTAAGAATTTTATTAAACCTTTCTAAAATTGAAATTATTATTTTGATTTGTGAAGGATAAATGGTTGATTGTTTTGGTCTTTAAAAGGTATAAATTAAATTAATATTTTTAGTTTCTATGAAATGACTAAAATAATTTTTTTTTTAAAAAAATTATTATTTACTAAAAATATAACATAAAATGGTGGAATGTCAATGTTAAGTTTGTCTAAAACTAACGTTCTGTTCCGTTGGGTGACTGAAGCCTAACAAGGATGTGCTAACAAGAATTATACTGGATTATTAGTAAGCGAAAGACAAAAAGTGCACATGACAGGATTGTGTGTCATAGGAAATAAATCATTCTGGAGGATTATGTTAATTTAGTTTTCTCTTTTTCATTATTTTAAGTTTTATGTGACAGACTTTATATTAAAAAAATATAGTACAATAAAATTTATTTATTAAAAATTTCACATTGGAGGTAAGATCACTCATAAATATATAATTTTAAAATATTAAAAGTAAGATTAATGATAAATATATAATAAAAAAATAAATCTTATTTTTAAAGTTAAGTTTAATTTCAATTTTAATATTATTCATCATTGATATCAAAGAAGAAAATTTAGGAGCCTTAGTTTATAATCTACCATACCTCTGTGGTGCCAGATCTTTTCAAATGATACCTCTGTATGCATTGGTATATTCGACGTTCCACCCTTGTATTGACACCATTATCCGAATGTTCAAGTACATCTTTTCAATTTAGAAGATCGTTTACTTATGCTTTATGTATTTGGCATATATATAATGATTCTTAATCATCATTTATGATATTATCAAACATACAAAGATCATTTTATCAAAGTAATTCACATGAGTTACTATTGTAAAATTTGTTTTAACTAAATTTAAAACAAAACATGATATATTTAAATGGTTTTAAATTATTTATTAACATATTTTTTTAAAAACTTAATTTAATTTTAAAATAAAAATATTTCTTATTTCTTATTTTTAATTTTAAGTTTATTATCATTAAATCATTATTATCAAATTATTACTATGATAATTATTATCACCATCTCAAAATTAATACTTTTTCAATAATATTTTAAACAATAAAATTAATTTATTTTTATAATAATTTTTAAAATTTAAAATTAATTAAAATTAAAATTAATTTTAACTTTTAGTGGTCTAAAATTCCAATTAAACTCAATCAAACTCATACATATAATAAAAAAGACCTAACACATTAACATCATAAAAAAATTTATATCCATAGTCCTGCTCTAAATTTGACAGAAAAAATTAAAGTAAAATATTTTATTATTATAAAAATATTATATAAAATTATAAAACTATTTAAAATATATAGAATTTTAAAAACAGGATCGAAGAACATAAAATCCCACCGACCTGTTCCCTTGCCATGGCTAAACCCAAACAATTACCCCGAACAACCTCTATTCTTTTTCTTTTTAAATAATACCAAACGAAGTCGTTAATATAGTATAGACCCAAAAATGATAATATATATAGTAAATTTTTTACTATTTTTTTTTAATTTTATTTGAAAAAATCCTGATTTACAATCAAATTTACTAAATATATTTTTTCTATTGGAGAATTTATTCCTTCTTTAAAATAAGCTTTTACCAGTAATTGCACTCCTCCTATATAAATTTCGGTAACTTCATCTTTAAAAGGTAATTTTTCAATTTCTCTTTCTATTAAATTTTTACTTAGGCTCATGCATCTTATCCAAACAACATCTTATCAAACAGAAAATCTTATCTTATCGTCCTTCCTTTCAAATCTTGTCTCTTCATTATTGTAATTTTATCTTTTAATCAAAACGAATGTAATGGTTGGAATTGATGAAAAGGAATTATCAACAAACTCTTTCATAGAGTATAATATTACGGAAAATTTAGATTCCTTATTAACTCCTTTTGTCTTGGGAGAAGAAGGAGATAATACTTTTAATCAAATAAATTGGGTTAACATGTATTTAATGAAGCAATTGGGGTGCTACATAAATAAAAATATAAAAGAACAACTAAAAAATTATAGTATAGAAGATGTATTAAAAAATTTATCGAAAGAATTAAAAGAAATAATAGAAGATGAACCCCAGAAAACAAAAATGAAAAGACTAATTAAATTTTCAAAACCACTAGAACAAAAAAGG
Organism: Canavalia gladiata; assembly: GCA_037954105.1. NCBI lineage: Eukaryota > Viridiplantae > Streptophyta > Magnoliopsida > Fabales > Fabaceae > Canavalia > Canavalia gladiata. The sequence goes on along the minus strand of CM075661.1, from coordinate 19,157,325 downwards.
ACAAAGCAAGTAACTGAGAATTTTACAAAAATCTTTAACCAATTCGAAAATTTTCAAACAAGAATAGAAAAAATCGAACTTTTCTTGAAAGGGAAAGAAAACAAAGAAACTTCAAAATTAGAAAGGTAAGAAAAAATTTATTGAAATTATAAAAAACCAAGAAATTGAAAAGGAAACTGGGTTTTCATAATAGCCCAAGTATATTTCAAGAATTTGTTTCAAAAATATTAATTTCTATAAGAAGCTTTGCAGTCATATATGTAGATGATATATTAATATTCTCAAGTGATAAAACTGAACATGAACATCACTTGGAACAATTTGTAAAGATTATTGAAGAAAAAAACTTAAATATATCACCTAAAAAAATGGAACTAAGAAAAGAAAAAATAGAATTTCTAGGACAAAATATTACATCAAGCGGAATAGAACTCCAAGAGCATATAAGTAAAACTAAATATCATTCAAATTGGAAAGAATTTTTAGCTATAATAAAAGCAGTAGAAAAATTTGAGTTATTTATAGTAGGAACAAAATTTATAATAGTTTTAGATTTTAAAAATATAAAAAACAAAAAAGACTTACAATCCTTTTTAGGGTTAGTAAATCAAGCTAGAAATTATATACCACATTTGTCAAAATTAACTTCAAAAATATCAAAATTAGCGGAAGAAACAACTAAATGGGACTGGAATGAAGAAAATAAGAAAATAGTTGAGCAAATAAAATTGTTATGTCAGAATTTACCAAAACTAAATATACCAATAAATAATGAGAAATGGATAATATACATTGATGCCTCGGAAAATTATTGGGGCGCAGCGTTATATTATAGAGACAAAGAAAAACCAGATATGCAAGTGGAAAGTTTAATGAATCACAAACTAAATATCATTCAAATTGGAAAGAATTTTTAGCCATAATAAAAGCAGTAGAAAAATTTGAGTTATTTATAGTAGGAACAAAATTTATAATAAAAACTGACAATACTCAAGTAAAAAGCTGGTTAAATAAAGGAATAAAAAATCAAAAATTATCAAATAAAATGTTGATTAAATGGCAATCTGATATGTTTTATTATAATTATAAAATAGAAATTATTAAAGGAAAAAATAACCTTGTTGCTGAAATTATCATAATAAAAGCAGTAATTCAGCCATGTAAAGTTCCTCAAGAAGAAACAAGTGATCCAAATAATTCATTCCTGGAACAAGTTGGAATGAAATTCCAAATTATAGAACTAAATATAAATTTACGGACAAAGCAAGTAACTGAGAATTTTACAAAAATCTTTAACCAATTAGAAATTTTTCAAACAAGAATAGAAAATATAGGAAAGAAAACAAAGAAATTTAGAATTAGAAGGTAAGAAGAAATTTACTGAAATTATAAAAAACGAAACTGAAAAGCCTACAAAGGATCAGTTTAAACTAATTGATAATTTTACCTATTTTCGAAAGTTAATAAATAATTTAAACCAATGCAATATAAAAATCTCTACTTTAAATTTTATATCTCATTTTGCTATAAATAAAGCAGTTATCTATCCAGGAACACCACCAAAGCTTGTAAAAGCACTTTTTCAATTTGGTCTAATTCAATCAATTTACAATTTATATGGAAGAAATTTCAGAATTACCTGAACCCCTAAAAAAAGCTATAAAAATCTATTTTGGAATAGTAACACAACATAATGTATTTATTAGATGTTATTCAACTATAGCTCAAATAAACCCAGACAAATTTTATCAGCCCATAAATTTAATAAGGCTAGGAACTATAAAAAAATCATTTGAATATGAACCCGAAATAAAAGAATTAATAAGTGATGATGAAGAAATTTTAAGAACAATATCAAGAATTCGAGCACAAGATTATAATATAATTTTTCAAGAAATGGTACGAATAATAGCAAATAATGAAGAAACCGCATGGGTATATTTTATGAGCCCAACAACTTTAATCTATTCCTCTGGAAGAACACCAAGGAATTATAACTATTTTAATCAATTTTATGACAAAATAAAAAATAATAAAATGGAAAATCCACCAAACACAAAGAAGCGTGTCTACCAAATTTTATCAGAATACCCAGTACATCAATGTAATTGCTGTGAAGAAAATAAAGCAGACAAGTCATCGTTCGAAGATTTAGAGATTGAAATTATCGACAACATCTGAGGCGCATGCATCTTATCCAAACAACATCTCATCAAACAAAAGCTTATCCTACTTTTACTGTACAATTGTCAGAAAATCTTATCTTATCGTCCTTCCTCTCAAATCTTGTCTCTTTATTATTGTAATTTTATCTCTTCCTCTCAAATCTTGTCTCTTCATTATTGTAATTTTATCTTTTAATCAAAACGAATGTAATGGTTTTGAGATCCGACCTCTATAAAAGGATTCACTCTTAATACAATAAGATCATCGATCTTTTATAAGCGCGATTCGAAAGTGTCATTCAAAAGGTAAATATTGTAAGTGTTTAATTATTTTTAGTCATGAGTAACTAAATTTTATAAAGGAATAAAGGCAGAATATTAATTAACTGATAAAGTAATGAAACATAATTCATTACGACATATATTTTGTGTTACGCCTCCAATAGGAAACGAAGGAAGCCTATGTTGAATATAGCTGAAGGGGGAAGAAAACACTGTTTGAAACACTGTAGTTCAGTTCTAATATGCATGAAAGAGGGCATATTTTCTTTCGTAACCCGGCTATATCTCGATCAAAATCACAAAATATATATATATATATATATGCTGACGGCAGGCACGTCATTGAATATATATATATATATATATATATATATATATATATATATATATATGCTGACAGCAGGCACATCATTGAATTACATCCCCGCTGTGCAAAGCGGTTTATATAGCCAAGATTGATTAGTCCAGGAATCAAATAGTGCTAAAAATAGGATTCGTTGAATCACAGAAGGAATTAGATTCTTTGGACGAGGGAGATAATGATATCCTCCATTCCTTTTGTTATTTAAAATTATGCACACAAAAAATTAATAATGTCTATATTTCTACTGAAATATCCCTATTTATATTGTCATTTATTCTTTCTTAACTTTCCACAATAATAAAAAGTGAAAGATAAAAATATGATTGCTGAAAAATAAAGTTATCCATATTACTAAATCAAGATATAGGTGAAAATAATAATAAATATATCTTAAACTTCTAAATTAACAAAATTTTAAATGAAAAAATTAAAACGACAAAGCAAAATGAACGATGAGAATATTGTTAGCCTAAAGTGGTATGAAATATTTGCCATTATTAAATTTATACATGACTCAATTGGGGGAGCTCTTTTACATTAAACCTAACAATAATCATTACTGTTCGCCTAAGAATTTCAACAGCAAGTGTAACGGTGATCAAGGAGTCAGTACTAATTTCAGAAATTCATACCAATTACCACATCACCTGCTGAGTGGATAACAATGTAACGAACTAGAAACTTGAGGGATACGTTTAAATTTTCCTTGGATTAAATTCCTACGCATCATATATGCAGAATCATGTCAAATAACTCCCCACTTGAATTATAGGGAAGATGAATGCACTAAAGACCCTTTTAAGCTGCTGAGATGACAGCATCTTGCAAAAGATTATTGAATATCTAGCCCCGCAAAATCATTTCTATTTAGTCATCGTCATCTTCTTCGGGCGCCTCTTTTAGCCACTACAACAGAAAAACGATAAATGGCTTACATAAGAAAGTAATGTATCTCATACAGAATAGTTGTGACAATGCAGATGGCATAACCTAAATTTGTAAGTGTGAAAAGATAGATAATGATACTCACCTGAATTAATTTTTGGGCCTGCTTAACAAAAACTTTATCTGTCTCATCGGCGCCTTTTTTCTCATCTTCCCAACTCAAAATAGCATCTTCTTCTACAATATCTTCATTGTACAAGTAGTGCAAAATCTGAAAACAATTAAGAAGGCATAACAAAGGGGGAAAGCTAAATGTGGGTGATAATGTAAACAAATACACTCCAATTGCATTAAAGGGAGTATATGAACAGCAAGCTTAGACTACAGGTAATAATGCCCAAATCTCAATATCACAACTACTTTGATGCTGTCAACAGTGTTAGATACAAAAAAATGAGAGCAAGAGAACTTGCAGGAACCTTCCTTTTGTGTTAAATTTCACTTCATGATAACATGGTTAATTGACTGACTTTAGACCGAACAGCAATGCATAAATTGAGATTCATCTTAAAAGTAATTTCTATTCGACCAAAGAAAACACTACTTAAAGTTGAGCCTGCCGTTATAGTTTTCCTATCTGATATACAATAAAACACCACATATTAACAAACCTAACTTATGAAAGATACAAAAAATCCATTTAATAATTATGAAAGATGTGCAGCTATGTTTATAGTTCAATGCATCTTTCAGATGTTTCATACTGACAGAATGAAGCCAACCAATCAGCCTAACTTGCAGAAGATAAGCATACCCTTGTGAACAGTGGAGCGAACTCCTTAGCAGATTCCAAACACATTTCTTCAAATTTTAGTATTACTTCAATCTGGAGTGACAAAATTGAAAAAAGATGAGCAGAAGGAAGAACAATAAGCAATGGAAATTGAATAGGGAAGTATCAAGTAAATAACATTATTTGAGCAAAATCATATGATTGACAAAAGACAATTAAAAAAATAAAGATCTTTTATAACACCTCAAAGTTTATTAATGCCTATGATATTTAACATGATTATAGATCTTTTTTGCATATTTTTCATTCTTTACCCACTAAGTAATGTTTTTAAAGATCACCACAATGTAACTATCAGATCAAATAGTGACAAAGCTCAAAGAACACTCAGCAGAGAATCCAGAAGTGATATTTATTCATACTGCCAGAGAAATCCTCACTTCAGCAGAAAGAAATAATGGTTTATATACTATACTCTAAAACAAGATAAATAAGTAAAAAGCAGACACCATGCATGCCAATGTAGACTTAATTAGTATGAGAACAAGGCAACAATACTCGAGTACTCCAGCCAACATGCATCAAAAACACAACATTGCATGCTTAATTTCGTAATTTTGTGAAAGAAAGTATTTTCCATAAGTCTTATAAGTGGATATTGAATATGATGAAATCATGAGGGGGAAAAACATACATGCTGCAGATTGCTTAAGAAAAAAAAATGTGTGATGATCAGTAAATTTTCTAATAAAATATTGCTACACAGGTGAACATGAATAACTTAAACAAGTAAAGGGGAAAAAATTAACCCACCTGCTCATCTATGTCAGTCAGATAGGATGTAAGAACATTTTTCCATTTTCGAAATACAGCCTGAACATTTTGAAGCAAGCCATCTGAAAAATATTTATCCCAGAGAATAATAAAACTGGTGAACAATCATTAAGAATATGAAAAAAACCTATGAGACTGAGTAAACATATTTATAAAGTCAATCTGCAGTACAAAGTGATAAGAAGGAAAATGAGATGAGCAACAAACCCCAGTAGGAGGAATCAGCTCCATGGATCAACTAACACCATCGGATTCTCTCAAAAACAGAAATTCCAGGAAATAATAGTATGGAGTAAATAGTTCTTCAAATGATTTCTCCTAATATTTTCCTAGGTCTTCGTCTACCCCTTTTAAATAGAGTATCTTCCATTTGACTCTTTTTTCTCACTAAAATGTCAGTTGATTGATTTATCTCAATCATTCTATATATTTGGTTATTCAGTCTCTCTGACAAGATCAAGATGCCAACTTTCCCAAGTTAATTTAACTTTGTAAGGAATGCCATATAAGGAAACAAATACAAAAGATTAAAAAGATCACAAAGTAATAAAGACAAGGGGGAAACTCACCAGCTGAACTATGGGGAGTGTCTAAAGCATACTTCATCATGGCATAAAATATAGCTCCAGCACAATCAGCAGTTACCTTATTGTATGACAACCTACCACATTAATAAAGTCATTTTTTCCATTAATTAATGCCCAGTAAAAGCATATTTAAAAAGTGCCATCACATAAAACAATCAAAGCATATGTTGAAAACAGAGGTGGCACAAATTTGTAGAATGATAACAGTTCAATACACACTCCATGAAGATATCATACTTTCTAGACAAAACAGAGTGGCAATTAACGTATTTAAATAAGAACAGTTGGGAGTTGGATGGTCTCATAAAAGCACAATTCCTCCTCTTTCAAGGATACCCTCTCATTTGATTCATCCCCTTGGCTTTTACATGTAATTCAAGAAACTGCATGCTACACCAATCTGTGTCCACCTCCTACATTTCCAATATCTCAATGAACATCACAAAAACAACTAATTAAGCTTCATGGCAAAGCTATTATCTTTCATGGTTAAGCTTATGATGTGAAGTCTCATCCACCCTTAACATCCATGGAGAGATAAAAACAAAATTTTCACATGACAAAATCAATTGAAATTTTAACAAGGGGACCCATTCCCATACTGAAACACACATAATTATATTATTTACTTCAAAGAGTTGACTTCCAATATCAAATGGCTTTCTTGTATGTTTTCATGCACAGCCCTGAGAAAAGTTGCTTCAACCTGCAAATGATGGACGACTTAAAAATCTGATATCCGCAAAATGCTTCTGACACAAGTTTGCAGGTCAAAATCCTTACCTCTTTCTCAAAGTAAATAGAATCATCTCTAGAATCTTCATGATCATCATCATCCGAATCATTAGAATTAGGTTTCAGCTCACCAGAAGGTGGGAGAAAACTGCCATCACGAGTTAACTCCAGATCATCTTCCATAATTTTCATTGCCTCCAGAATTTTATCTGCAGGAATGGGTGCCACTGAATGCCTCCACTCTTCTTCATGGCTTCCTTCACATGGTGACCAAACATGACCAACCCCACCAATACCTAGCTGATAATAAAAGAAAGTGTAATGAGAAAAAATAAATTCCCTAACCAAATCTTGGGGTTTGTTTTGGTACTCTGTCCAAAATAAGGAGTATGATACTGTAACTTTTTGTAATCAATATTGGCCACTTATTTTGTTATTGGAAGAGGTATAAAAACTAGACAAACAGGTGAGTGCACAGAGAAAATGACATGCAATAGAATTGCACCAAATTCATTAGCCAGAGTTTACTGGAAGAGAAGCAAAGACAAAATGCAAGCTGGCAATAGTGTACTGATGATGGAAACATGTTCCAATGAAATTTTGCAACATACTGTAGAACTGTTGTACATTATTAAACAGGTTAAGAAATAATGTTTAGAAAAAGAATAAGAAAAATAGTGGGAATTATTCACCAAAGAGGTCCTTCTTTATATTTTAATAGTTGTCAAATAAAATAGTAATTTATTTTAAAAAAACAACTAAGCTTAATCTTCAAAAAAAAACCACAAACAAGATAAGACATTCAAATAATGGTGAAAATATGAACCATGAGGAACAACCTCTGAAGCAGGACTAAAATGTGTCTCCAATACTTGGGAAGCAATCTCTACATTTGACTTATCCACTTTGTCGGTGATGGCTGCATACATCAAAATGGTAATTGAAAGGTTTTACATATGCATTTATTCCATCAATCAATAAACAGTATACAGCAAAAAAATGTTTATAATTAGCTGAATATAGAAGTTCTAGTTAGAAAATTTGATCAAAAGGAAGATAACCCAATAATTGAGTGAAGTATTCCTCGAGGACCTAAACTATTTATGGCAAATTAATTACAAGATTGAACTTTCATTCTTACCAATTAAGGACCTCAACTTTATTAAAATGTACTTTAATCAATAAAATGGCAAGAAGATAAAAATAATAATATGAACAAAATATATGGCATGTATGTCCTAATTTTTTCAATTGAAGTTGAGGTCCTTAATTGGTTTGATTATAAAGTTGTGGTCCTTCTACAACACCCCCAGTAATTATAGAAGAAAACCAATAATAAAAGTGAATGAAACCATTAAAAATGATTTAGAATTAGATCTAAATGGCATCTTTATTTGGTTTTCAACAAAACCTAATAGCATAGGTTGGAATGAGAAAGGGCTTGGGGCATTGCTGTACTATCTGAAACTACTGCCCTATTAAACCAAGAAATTCAATCAAACACCAATAATACAAACAATGCTTTACAAGAAATATTTAGGTAGATATCAAAGAAATAGGATCCAACCCAAAATGTTATTTATATTAAATATCCAGTAAACTATAATGCAACACAAGAATTTTCTTTTCAAGATTTTTGGAATCAAATAAATCAATCCATATTTTTAACTTCAGCAGCTAACCAAGCTCAAAATAACAGTCAGAAGTATTAACTACAACAAAATTGAATTATATCAAACAAAATTATCAGGGGCCGATTAATTAAATAAATAATAGGAGAATAAAGAATCAGCATATATCTCCAGGGAAAATTTGAAGTTCAAAGAAAATTTGGCAATACCACTAGTACTATCAGCATATTCAAGCTCCTCATCACTATCTTCCTCAATTGGCTGCTGTAATAGAGATACTTTTGAATATGGAGGAACAACAAATTCTTGCCCAACTACGACCTGGAAGCATAAAATTCTTGGATGGATCAAAAGCTGTATACATAATAAATCATTGACAAAAGATGAAGTCTCTATACTTCCATCTCCAATAATTAGCTGAAATAATTAAACAAAACAATCAAAGTGAATTTCAATCAATTATTAGAAAAGTAACTTAGGGTCATGAAAATGAAAGCAAATCATTAGAGCCTTATCTATACAGCAAAAGAAAAAACATTATAGCAAATAATACTCAATATTATAATACTACAATACAAAACAAAAATTAAGGGCTTCAATTATTCTCAAGAATTAAGTAATGCCTTTATTTTGGTCTTTGAAACCCTCTGGTTCTGGAAGCCACTTTGGTTGGGCCTCTACTTAAGGGGGCAAAACTCTCCCTATGCTTATTTTCTTCATTCACAAAACTTAGATCCAAGACCTTGCTTAAGAAAAAACAAACTCCTTGCTACTTGAACCAACAAGTTTTGGTACAGCAAATAAAGTTTAGTTGGAAGATCATGATTTCTAGTTTAATCACAGCATTAGTACATAACTATTATGATGAAGCGTAAACAGTTTTAAAGCAAGTCCAAACAAATGAGAAACAAGAAGGAAGAAATGATGCCTACTGACATGGTATAGATAGTATAAGGACACAAACCTTGAAAGACAAGACAACACCAGGTTCCAAAATAGCTCCTGACTTTATAGTCACCCCATCACATATAATTGCATGCTGGAGTTTGCAGCCATCTTCTATGGTGATGTTGTCCCATATATAGCATCCCCCTATGAGAACATTTGACCCAATTCTACATCCTTCTCCAATAACTGAATTTGAAATTTTGGTGTTATTCCCAATTTTGGTGCCCGATCCAATAACAGTGAAAGGACCAATAACAGCAGATTGTGATTGTGATATCTCTGAAAGAAGAGAAGAATTTGTCAAAACAGAAGACATGAAATGCATTAAAATAGATAAAATTGGTATAAATTAGTTTCATTCAACAACATACAATAGACATTTTATCATAATTACTAGGTAACTAAATCATTCAAACAAACAGACAAAATTTGGACACCATACTAGACAAACACACCCAATCAGTGAAGTATATCAAATAAACAAACAAACAGACAAACATAATCATTGATTGAAACTAGACCGAATATATGAGCACACCATACTATCATATGATGTTATAAATAATTGACCAACACACCCAATCAACATATAAAAATTCCATCCATACCCGAAGCACGATATATTCCTTGCCGTTCAAGTTTAGTAGCTGGCTTGCCAAAATTCATTACATCGGGCACCAATGGATATGTCCATCTATGAATTATATCGTTGCTGACAGTGTCATAGCTTCGGAAATTATCAATCCTTGCAGCATAGTCTGAGTGGATTTCATGAACAAAAATTTTGTATCCCATTATCTGAAAGAAACGTATGGTTAATTCTTATATGGTGTATACAGAATGCTAAAATTTAGAGAATATGTACAAAAGAAGAATATATGAGTAACATAAATGTAGCTTGTATACCAGATGACTTGGACAAGAAATGTGAGAGTATAAGACTGTGTTCATAAGTTCAATGCATGTCCAAAAATTGGAAAAGATGTCCTAGTATGAAAGCAATCAACATGGCACCTCTGGAGGAATGTAGAATGTCCACAGGAGATATAATTTAGCTCTTTTCTTCCAATTTTTTTTTAAATTCAAAAGTAAACTTCTTGTTCCACAAAGAATTTAAGGAAGAACTTCAGAAAGAATAGCATAGCTCATATTGCTGAAATAATAGTATTTCTCAATTTAGCATTTGGAAGAAAAATTACATCATCAAGCAGCAATCCCTTGACAAAATGACGCCGTAGATGTTGGTAGTCAAAATTGTCTGTAAATAGGCTAAGGACTTCTGGCGAACAGATGTCAATGTAACAATCCTGCAAAAAAAAGATATTATTGACTATTGACCTAATTAGCTAAAAAAATTAATAAGGTTGTCTCAAGCCAGAGCAATGACCATAAAAAGTAATAGCAAAGCAATAATAACAACTGCAAATAGTTCATTAACCAACTGAAAAGATACTTAGATGGGTAACACTCATTTGATTGAGAATGAATAGATCGTTTCTTGGCACAACCCAGTAAGGAGGTAAACATCACTGGAATTCATTAGCTGCAACTAAACAGTAAAGTTTTTCACCGTCATGTATTTAAATACATAAATTTGGTCCTGAAATTACTTATGTCCATTTTTAGCAAATAAGCACAAGAAATCCAACTTCTTTTGAGCAATAATTTAAACTGAGGGTAAAGCAGATATATTGGAAGATAAGGGTTCAACCTGCTTGTCATGGTGCAGAGAGAGGGAAGGATTATCAACAAGCAATGATTTGTCAAGATGTAGAGTTACTTTTGAATGGTCTGCCTTATCCTCATAATACAAAAGTTGCTTGGTATTGGGATCAATGGCCATGAACAGTTCATCGGTACCAAGTCGAGACTGATGGATAGCTGGATTAGGTTTTGACCGTTTAATGACCATAGTCATTACAGCATTACTATCTTTCTTCCTCCTTTCTTTATGCTCCAGAAGTGCCTGAGTAAGCGACATATTGCTTACAGTGTCTCCACTGATCAGGACAAAGTCTCCATGTATCTTCAATATAACAAATTATCCAAATGTGTTACTATACAAAACTAGGTCCCAATGAGCATGAAAAGAGACAATATTAACAACCAACAGCATGACTTGTAAACAGTAGTAAATAATTTTTAATAAAACAGTAAATCATAGAAATAATTACTACAGATATGTGAGGTTCGAAAATTTTCCTATTGTGTTTGGCAAGGCAAATAAGCTATCTTCTAAGTTATTTGACTAGGTTGAAAGCTTGTTTGACCAAATTAGAACTGTTTGGTAAAGGAGCTTAGTTCACTAGCATTTAGTGTTTCAGTAATAGCAACACTCCTGGCTTACTGTTTATTTCTCATTTTTAATTTCACTATCTCATTAAAATTCTTCATTTGTCATTCTTATGTTCAATAGTCCTTAACACCCTCACTTGCTTTCACTCTCATCACATATCATTTCCTTATAATATAAAATCATCAAAATTATAACATACATCCATTTACATTATCTCAATTTATCTAATAAAAATAATTAAAAAGAAAAATAAAATAAAAATTATTATTCAATTTTTTAAGATGATAAATTATTTGAAAAAAAATAATTACTTGAGAATATATACAGCTACCCAAATTTCTAATTACTTATGGTCAAGTAATTAAATATATCACTTTACACTTATCAGCTACTAGTTCAAAAACTAGTTTTACTCAGTTAGTTAGCTTATCAAAGTTTAGCAGACTTATGGATAAGTTTTGTCAAACACAACCTTAAAGAACCTATAGAAGTACAGAGCATGCAGAACTTTACATAATAGAGCTATGCCTCCAAGAAAAAAGAAAAGGTGAGAACGGATTCATATGCTTTAGAAGACTAAAGTTGATTATGATGAAAAGATCTCAGCAGTAAGATTACAATAACCTTATCTAAAATAGGAGGTACTTGGGGGAGTCAATACATGGTAGAAGATGCAAAACATGTAGACAACAGTGCCTTTACTATATCCATAGAACTGCAAGCAAAATTTTAAATAGAAGTCGAATAGAAGACATACCACATTGCGTTCGTATATTACGCGTAGCGCATCTCCGGCGCTCACAGAATTCTGTGACTCAATAGTTGTTACCGTAAAATTTGGTTGAGAGAACCACTCAGATTTCTCCAAATAGTTAATGACTTGCTTGGAATGAGCACAGCAGAAAACAAAAACCTCTTCCACGCCAGCAGACTCGAGCCAGGTCAAGGTGTAATTTATCATGGGAACATTCACGAGCGGCAACAGCACCTTAAGTAACAGGAAAACCAAAATGAATTAGAATTAACTAAATAGTAAATGCATGTTGTGTTGCAAGCATCATTCAAGAACATTCCAAGCTTAGAGGTTATACATACTTTGGGGCGTTCGAGCGTGATAGGTCTGAACTTGGTGGTAAAACTATCAGCTAAGAGAACGGCCTGCAAGGGAACCCGCACCAGTTCGTCGGGGTCCTCTGAAACTGAAACCCTAGCGCCGCTTTTCTTCGGTCCAACCATTTGATCTTGATTTTGATTTCGGTTTTGATTCTCAGCACTCACAATTCCGAAGAAATGCTACTGCACATTCAAGAATCGAGAAAACAAAACCTGAACACTGAACACAGCTTGCCTTGGGCGGAATGCGGAGTACGAGCTATTCCATTTCATTTATTGGAGTTTACTTGCCCGGGATTTATTTAATTTTTATAAATTATTTTTTATTTAATTTTTTTTCTGTAAATCCGCAATTTCCATCACTATTTTTCAAATAAAAAATAAAATGATTTATTTTTGTTTAATTTAAGATTAAATAAAAATATTTGTAATAAAATTAAATTTAAATTATTAAAACATTTTAAGATATATTTATAAATTAATTTAAATTATATATTTTTAAATGTGTTTTATATAAAAATATGAAAATTAATTCTTCAACATTATAATTAAGAGGACTTGAAGATGCATGGTCAATCAAATGAAATGATTTGACTCTAGGGGCTTCCACCATTTTCGCCTGGGATATGGTACTTTTATTGAAAATAATTAATCAAAGTTTTTGATTCTTTAATTTGATTTAATATTAGGTTTTATTTTTTGTTTTTTATATTTTATATTTTTATATTATTAAAAATGTTATTTAAAATTTTCATTACAACAAATTTTATTAGATTAATATACAATTTAAAAGATACACTCTAGGTATATTTTTAGTTTTAAAAGATATCGGTGTATATAATTTTTTATTATATTTATTTTTTTTCCTACAAGATATAAACAATACATGAATATAATTAAATATCTAAATTTAGAGTCTAACGTTTATTAGAAATTAAATAATTTTTTAAATGATAAAAATATAAGTAATTTTATAATATTCATGAAACTAAAAATATTGAAAATTTTAATAAAAGGAACCAAAACTAACAACTTTAATAAAATAAAAAATTAAAATTACAAAAATAATAAAAATTAAATGTCGAGAAACTAGAAATTTGATTAAGTTATAATTTTATTATATCTTACATATGTTTTAAAAAAATTAGCATATTTTTATATAAAATAAATATTAAATAAAAATCTACATATTTATTATTTTCAACATATTAAAGTAATATTTAACACTTTTTAATTTAATGATTAAGATAGTTTACAAAAATAAATTATAAAAAAATTAAAAGTATTCTTAAAAATTCTAAAAAAAAATATATACCAATTAATTTTTTATATTATTTAAATTGATAGAATTAATAAAAGTAAAAAATAAAGAAAATTTTATTCTATATCTTCGATTGGATAGGAAAAGTAAAAAAGAATAGTTATTTTAATATATGAAGACATATTTGTTTTTATTTAAATAAATAGATTATATATGTTGTTGTTAGAAATAACATATTATATAAAAGATAGTACTCGTGAGTCTTTTTACAAATTTATAACTTTCAAGAAAAAAATTTATCCAAGTTAGGAGGGGTTTTAATTTTGTGGAATCAACATCCTAATAATAAGTAATAACACTACTAAGATCCCTTTTTATATTTAAGCAAACGTCTATGTTAAGCATGGCAATTACTTTGGAAGAATAACTTTAAAATTTTTAGATTATTTAAAAATATGATATATTTTTCATTTATTTCATTAAAGTAATGTACCCTTGCTTTACCAACTTTTTTCTGCGCTATAGCTTTTCACGTCTAATACGTATGTTTTTTAAATGATTTAAATAATGCAGATCAATAAAATAAATTTTATCTTTTTAATAAAAATCAAATATTATCAATATATAAATATAAATAGTAAAATTATATGTGATCAATTAAATTGACTTTTTTTATCTTTAAAATAACCATCATCTACTAAAATCCGTTGGTTATACATTATTATAAGTATTATAATAATTAGTGATAATAATTAAGAAGAAAGTAAATATAAGTCATAAAAATAAAAAATGAAATATAATAAATAATGTGATATATATATATATATATATATATATAATATAAGTTATGATGTTGACAATTTAATTTAAATCAATTTATTAGACAAAAAATTAATTTATATGATAAAAATGTACTATGGTTAAATTTGAATATTTTAGATAAAAATTTTTAATTCAATATCATCTCGTATATTAAAAGAGGTTTGAATTAAATGATTTAATTTTTTATATTTTTATTTTAATATAATTAAAAGGTAATAAATAAATATTAGTTTATTGCTATTTTTACTATTTTTAATTAAAATTTATTATTTCATAAAATAAAATTTATATAAAAATATAAAAAATTCTTAAACTTTAAATTCATCAAAAATTAATAAATTTAAAAATATATTAAAATAATAAGATATAATTTTAAAAGAAAAGTCATGAAAAAATAACTAAGTGCCACAGTTTTAGAATATATAGTTATTCAAATTTAAATAAAAAATAATTTTATAAACATAATTATATATATTAATGAGTTTGATTTTAATTAAATTAAATTAATTTTTAAAATTAGATTCAAAATCTAAGTTAATCTAGAAATAATTTTTTTTAATTTAATTGCATTGGATTGTATTAATTTTTTAATAAAAATCTAGTTTAGACACAAACAGCGGTGTCAAAGGTTAATTAGCTAAGTATGAGAAGATACTATTTTAAAGAATTGCTTATACGTGCATGTAGGGATGAAAGTAGGTCGAATCGAGTTAGTGTTTAAGTGTGATCTGTTTAAAAATTTTGAGACCTGAGCCTGTTACTTATTAAAAAATTTTTTTCTATCAAGGTCTGACCTGATTTAAAGCCTACAACGCCTCAAACTTGTTTAAAAGCCTACATTACAAAAAAATCAATAAATAAACTTGAAACCTATATAAATAATTAATTAAAAAAATTTACAAATTTAAAGTCTACAAGATAAAAAGATCATTAAATAGGCCTAAAAAAAATATATATATATATATATATTAATATTATATAAATAAAATATAAAATAAATATTATATAAATATAATATATTAAAATAAATATAAATATATAATATATAAATAGGTACCTGAATAAGTTAAATATGTTTTTTTTATAAGCTTAAGTCTGACTTGTTTATCTAAGAAGACTTTTAAACAAACATGAGCCTATCTATTTATTAAACGAACCGAACTTAACTAGGCTTTAAACGAGTCGGGACGTAGGTTCCTGTCGAACGGTTTTGTTCACTTACATCTCTACGTGCATGTTACCAAGTGTTTCCTAACAGACTCACTTTCACCATCCATAACTAGCTATCCTATTATTATTTTTTAAATAAAAAGTAATTTTAAATTATATTTAAAAATTTTAATTTAATATATATATATATATATATATATATATTTAACTATCACTTTCATCATTTATTTTATTAAAAATTTAATTTTTTTGACATAAAAAAATTAGACTATTAATATTTTATTTTTTTATTCATTTTTCACGTTAATTCCTATTCCCATTTTTTGTTAATAGTGAACTAATGTGTCGTTTTCGTATTTCATAGTAATCTAAATCCGTTCTTTAAATTATTTCAATATTTATTATCACATTTATTCTCCATGATAGAACCTGTAAACTTGTATGGGTAAGATCGTTGGCATGCACATATATCTAAATCTTTCTAAAAGTATTTCAGTCTCTTCTTATTCAAATTTTCAATCTTCAATTTCAACAAATTCACATACAATATTTCTAGTTCTCAAGTAAATCCATCTTTCAATTATCTCACTTGAACCTCCATTTCTCCCCCTCATAACCAACTTGGTCTATCATTAAGATCTTCCTTTTTTAATTTAGCTAGTTAAGGTTGACAATAAAAAGATGAAAGAATGAAAAAAATGAAAGATGAAGTCTTTTTTGTGATTAAGATGTCGGATAGGTGTTTGAGAGCATGGAAATATGAATAGAGTAATTCAACAATTCAATACCAGTTTAGTATGCGCATAGCTTAAAGTTCTGTCAATTTGGGTGTGTTGAAGATTACTACACTACACATTACCAATCTCCACAACAAATGACTTGTATATGACATAAATTACAACACCACGGAAAATATCTTGTTTAAATATTGTCATATTATTCTTTATTTAATATTAATAAAATTGTTGCATGCTCTTTTTTATTGCATTTTTTATTCTATTTAAATTGGATACTTTGTTTGCTATGGTTGTAGGGAACAAGGAGTTTGCTTTCCCTCCTTTTCTCTCTATGTAGCCTATAATTAAATCTCATTAGAAATTGTGATTATTATTTCATTGTTCATGTGATACCTTGCATAATTTTCCAAGTTCTTGATAGTGAATACACCAAGGGAAGTAGATAAATAACATCATTTGGAAAGAAAATTGAAGTATAGGATCTATCTGTTTGATTTTGTTGTTATCTAATGCAAAAAAAATTAAGCTATGCCAAATACTCAATTAACTTTCACTAAGGCATAAATTATCCTTGTCTCATTTTTTATGTTCTAACCAATTTTGTTCCTCGTTACCATTTATTGGCATCCAAACAAAGTGAAAGCATACTTTAAATTCCAAAATATATATCCATCACGGTTCAATTTGTTTTAGTTTCTTTTTTCCTTGTAAACTTTATTATTATTGTTTCTTTTTGTGCCTTTGATGCATTAACAATGTTTTTCTTCTTTAGAAGGAGATGGAATACAGGTTCAAGAATGACTTAATTGGTAGAGAGTCATGCACAATAAAAAAGAACGTTATTATCCCTCATTGTAATTAATAGAAAAGTGTAGTAGAAAGAATGAATCTTTACCATCCTTGAATTATAAATGTGCAGAATTATAGGTATACTTATTCTCTAATTTTACCATTTAATGAAAAGAAAAAAAAAGATTTGTTCAAATTTTCATTAATGTGTCTTTCTTTTCTAGGTGAGCAGTATTTTTGTAGGTGCATGAAATGTAGCTAGAAGATCTCCATCAAATAATTTAAATTTAAATGATTATCTTCATTCTTTGCTAGTGGCAAATATTTATGTTCTTGAATAGGAATTGGTACTTGTCAACATTGATTTCAATAAATAAAATAGCACTGAAGGTTATCAATAATGCATTTTACTTGTCTCTTTCAAATTTCAAGAGATAAGAGAATATGCTCAAGGTATTTTACAATGGGTTTCCAACATCCATCTATAATATTGACATCCCAACCACAAAGACACAATCTTTCTTTCTTTCATCCTTCTATTACCAACCTCAACTACCTAATTTTTTTTTTAAAAATTATGATGGTGAACCGGTTTCTGAAACATGCTATTCATGAGAAAAAAATGAAGGTTTGAGTGTGACAACTAAAAGATGAGTTTTGTTTAAAGTGAAGATTAAAGCGTGTAGAGTAGAAGTGATTCAAACACTTTTACAAAGGTTCAAGTGCATGCCAACGTTTTTGTCCACAAAATTTTATAACAAGTTCTATCGTAAAAAAGAATATTATAATTGTTTTACCATCATCAAAATGAAAAAAACCATAGAGTAAGATTATAAAGTTGGTAACCTATACCATTGACTTTGAAAAACATTTTATGGGAATTTGTGAGTTTTGAATATTTACAATATCCATGATAAATTGCAACAACGAGTGGTGGCAGTAGATGACAAATTATAGTAGTTATGATCATCTGAACGTATAAAACCATAAAAAATTCAATTGAAAATGACAACATTTAAATCTAGTTAGATATCTAACATAGCTGTTAACATCACACATTAACATGTTATTAACAAAAAACAAGGTCAAAAACTAATGTGAATGTGAAATATGAAAAATAATATAAAAAATTTATAACTTTATTTTTTTAAGTTAAGAATTAAAATAAAATTCATCAATAAAATAAAAAACAAAAGTAACTCTCTCTATATATATAGACTCAAATACTATTTTTCTTTTCTTAATTTATGTTAATATCTTTTCCATTCCGTTATCAATAGATAAAATGTTATATACAAGAGTGCTGCCAAATAAAAAAAGTGATGATATACATAAGGTCCATACAAGGCTAGGATGTGTTTTTATGTTTTCATACATATTAATTCTAGCTTCTTTCCATGGATATTACCATTAAATTAGTGTTGCTTTTTCTATGTTTTCTTTCACATTATCAGCTACTTAAATTCTCATCATTATTCTTTTGTATAATCTTTTGCATATTGTCTTTTTTAAATCTCAAATTGATCACTATAGCACTTCACAATTATAAGTTTGATCTTGAAATATATTATTAAAAAAATTTAAAAATTTAAATGAATGTTTGTTTGTTTTCTTAGTTGAAAAATTAAACTACATAATAACTTCTTAATATACTTAGAGTTAAATAAATATATAGGTAAAATTAATAATTAATAATTTAAATTTAACTAAATTATATTTAATATCTAATTAATGTTTGTTAATGTAAAAATGACTATTTTTTTTACTATACAAATGCATGATGATGGTGAATTCAACTTTGCCGTTGAAAATCACGTTTTATATATATATATATATATATATATATATATATATATATATATATATAAAAGAAGCAACTCGGCCGTACCCTACTCAATTGCATCATCATCAATAACCTTAAAAAATGTAGGTGTGATAAGATTTTGAATTCAAGACCGATTGGCTACGAGGAAAGGATCAATGGTAAAGATTGATAACACGGAGGATGTGAGGAGATAAATTAAGATCACATAAGAGTATTTTATTGCTAAAATTTTATATGCACTAAAAGTCATCGTCGAATAAGGAAACTAATTTCATATTAGAGTTGTTGATGTTTAAAATTTAAGATATCATATGAGAATTAAATATTTTGTAATTGGTTATTTAAGGAGTAGAAGAAGATAAATAATGTTTTATATTCATATCCTTCATCTATCGAATCATAACACAAAAATTGCATATTAACGATCAAAATAATTTATTGTAAATTTATTAAATTTAGTTACTAAAAAATTTTGCAATTAATTTTGTCAAGATTATAGTCAAAACCTTAGTTGCAAATTAGTCGCAAATTGGTATAGTAATCAATTTACGAAGTTGATCACAAAAAGATGTACATTAGCAACTGAATAATTTTCTTGTCAAATAAAATAAAAGATATCGTTAAAGAGGTCATCTAATTTATTATAAGAGATTAAATTTATGAATAAAATTTTGATAGTAAAATCAATCGTTAAATATTAATTTTTAAATTTAGTTTTAAATATTTTTTATTGAAACAAATTTTGCAATTATTTTTTTAGAAAATTCAATTTCTAAATTTAACCGTAAAATTGGTTGTTGTTATATTTTTTTGAAAACTAAAATTGTGACTAACTTATGTGACTGAATTATTTGAAGTAAATTTGGTGATTAAATTTCTTTTCGATCGTATAATATGTAACAACTTGACTTTCGAAAGTGATTGGTGGTGATTAAATTTGATCACAAACTATATTTAGGTAATTTTTTATTTTTTTACAAAAATTAATCAAATAAATCTATTTATATTAAATTTATATATAATAATTATTAATAAAAATTATAAATACTAAAATTAAAAATTATTGAATAAATAAATTGATATAAATATCGTAAAGTCCATATATATGTAAATAAATACAAATAACTATCAATTCAATTCATCTAAAGTTGTTATATAATGAAAAACAACTAAATATATCAATGTGAAATATACAATCATATAAAAATTATAGATAAAAAATGAAAATCGACACTAAAAGATTTATTATCATGATGACTATATTCAATAGAAGCATTTATTGTTGATTTTCAAAAAAATTTATTGTTCGTATAAAAATAGTGTTACTCTAAAGCCTCCATTTCAGAGCAATAGAACATCACAGTTTTAAATAGTTCATACATGTGTGCATTGATAGTATATTTAACTTAAAAGTCAGCTAAGTGAGATCGTGCCCAGGATTAAGTAGCTACAAAAAATTTTATACTCTTAATCTGGTTTAATTTATTGCTTAGAACGTAATACAAAGGTTGTGTAAGTTTTGCGTTCGTTTTGGGTTTCGTTTGAATGTATGCTTGCATATTAAAACTCTAACTTTTAGATGTAAAAAATTTAATTCATTTATGTTGTGTAAAAATTGTAATAAAATTTCTTTTGAATGCTGTGATATTTGACCATTTAGTCAAATTTTGCATATATATTTAAAATTTGACATGAATACAAAAGAAAACTTTAATAAAAAAAAGCGATGTGAATATGTGAATTCTACCTTATAGTATTAGAAAAATACTAAAGAAAAATGTTTAATTGATGCAAGTGTTAAACAATGGTGTTAAAAGAGAAGTTATTTACTGAGCTATGAGATAATTTTTGTTTTCTCTTTTTAGTAATAATGAAATTCTAAAATCTATTAATATTATTTTTAATTGATTGAATAATATTATATTTTTAAAATATTTTAATATTAAATAATTAAAATGCTAACTTAAAAGATTAATAGATAGAAAAGGTTATTGTTGTGCTAAATTAAAATCTAAATGATAGAAAGGTTCTAAATAATAAAGTTAGTGGTCTGCTTAGTATTAATAGTTTGAAAATTTGAATTACTTTTAAAAAGTAAGTTAAATTAATATTATTTTTAAATTATCTTAAATTTTATATAAATATTTTAAAAATATTTTAAAAAAATTATCCAACTTTTCAAAGATCTTTACTTTTTTATTTTTATTTACTCGTATAATTTATCTTACAAGCATTTAGTATCTCTTATAAACACATTTTAAATTTACAAATAAATTTTATTTTATGATTTAAAAGTAAATTAAGTGTCTCTCAAAAGTATTAAGATACATTAAGTACATCTCAAACATACTATATTCATATCTTCTCTCAAAAGCACCATTAATAATGACTATATATCTCTTTCAAAGGTACATCAAGTGCATCTCAAATATACTATCTATTTCAAAACAAACATTATACCATACCATAGGATAAAATTATAACGTAAAAAAATAATCATATAACTTAGTTTGACCAAAAATTGGATATTCATCGTACTTTTCTTTATCTCATATACAAGGAGAAAACATATCTGCTCGATAAATCTAAATCATTTTTTTATTTAATCCTTTAGTAAGAGGATTAGTAAGATTTTTTTACTTTTTACGTATTTAAAAAAAATTACACCATTATTAATCAATTATCAAACAACATTATATCTAACACATGTGTATTTTTCCTTTTCATTATATTATTAGCTTATTCATTGTTTGTTTATGAATCATAGTCAAGTAATCCCATTGGGTACATGGTATTTATAATAGTTGAATACTTAGAAAGTTATATTTAACAGAAAATATTATAATATTTAATAATTATATCACAATGACTAAAAAATAAATAATAACAAATTATTATTGTAAATTGTTGTCACAATTATTATCTTTTAGTAAATATTTACCAATAATATGTAATCAATACATCAAAATATTAATTTATTATAATATTAACCTATAACCAGCAAAATTCTAAATTCTTGTTTAATTTAGTTAAATAAAGGATAATTATTTATATTATACATTGGATCCATCAAGTGAAATAGATAAGCTCCATGGTTAACTCTTATTTTATTTTTCTTAGTTAATTGTAACATTTTTTATTTTATCGATTTCTCCATAGCTAGTGGACCAAGTTAATAGTTCTCTTATTTGTTGATTGCTACTATTCCTTTATTATAAAATTTGGACCATATAAAATAATTTTAAGTTCTATTAAGAACCCAAACATTATTATCCTTTAAAACTTTTATCGGTAATCATCTATCTTTAGAATCTAAACATTACTATTCTTTAAAACTTTGATAGGTAATCATCTATCCCTTAAGAGGATCTTCCTCTCCTGTAGGATTTACTATCCATGGTAAATAGATTCTATTATTTTTTAATAAAAATACCGATAATCTTCTCTTCTTCTCAATTCTCTATACTATTTTTTTTATATTTTTTTTACACCCTTTCCTATTTTTTTTATCTATTTATTTTTTATTTATGCAACTTTTATTTTTCATGATCTTTCTTCAAAATTTGTTGTTTGACAATTCCTCTTGATTTTGATGACTTTTTTCATTACATAAATTTAAAACATGGCTAGAATGATAAAGTTAGCTAAGAAACATGGCTAGAATAATAAAGTTAGCTAAGCAACAAAAGAAAAAGAAAGAAATGGACAATAGGTCTTCTCTTTCTTTTGTTAATTTTTCTAATTTTTTGTTTTGTTTTATATATATTTTGAACAATATATTATGCTTAATAATATTTCTTAGTTGAAATATTTGTAGTTTTATTTTTAAAAAAATTGATTAATCTTTAATAAAATTAACTGTTAAATTAATGGATAAATATAAAATAACAAATAAAGATAAATTATTCAACTTGAATTTAAGTATTATAATTTTTTATTAATTATTAATTTTAAAATTTGTATTATTTAAATTAAAATTATTATAATAAAAATAAGTTTAATATTTTTTAATTTATTCTTATTTATATATTTTATTTAAAATATTATATAAATAAATGTATAATTATTTTAATGAATATATTATAAAAAAATATTTTGAAAATTTTATTTATTTATTTTCTTATTTATTATATATTTTTAAATAAATATTTTTTATTTAAAATTAAAATATTTATATTTTATAAATACATTTTAAATAATATTTCTATATAATAATATTTATTTTATCTTTACAATTTTTAAAACAAATATTAAATATTTTTATTTTAAATAATTTAAATAAAATATTTAATAACTAAATTAAATATATAATATTAATTAATAATATAAAAAGCAATATTTTATAAGAAACAAAGATTATCAAATTTACAAAAAATAAAAATAAAATACTCACTTTTAGCTATAAGTTGAAATCTTAAAATCTACTAAAGATAGCGTTAAAAAAATTTATTTCATCTAATTTTTAAAACATTAAAATAACAACTATGCTAAACACAGACAAAATCGTCCTAAAAAAAATTGAACTAGCTATTTGATTTTTTGAGATAAAATGTAATACCAAAACACACTATTAAATGTGAGTATCCTTACGTTATCTTAAAAATTGAGCCAAATGCCACTTTTGATGGCCAACCGAGACTAAACTCATCGAACCTAGCAGAGATTAGAAACTACAGTGGCTTTGGCAATGATCCTTCCGAACACCGTAACCAAGTTGATCTTGGTGTATGTTTCCCAAGTAACCTTACTGTCTGAATCCTCAAGAATAACTAAGAAGGTGTGGTGGTTGAGTGAGCCTGCTCCTAGGTGACGGCCATTTTCGTCTCTGCTTTAATAAACAGAGAGTGAGATGCATTCCTTTCATCCAGACCATGCACATATTGGCTTATCACTAGCAGGAGGGGGCTGTGCATATCAGCTTCTGGGCCTTAATGGAAGAGCCATTTTGATGCTTGTAGTGGTGTTGGGCTCTCAAGGAAGGATTGCATAGTCTTCAGCAAGGCATTCCTTATTAACTACTGTAACCATAAACTCGTGACCCTCTGTTTAGCAGCATGAATATAGTGGTGCACGTATCATGTTCTTGGGTCTTCGTTTGAGGCTAGAATCATGTTCACCACCAAAGAAGCCTAGAAAATTCTGGTGGTCTGTGACTCTCGGTCACCTCATTAATTTTCAATTGCAGGACTTTGATGAGATGGATTTTAGTTGAAATAACAGACGCACAACTCATGATTCTGTTACAAAATATGAGAACTTTTAATTCATCTTAAAAGTGATGGCTTCTGAGCTCAAATCCAAATTATAAGTCGACATTAAACAGAAATTTGAACTATCTTTTAAACACTCCTATCATGCATTAGAACAATTAAGAATTTTAAGCTCTCATTGAAGGTGAAAATGCATGCATAACTTAAGCAAAATTCGCACAAGGGCTCAAGTATCATCTTTGTTCAAAGTTTCCAATCTTGACCGAGCTGAAAGAAGAACTTACAGTGTTCAGAACCTTTCTTGAAATTTGCAAATCTCTGTGATTCGTTCTCATGCTTTCAGAATCAAAGGAATTGTAAACTCTAAGAATGGAATCAGAGCGGAAAATCACAAGAATTAATTTTAATGAGTATCTCTTACCACTCTATGATTCTGGTTATAACCTACACTCGAAAGACCTCTACGTTTGTCCTATGCATAGATCTAATACTCAAATGAATTAACTAAAGTACATGCAAGTTGAATTCTGAATTTGCGATTCAAGAAACTTTTGCTCTTATGCATGAAAATAATTGAAGGATTCGAGATCTTATCTTATTCTCTTACTGAGAATTCTTGTCAGGTGATTCCAAGGATTTTGAGATCAAGGACAGTTAGCCTCCGCCAGTGTGAGAGAGAGGCAGAGAAAATGGAAAGAAAACCCAAAAACTGAGAAAGTTTCCAAAATTCTCCTGCAGAATTTCTCAAGTGATCCCCCTCCGAAAAAAAATCCCCTTTTTGTGCATGCATGCACCCTTTTATATACCTTTTCTATTACATTATTATTATTATAATTTATTTATTTTTGTTATTTCAGTTTTTTTTTATTTCTATTTTTATTTTTGATATGTTTCTTCTTTTTTTGTTTCCTTTTTTTATTTTATTTTTCTATTTTATTATTTAAATTATTATATTTTTTCAGATTTTATTCCTCTTTTTTTTTGTTTTTTTATTTATTTGTTTATTTTTTAGGATTATTTATTTATTTATTAATTTCTATTTTTTCTTACTTTTTTCAATTTTTGTTTTTAGTTTTTTTTCTTTCCTCAACAATTATTATTTATATATATTTTTTATTTCTTTTTAATATCAATTTTTTTTACAAATTTCTTTTTTTTTTTATTTTTTTCCTATTTATTCCTAATCCAATCTTTTTCTTTTTTGTATTTTATTTTTGTCTCTTTTTGTTATTTTTTGTTATCTTAATTTTCTTTATTTTTTATGTTGTTTTCTGTTTATTTGTGTCTCTGCTTTCTGTTTATTAATCCTAATATTTATTAATTTTTTAAATTATCATTTATTTACTAATTAATTTTTAGAATGAGGTCTCAAACATAATTGAGTGTTTACACTAATTTTGACACTTCATTGAACAACACAAACATGACATGCATGCTCCGGTTGACCAACAACAGTACTAAGAATATAAACTCATCCAACGGTAACAAAAGTTCCCTGTGAACTTTGTTTAATCAAACAATCCTATAAAATATAAATTAGTAGTAGTATATATATGTGTGTATATATATATATATATATATATATATATATATATCTTCTAAGTTAATTTATAAAAAAAATTACTTAATTTTATAATTATTTACAATCTTCTCAGCAACAATGCGAGATGGTTTCGATGTATACCCTCTTGAAGGATTTTGTCGTGCTCTCTTCCATTTCTCATGGTGTATGAGTAGAAATAGTGGAGATAGAAGTGCTGAGGAGTCTTCTTGAGATGATTATTCATGTTCTTTTAACTTTTACTCAATCAGTCTTCCCTTTAGCAACTCATAACCTTCCCTTTAGTATATGTATGTATGGATGTATTTATATATTGGTGAGATGTGTCTTGAAACCCCTCCAACATTCATCAGCAAATGAAAAGCCACTTCCTTTTTAACAAGCTAGTATTTAGCACATCGTATGTAAGCTACATAAAATAAGAGATGTAATTAGTTAGTAAACCATGAAATCATGATAGTTTTTCAAATTTGATTTTTCACTCAAAGTTCTACATAATCCTAATCCTTCTTCAAATACTAGCTTTGCTCTATCCAAGGAGGGTTACATAACTCTTAAACATTGTTTTGTTTAGCCCTGAAGGATTCCTAGTGGCCTGATGAAAATCTATAGGAATCCTTTGGTCACCATTTCAGCTAAAGTTAACCCCCTTAAACATGTGACTCGTCTTCCTTTCTTTTACCAAGATTGGGTATTGGACCCACTTTAGGAATGAGGGTTCTCAAATAGGTCATCCATGTGACTGTTGAAACATGTAAAAAGTATATGTTAGAAACTATAATAAATATAAAATAAGTAATAAACATTTTAAAATAAGTAACAACAAACATGGATTGATGATTTAATAAAATAAATAACTAACTTGTATCATAAAGGAACATTTTTCTATATCCCTTCATGAGGATTATCTCAAATAGCATGTATATCATCAATTTCCTTTTTTTCATTGACAGTAGCTATCCTTGATGAGAAGGAAATTTGAGAAATATCAACAATTTTTCAGATTATTAGTATCATCACTACTAATTATGGTTGTTCCTTGAATAACGACTGATCATCTTTTGTTGGAAGGATCTTCAACATAAAATACTTGTTTTCTTGGTGGACTATGATATGGTCATCTCTATAAGCTACTTTATGAAGGTCAACCAATTTAAATCCTAATTCATCAACTTGTAAACCACTGTTACTAACAACTTACTTACATTTGAAAATATGCACTCTAGATTTAGTGTAATCAATCTCCTAAATATATTTAGTGACTCCAAATAAGATATGGATGAAAGAACATGATTTTTATCTTTAGAACTTGACAAGTGCATCAACTTAGCTACCACCATAACTCTACTATTTTGCAGGGTGTTTTTATCATCTAAGACTTTGTGTAAAATGAAAAATAATTGATATCATTTGCACTCCAACATATGACATTAAAGATTAGGTCATTTGCTAGCCACTTCAATGTATTAGAGACATCATCATTCTTCTTAATGGTTTCATCAAACCAGGTTAAAAACATTTTATTATCCTTATTCAAGTTAATGGCTATAGGCTTAGGATTTGGTATCTTGAGACTAGTTCTCATGATTTTACCTATTCTAGTCTTAATCCAAAATTTTTATTATATTTTAAACAACTAACCAGCATTATTCCACCAATGAGAATGGTCACAACATGAGATATTCAAGAAGGATTCACAAATTATCCCACAAGCACCATTTTCATGCATAAAAAAGTATTTATTGAGCTTTGAAAGGGTGTCTTTCTTGTTTGGATACAATTTGGGAGGATTTATTAAGCTTTGAAAGAGGAAGAATTTCTAGGTAGACATTTTGTCACCTAAAATTTTAAAAGTATAGCTCTAAATATCAACCAATTAGTGACCATAGAACTCAAACATACAAATATTTAGCTCGTAATAATTTAACCAAAGTAAAGGATCGTATGAC
This sequence comes from Canavalia gladiata, assembly GCA_037954105.1. Lineage (NCBI taxonomy): Eukaryota > Viridiplantae > Streptophyta > Magnoliopsida > Fabales > Fabaceae > Canavalia > Canavalia gladiata. The sequence continues at coordinate 19,129,368 of CM075661.1, read as the reverse complement.
AAAAAAAAATATATGTACACATGGGCCATTACTAAAATGTTCAGAAAAAAGGTCTCACCAATATAAATTATTGTAAAAAATTGCACCAACTCTGAATAAAAAATTGCAACAACAAACAAAATTGCTATAACCTATTAGAAAATAAGGTCAGCACATGAATTAAAAGAATAATGGATTTATCCATTAATATTATGATCAATGATTACAAATTCCATGAAAAAATATATTTAAATTTTCCTTGGATAATGTAGATATAAATTTGAGGTACATTAAGATGACAAAATTGCATGAATTAAGACTTCCTATCAAATAATTTCATAAATATTGGGTGCTAATGCATTTCTTACTATAAAAAAGTATTGCAAATTAGATAATTTCATATCAATTTTATAATTCTATTAAGGGTTTAGGACTTTCTAAGTCTCGTCATGAGGGAAGACACGAAGGTAAAGGTACACGAGGCATAACTGTAAAAATCATGGATCATGCAGAAGTCCTTCAAGCATATTTGTATATTTTGAATAATATCGACGAAGTTAAACCTTACTTATCTACTCATAAATCCATTATAAGGGAAAAGAATTTTCGAATGAATGAGAAATAGTTGTTGAATGAGCATAACAAAACGTTCTTAACTTGATTTGATGAAACCATTAAGAAGGATGATGGTTCCTCCGATACATTGAAGTAGCTAGCAAATGATCCAAACTTTGATATCATATGTTGGAGTGGATACAGTATCAATCATTTTTCCTTATACAAAAAGTCTCAGGATGATAAAAGTACCATGCAAAATAGTGGAGTTATGGTGGTAGCAAAGTTGATGCATTTTTCAAATTTCAAAGATAAAAATCATGTCATGACTTCCATATCTTACTTTGGAGTGATTGAAGAGATTTGGGAGATTGATTACGTCAAATTTAGAGTGCCTGTTTTCAAATGCAAGTGGGTTGATAGTAATAGTGGTTTGCAAGTTGATGAATTGAGATTTACATTGGTTGACCTTCAAAAAGTGGCTTATAGGGATGACCTTTTTATCATGATCCACCAAGCAAAACAAGTGTTTTATGTTGAAGATTTTTGTAAAAAAGATGGTCAGTCGTTGTTCAAGAAAAGATGATAGTTGGTAGTGATGACACCAATGATTTGTCAAATATTGATATTTCTTAAACTCCTTTCTCATCAATGATAACTAATGTCAATGAAGAAAATGAAATTGATAATATACATGTTATTCAAGATGATCATCATGAAGGAATATGAGAGAATGTTACTACATGATACAACTTGTGAACACCCAATTATGTCCGAAACCCCCATTTTTAAATTAGTTATTAAATAATAATATTCAATTTAAATAATTTAAGTAAAAAAATCAGAAAAAAAGAAAAAGAGGAATAAAAATAAAAAAAGGAATTTCAATAAAAATAATAATAAATAAAAAAAGAGAGAGAAAAAAAGAAGAAAAAGTAAAAAAAGTAAATAAGTAATAATAATAGAATAAATAAACAACAAAAAGAAATTTAAGAAAAGATAATAAGAAAAAATAAAAAAATTGTAAAAATATATAATAATAATAATGATAATAATAAATTAATTAATTAATTAAAAATTAAAAAAATAGAGAAAAAATTCAGTTAAAAGATGGTTACAAATTAGGTAGGTTAGTTACAAGTTAATTAAAGTTAGTTAGAAGAAAAGAAGAAAAAAGGAGAAAAATAAAAATGAAACTAAAAGAAATTAATAGAAAAAGAAAATAAATAAAAATGGAGGGAGAGAGCGGACCTGCCAAAAAATTTAAAAAAAACACAATAACAAAATTAAAGGAGGAGGGGGGGAGCTGATATAAAAGAAAAACAGAAACAAGAAAAAGGGGGGATTCATTTTGAAAGAAAATTTTTTTCCTCATTTTGGCTCTCGGCTACTAGAGGATCTTGGGCTTCTCTCAGATCTTCCTCTCCGACACGGAAAACACAAAAGATCAGCATCAGAGTGACTTTAGCCTAAGGAAGATCCTGGAGCTAGCAGGTGCATCTTCTTGCCTTGGAACTTTGGGAACGAATCACATAAATTCATAGCTCCTCTCTGCAAGATCTCCAGGTAACACCATGAGCTCCTATATATGCCTTCATGAAGAATTCTTGAATCTTGAACCGAAATGATTCTAAAAATGTAGCTAGACTCTTACATTTTTGCAAGATCTCTAGTTCACATGATCCTTAACCAGATCAGCATGGAGAATCAGTCATAGACCTAAGAATTGTGCATCTCTACATTTTTGTTGAAGTTTCAGTAATAGTGAGTCATAATTGTCATGTTGTTTTCATCATTGTCAAAGCTAAACCTTGAGATCCCTCTAAGAAAGCATACACAACTCTTCATTGCATTAGGAGTAAAGAAATTGCATGTTTAATTAAGAGATACAGATCCTAGGCCGTAGGAAAAACTGATCAGAAATCAATTGAAGAATAAACATAAACCGTTCAGTTTGAATGATAAGCAGAATTTTGAATCATATGCTTTTTATGAATTCTTTTCCTGCTATTTATGCCTGGTTCTATTTGGTTGAAGTTGATAACATTCAATCAAGCTCAAACAAAGGAGCAGCAACCTACAATTAGCTTCAATTCAGTAGTTTTCGTTTAGGAAATCTTTTATTAGAATTAGAGGTCAATAACAGTAAGCTTAAGAGCCATCACTTGAGAGTGCACAAGTAAACAAAGGTCACGTAATCCGCATCAGTTAATCTCGTGGACCTTTCTTTCCTCTCTCCAAGACAACAAGCTTAGTGGTATAGGTACTGGTTGTGTTACTTTTGATATGTTTTGTGACGAGCACTTGTTATGCTAGCTAAGGCAGTCGGGTCCCTGGAGATAAATCATAGTTCAGCCACCAAGGAACACAGTGAATGGCTCATAATAATGTAGTTGTGCTCAAAATTCATTGACTGGTTTCCCCATATTTCCCCTCAAGCCACACAAAAACTGTTTGTGCATCAACAGGTCTGATCTTAATTTCCTTGCCTAGTAGATGAGTGAATTAAAGCCCATTTCTCAGTTTAACTAAGCTCTGGAAGTCCTGAGTAGATTTCACGTAATCTTGAGACACCTACCTCTGTTGGTTGTGCATGCATGTGAGGGTTAGTTGTACTTCCACAAAAAAGTGGGAAGATGCTGGGTCTTAAACTGCCTACTGTAGAGCACATTAATAGGGGAGGTTATTCTGCAGAATGCTAAAATGTATTAGGACCAGTTGGATGATTAGTGCCTGCATGTCACTTTTTGAATAATGTAATGATATGCTCATATATAAAAGACCATGGAATCTGATCACAGGTTTACACGTCCCTGCATTCCTACTGAAGTTTCAGTGATGACGAGCCATAATTGTCGTAATGTCTTCACCATGCTTACTGTTAGAAGTCAAGCAGCATATATACTGGTACTACACGCTGAACGCAGTCCTACTTTTTTCTTGAACATGATGGACTAGAAATGCACCACTCAAGTTTAAAAGTCTCCTTGAACATGATGGGTTGGAAATGCACTTGTTCATATGATGTCCTTTGATAGTGCAATAAGTTCTGTAGTATTAGCCTCGAAAAGTTGTGTTGTTTCACTTGATAAATTTCCGCATAGGCCTGCGATGGGTTGATTTTTTTTTCTGATCTGATTCAAAACGGGTCGCACGTCATAGTGGGCCAAAATCAAGCTGACTTCCTTCTTATTTGGGCCACACTATTGGGCTATACTAGTGGTTGTCCTTTAATTGGGCCCTTCTAAAATCAAACCAAAAGTTTAAATAGAAATATTAATAATCTAAATTAAGCCCACTTCCCCTTGTTTTTTTTTTAAATTTATTTTTCTTAAATTAGGTTAAGCCCAACTCCTTTTTTTAATTGGAAATCAATTTCCTTTTCTGAATTTGGGTCAAGCCCAATTCTCTTTTTATTTTAATATCAAATTCATTTTCTTAATTTGGGTCAACAACAATTCTTATTTATTTGAAATCAATTCTTTTATTTTAAATCAAGTCCTTTTTTGTAAATTTGGGTCAAACTCAATTCTTTTTAAAATGAAATCAAATCTAATTCTTCTCTTCAATCATTAAATCATGTTTTCTTTTAACTTGGTAGAGATTTGTTGAGACTCGAAAGGATCCTGCATTCGTTGTATGCATCTTTATAAACTTTGTGTTTATTTTTAATGGACCAATATAAGGTTTATTATGTGTAATTGATTTGATTTCTTATAATAAGAGAAAAGAAAGAAGACTCAACAAATTTCTGCCAAAAACTATTACCCCCATACATTATCTTGTGCATGTTATGAGTTGCTTGGGGAAAGACTCATGGAGAAAAAGTTGAAAAAATGTCAAAAATCATCTGACGTAGACCCATCTACACTTGTCTCCACCATCTCTACCCATACGCCATGAGAAATGGAAGAGAGCACGCCAAAAGGCTTCTAAGGATTGTTCATCAGAGCCTTCTCACATTGTTGCTGAGAAGATTGTAACTAATTAGAAAATTTAACATTTTTTATTTAGCTTAAAACATGTATATTATTGATAACAACAATTTTTTTATTTTGTAGATTCTTTGGTTGAATAAAGCTCACAGGGAGTCTTTGTTCCAACTAGATGGGTTGATATTCTGAGTACTATTATTGGCCAACCAGAGCATCCAGGTCGTGTTCGTGCTATTGGACGAGGTGTTGGTATTAGATAGTATTTTGGTTTATCTTCCGCACATGCCTCCAAAGAAGGACTGATGTCAAGAGATGAGTTGGGGGTCATGAGAGAAGACATGAGGAAAGTGCTAAGCAAATTCATGATGATAATGTTAGAGTGATGGTTGAACGGGTTGAAGATGAAAATGCTCTTATTCCTATGCCTACTGAGGAGGTTCATGTCGTAGGGCAAGCCCCTAATCATTTTATTTTATGGCTAAGGAGACTTATGCAATGAGCTCAACCTAAGGTATTAAATAATTTTGTTCTATGTTACTAATTTATAAATATATATTTCTTAATATTTTCTAAATTCGTTTTAGGTTCATATGGAAGATCTTGGAAAGAATATTGATTTCAGTTCTAAAAAAGATCTTATTGGTCCTGGTCAAAAGAAACTTGAAGTTGAGTTTCTTACAAGTCTGTTTGGTATTGCTATTAACTTGGATGACCAACCTTTACAAATCATTATAGAACCAGATATTACAGGGAAACCCACTATTATCCCCTTCTATATTACCAAGAAGGATATCTTGGAGCTAATTGTGGGTAATGATCTCCTATGTATATCAGTTCTACAATTATGGTTGATGTAAGTAAATTTCTAAACCTTCGTTGAAATAATTAAGTATAAAAGTTTAACATATGAAAATTATTCACAATATTAGACACCTGTATCGCATCTGTATGCAAAGAGGGAACTTACACCTCTATGAATTTCTTGATCGGGTTCATATATAGAAAACCAGGAACAAGGTAAATGACATACAAGGGCACCTTAAGAGTAGATTGGAAATTGATAATGACTATTACTTAGCACCTTATTTTCAATTGTAAGTCAATACTTACAAGTTTTATTTAACAAATTCAATTAAATTTATAATTTTTGTTCATTTTCATCCATATTTTGTAGGGTCCATTAGTAATTAATATTATTTGTCCAAAGTAGAATGTAGTTGTCTTTCTATGCTCTACTTGGAAAAAACCAAAGAAAGACATAAATGACATTATAAATGTGTAGTTTTTAGGATTTTGGTATTTATATTCATTATTTTTATTTTCAAAGGTATTCATTTGGTTTTTATTTTATTATAAAGCATTGTTAAAAGGGACACATTTATCTAATATTAAAAATCCTTCATGGATAAGTCTATGTGTAAGTACTTTATTAAAAATTATTCAATTATTTTATATTCTTTTATCTTTGTATCATTATCTCTAATTATATTTGATATTCTTTTCTATTTTTTTGAAGTGCCCAAGACAAGTTGGAGGAACTAAATGTGGATGTTATATGATGAGACATATGTTTCATATTGTCTCAGCATCTATTATTGATTCTTGAAATGAGGTAATTATAATTGTCATAATTTAATGATTTTATTTTAATTCATAACATGATATTTTCTCTAATTTCATTCAAAAATATTTGTAGATATTTCAAAATCCCCACCCTCTAACCAATGAAGAAATTGATGATGTTAGAAGACGTTGGAAGGAATTTATGATAAAGGTGGTCAATTTGGGTTGATTTGATGTAATTTTAAGTTATTTTATTTTTGTAAATTTAGATTTGATAATAAATATTGATATATTTAGTTTAAATAAATAGATTTTGTGACTTTTGTATTGTCTGCCTATCCATTATGGTTGTATATGCAAATATTATGAATAAATAATACGGTAATATGTCTAAACGAAATAACCATTTAAAAAAAATACTTTCTACATCAGTTAAGACTATAACTAATGTAAAAAGTGATTTTCTACATTCGTTAAGACTTTAACTAATGTAAAAAACTCTACTTTCTACATTAGTTAAGACCTTAACCCATGTAAAAGCCCTACTTTTTACATTGATTGAAACTTAAATCGATGTAGAAAGTAGGACTTTTATATCCGTATCTATATCGATCCATCTTCTTAGCTGACGTAGAAAGTCAATTTTTTACATCGATTCATAGTCTAATCAGTATAAAAAGTAGAACTTTCTATATTGATTGTAGAACCAATGTAAAAACTCTTATTTTGTATATCATCACTTCTATATTGCTCAAATAACTAATGTAAAAAATTCATAACAACCGATGTCAAAATATCATTTTCCACCGGTGTTTACCTTGACGTTGAATTGTGAAATTTCCAAAATTTGAGCAAACAATATTAATTTAAAATATAAAATGTTAATTAATAATAATATAAATGTAAAAATGTAATAAAAAATTAGTATTCTCAAATATGATGAATAAAAAAAATAATAAATAAATGACTAATTATTATATTATATACCAATAGCATAATATATAAAAAAATATAATATGTATTCATACGAATATATGATATAAAATACTTATTTTAAAATTAAAATATTAAATAAACATAAAAAAAAAATATTTAAAACTTCATACATTCCATCTAAAAGTATGAAGTTTCTCTATTGGACAGATATAAAAAAAATAGCTCGTAAATAATAATATTCAACTTATTTCTAATCAAAGTTTGTTATTTATTTTTTTATTTTATGTTTCATGGTCATATGAAATATAAAATATAAATTATCTTATTTATATTTGTGTTGAATAGTAAATTTTTAAAATAACATATATGAAGGTATTAGTGGAATATAAAACATAATTTAACTATTATACTTGGCCTTTTATTATCTATAATTATTTATTTCAAATTTAATAACTATAATATATGTTTTGCATTGTATAAGTATTATCTTTTAAGGCTAACAATTAATGTGGATAAACATTTAAATTTTTTTAAAATTAAATAAATGACAATATTAATTATTTCATATAAATGGTATTTATCATATGAACCTTTGTAACAAATTATATTTATATTATTATTATTATTATTATTATTATTATTATTATAATAGTTTAAAATTAAATTAACAAATATCATGATGATTGTAACTGTATTTTTTAAGATTTGAAAAATGTTAAAAAATAAATCAAATTTACATATACAAGATTTATTTTAATTATAAATATGTATATGTAAAAATTAATTATATTCAAAAGAGTTTGAATATTTTTGTTATTTTAATACAAAAATAAATATATTAATAACTTAAAAAATAAAGAAGAGATTTCTTTTACATTTCCATTGACAAAATATTTGGTACATCCTTAATTGTCGTAGCTAGTAGGATCATCTTAATATTAATTTAAAATATAAAATAAGTTAATTAATAATAATATAGGTTTTAAAAATATATTGAAAAATATCAATATTTTTCAAATATTAAGAATCAGAGAAAAATATATATAAAGACTTACACTATAAATAAATATAATCACATAAAAAAATATAACACAAATAAACGCGCAAATATATAATGTAGAGCACTTATTTAGATAATAATTAGTAATCAAAAGGGAAGTTGATAGGAGAACATGAGGAAAGCATTCAATTCTCGGATAACTCCTCAAGGTTGTTATGTTTGTGTGCTGCATTTTTTATGTTTTATTTGACACCCATCATCAATCTTGAATGTATTACCTTTACATATTACTACCTTCGTTAAAGTTTCAAATTAAGTTTGTGTTTGTTTATTTTTTTATTTTTTTTATTTAAAAAGTCAAATTGCATCATATTAACTTCTTAATGTACTTAGTAGTAAATGAGTAGAAAGGTAAAATTAATAATTTAAATAGGTTATATTTAATATGTAATTATTACTTTTTAATGCATAAATGGTTCAATTTTTTACTGTAAAAGTAAATAATAACATTCAATTCAGAAAATATAAGTGAAATTACTTGATAACACTATGGTGGGAGGAGCAATTTCCAGAAAATATTATCGTGATCACTTCCATAGATCATCAACAATAATCTTACAAAGGATAGAATTAATTACATTTCTAATTCAAGACCAATTGGCATTGATAAAAGTCTAAAAATAGCGACAACTTATATAATGTGCGCCAATAAGAAGTGTTTATTATTATCTTGAAACACTAGTTAATTTAACTTTAAAATAAAATTATTATTATATTAATTTAAAATATAAAATAAATAAATTAATAATAATATATATAAAACATGTAATGAAAAACTATCAATATTTTTAAATATGAGGACTCGAGAGAAAAAACTAACTATTGTACTATATATAAATAAAATAATATAAAAAATATAACATACACACCAAATATACAATATAAAATATTTATTTTAAAATGAAAACATAAATTAACATAAAAAAAAAAGTATTTTAAACTTTACAATCCATTTAAAAGTATGAAATCTCTTCATCAAATAACATAAAGGGAATAACTGTCAAATAACATAACAGAAATAACTCATGATAATAATATTGAACTTGTTTATGATTAAAAATTATTATTTATGATTTTTTTTTATGTTTCATGTTCATATGAATTATTAATTATATATTATTTTATTTATTTTTATATTAAATTGTAAATATTTAAAATTATAAATATATATATTTAATTATTAGTAAAATATAAATATATTTTAACTATTATCATTTGGTCTTTTTTATTTGTAATTATTTATTTAAATTTTAATAACTATAATATATATTTTATGTTGTATAGATATTATATTTTAAGGTTTAACAATTAATATGAAGAAAATTTTAAATTTTTTAAAGTTAAATAAATGATAATATTAATTCTTTTTGGTATAAATGATATTCAACTATGTATGAAAGTTTGTAACAAATTATATTTACGTTTTTTAATTATTATTATTATTATTATTACCGCAATCAAAATTATGATGAGATGATAAATTTTTAAAAATAATTTCTTTAAAATGATAAAAATGTAAAATTATCATCAAATTTTTAAAAAATATTTAAAAATTTAATAAATTCTAATTCAAGAGTTAGTTATAAATAGAAAAAAAAATTCATTCTTTCCCAAAAACAATATTCAACTTAAATATAAAATTTTAAAATAATTTTAAAAAATTTTATTTGATTGTTTTTAATATGAAAATTAAATATTTAAATAATATATTTATATAAAAAAAATATAAAAAAATATAATATATATAGAAAATAGATTTACAAAACTTTTGATCTTGCTATTGGGTATTCCTAATGCGATGAAAAACTCAACTTACATAGTTCTATTTAATAATTTATTCTGAAAATTTATAAATAAATAATTTCTTGAAAAAGAATTTATGGAGTATATGATAGACAAAAAAGAAGGATCAATCAAAGATGAACAAAAATAAAAAAGGATTGTGAAATAAGAAAGGTAGAAATAAAATAAAATAAGGGATAGATAAAATCTGGTTTTAAGAGAGCTCTGATCACAACTGAAGTGATTCACCCCTTAGAGTGAATCTGAACGTCAAAATGTTAATTTAGAACATCTTAAGAATCAACATAAGATAGAGTAAAGGAATCTGATACAAACCGTGACTTGTTACATAATACCAAATTTGTCATAGAGAAATGTGACCTGTTAGCTTAATAAACAATATGATCTTACTATGATATTAAGAAACAATATTATCAAAGTAGCTATTTGTTCAAAAACCAAGGAAAACAAATTCACATGGAGACAAAACTTTCAAAAAGAAGTATTATTATTTATCAAACTTATGTTTACATTGAATTCCTAAATGTTGTTATATAGAAAATTTAATTAGTCTAGATTAAGAGAAAATATAATGAAAAAGGAAATAATATGAAATCCTAATTAGATTTAAAATTAATATAAAATCTTAATTTGATTTGTAAATAATTTAAAACAAATAACTTGTAAATTAATATAAAATCCTAATGTAATTTATAGAAAATAAATTACAAATATAAACCTTATCATCTAAGTTCCTCACAAATATGACAACATAAATTCATTTATACTGGACTTAGTTTGGATCAATGTAATTTTTTTTGTAAACTTCTTTGATAAGATCTTAAAGTACTTGTTTTATACACTTATTCTATTCTTAATCATAAGATCTCTCGTTTATTGTAAAGGATTGTTCAAATGATCATTCTTCTTTAACATGTTGTTAAAGTACTCACATTTACGTCAGAAGGTTAAAAACACCCTATTCGTTGTTTCTGAAAGACTATATCCAAAGTTAAATGTACAATTTTAAAATAATTAAAAAAAAATTATTTAATCTCTTTTAACATAAAAATAAATATTTAAGTAGTCTATTTATATACATAAAAAAAATTTAGATACAAAATATAATATGTATAGAAAATAGTCTATCAAAACTTTTGATCTTTTGATATTAGTCCTACGTATCTCCTAATGCGATAGAAAACTTAAAACTTACATAATTTTATTTGGTAATTTGTTGAGAAAATTTATAAATAAATAATTTCTTAAAAATAAATTTGACTTTTGATAAAATAATTTTTAAAAAGCTTAATTGTGAAGAAAAAATTGTTTGATATTAAATTTTTGGAAAAAAAAATTTGTAAGAGAAATATTTTGAAAATAAATTTTTAATTTTTTGATTATATCATAAATAATAAATTTTGTTCAAAATTAAATTCTTAAAAAAAATAATTTGAATAATTTTTAATTAAAAAATATTATTTAATTTTTTATTTTAAATAATTTTAAAAATTCATATAGGCACATGGTTTAAAATAAACACAATGATGCACCATAAACTGTTATGATTCCAAAAAAATATAAATGACAAATATGATCACACATTTACCTCCTAGAATTTATTGCATGAGATTTTAGAAATAAAGATATTTTGATAATTAATTTAAAATATATAATTTTTGTATAGATGTACTTTTTTAGAGACCACAAATTGTCACTATAGAGTTTATACGTTAAAATATTCTGAATAATTTTTATCGGGTGTTAAAATTAGATAAAATAATTTGTATTTACTTAGTGTTAATTATATAACTTTGGATGGTTGGAAGAAATCGTGCAGAGCTTTAAGCTACTAAATATGTTGGATGTTTGAAGTAAGTATATAATGTGATTTTTTCTTTAAGAATGTCTTTGCTGCTGGAAGTAACACTACAACTTCTACCATTGGCTGGGCAATGGTTGAGATGATAAAGAATTCAAAAGTATAGAAGAGGGCAATGGTTGAGATGGTAAAGAATTCAAAAGTATAGAAGAGAACACAGTCTGTAGTTAGAGAGATATTTGAAAGCTGAGGAAGAGTGGATGAAACTTGCATTGGTGAGCTCAAATACTTGAAAGCAGTCATCAAAGATGTCCTAAGATTACACCTTTCTGGTATTTTTTAAGTCAAGGGTAATATGGACAAGGTGCGAGAGTAATGGTTATAATTAATGCTTGGGCAATTGGAAGAGATTCAAAACATTGGAGTGAAGAAAAAGCTTTTATCTTAAGAGGTTTTTTATAATTTTATTGCATATAAAAGAATTAATTTTATGTTTTGTTTGGATGAAAAAAAAAATAAGAAAGAAAGAATTTAGAAAAAAGAAAAGAGGAGGATAGAAATTGGAGTGGAAGTAAAATCAAAAAATGAATTGTTTAGATATAATGAAAAAAAGAATGGAAAGAAATATTAGTAATATAATTTTTTATTTATATAAATTTTTAAAGAATAAATTTTATCTTTAAAAATTTTTAAATTTGTTACTATATTTTTTATTGATATAATATTTATTTTTTTAATTTAAAAAAATATATTTAATAATTTAAAATAAATAAATAAAAAATTAACCCTTTTCCATTTTCTTTCCACCTGAAAGAGAGAAAAAAAATTTTGCATGTTCCAAAAAAATAATTCCTTCCTTTTATATAAAACAAATACAAACAAACACAGGTAGAAAAGGAAATCTATACATATCCTGAAAATTGATTCTTTTGTCCTGATTTTTATATAAACAAACAAAGCATTAAGTACATCCCGTTTGTTACTGGTTGGAGAATTTTCCTGGGCATGAACTTTGGTCTTGCCAATGTTAAGTTAGACCTAGCATTCTTACTGTATTACATTAGTATTGTAATACCGAAAGATTTAGTAAAACATATATATTAATCTTAATATCTTTTAATATGAATTCATAGGTTAAGGCTTAGACTATAATCTGCACTAATTAATTACCAGTATTTAAACCAAAATAAAAGAATAATTTAAATCAATAACTAAACTTGTATACCTTAATCTAAATTATAATTTATCTATTTTTATTAAAAATAAAAATTATAATTGATTGCAATTATAAAGAACTATAAAATAATTTTTGCATCTATATAACAATTTTTCTATTAAACTAGGTAAATATGAAATAATTCAATTTTAAAAAATGAGTTGCATCTGGGTTATTAAGCCTCCATAGAAATCTAGATGTCTGGATATTTCATTTGTGTACTGTCAGAGTTTTTAGTCTGGTACATTTCTTAGCTGGCTGCATGCTTTCCTTTAAAAGATTTCAGCTACTGTTTGCTTTTTTTGGATTCCCTGATCATCAGGATTTTAAATTGTGATTGTCTACATGGAGTCGCATGCTTAATGGTTGTTGTGGAGCTGGGTAGTTATATTAGTTTTCGTTTGTTATTTTTAAAGTATTTTTATTTTTATTATAAATTATTAAATAAAATAATTTTTTTAAATAATTTTATCTTTTCTTATATTATATATATATATATATATATATAAAACAACTTATAAATATTTTTATATTAATAAAAATTATATTTTAATGTATGTTGAACATTTTAAATCTTTTTATATTTTTTTTTCTATTTTATCTTGTTATTCTATTGGGTGGCTCAATGATCTTCTTTTAACATTTAGAAAGATATTTGTGTAGATTTATCTTTTTTTAGCATTAGTGAAAGATTTAGCTAGTGTAAATTAGATATGAAAATAGGTTAGGTTGATCTAATTTTTAAATATTTAAATTTAATTTATTTTAAAATTTTAAAATTTAAATTTAAATTTTTATGTATTATATTTTTTTTAATATTTAACCTATTTTAAAGTTTATAAATTTATTTAAAATCTTATAATAAAAAATAATTAATAAATAAATTTAAAATTTATATAAATATTTGATTAAAAAAATTTAAACTTTAAAATTGATAAAATAAAATATTCATACACTTAACCATATAATTTTTAAGCATATATATTAAATAATAAATATATATAAATACAATTATATATAAAACATATATAATGCATGTAGATATATATATAAATTTAGATGTACATAAAAATTAAAATAAAATATAAAATATTTATTTTAAAATTAAAGTAACTTATATAATTTTATAATAAATATTAAAAATTCATAAATATAATTTTTTTATTTAAAATTAAAAATTAAAATTTTTATTTTAATAAATTATATAAATATATTAATATTTTAAAAGAAGGATTTTAATATTTTAAAAAATTTAAAATATTTAAATATTTTTATTTTAAAAATATTTTGTTTGAATAAAAAAATTTTAATTTATTAATGTAAAATTTTTTATTTAAACAGTAAAATTTAAATTTATTAAATTTTAAATTTTTTATTTAAATTAAATAATTTAATTTTTATTATATACAAAATTTTAAATTTAAATATTTATAAATTTATTTTAATTTTAGTTTAATTTATTTTTGTTTATAACAGAATTTAAATATATAAATATTTTTATCATTTAATATATTTAATCAAAATAATAATATAACAAATGTATGTAATTAAAATAATAAAAATATATAATTATATTATTTGATATTAAAATATTATATATAGATACGAGGATGAAAAAAAAAAAAATAGAATAAATATAAAATAATAAAAAAATATATAAAATATTTTAAATTTTATTTATTTTTAAAAATTTAATTTTTTTTTATTTTAGTTGGTTAAAATATTTTTTAAAATTTAAATTTTTTTACAAAATAATAAAAAATAAAATATTTTAATCATCAAAATTTTAAATTTTTAAAAATTATTTTTTCTAGTTAAAATATTTCATCCAACCACCAAATAAATTAAATTATTATTTTATTAACGAATATTTCTAAATATACACGACGAACAAGTGCTGACAATCGTTTCTTTTTTAAGCACGTGAAAAACTGTTTGCAAAAATATATATCTAATTATAAATAATATCATATATTTATCTATATATAACTGTATATTATTTGATTTGTTTTATTTTTATAAAATAATTTATTTATTATTTTTATAAAATAATCTATTTATTTATTTTTCTAAAAATAATCTATCAACTAATAAATAAAAAATGTAAAATGAACAGTATTATTCATTTAATGAAAATTATTATTCTTTAGATATATATGGCAAAACTCAATGTCATCATAATTCGCAGAACCATCCTTATCCTCAAGTTCACTTTGGTGTGGATTTTATTTTGCATAGTCCTCACAAAAGCATACATCTTAATGTAAATTTTTCAATTTTATTAATTTTTATAATGTAGATTAATTTTCAGTTTTCATTTATTTAATATATACATTTTTCTTATATCATACTTATTTGATATGTTTTATACTAATTTTGATTTTACTTATATTTTAAATAAACTTAGTTTCTTTTTTTAAAATATATTGATATTATATTTATTTAAATTTAAATATCGATTATGAGAATTTAATGTTCTTTTAATTCTGTTAACATAGTTAAATTTTTATTACTATTTTTTAGTATATTATTTTTGGTATGTATCAAGTGATAATGATAATTTGTGTGAGAATAAAAATAATATAATCATAGTTAAAAGTAATTTTTTAAATTATATAATCATTTAAAATTATAATTTTATAAATTTTACCTAATTTTTATATTTTAAGATTAATCATTCATAGTAAAATTTAATATTTCAGTTAGTTTTGTATTGTATTTTAAATAAATTAAAATATTTATTTACTTTAAAATAAAAATACTTAACATATAATTTTTTGAAAATAAATTTTAAAAAAATATTTTTATAATAAGTAAAAATAAATGTGCAAAAACACTAATAATATTTCTTAACACAACCACATTATCATAGTATATCAATACAACCATAAATTTATATACATGTGTGACTTATCATTAATATGAGTAACACTAGTATATTTTTCAATTTTCATATATTCATCAAATTCATAAAAATTCATTTAATCTAACATGTTTTTTTAAATTAAGAACATATTGTAATGTGTTCATTTCTTCTAAAATAAGACACATTTTAAATTGTAGTATCTTTTTTAAGATAAGTCATATTTTAAATTGCACTTCAATAAGATGAATCATACCCACATTAGATACTAACAATATTAACACTAATATTTATGTGTCATATTTTAAATTGCATTTCTATAAGATGAACCATATCAACGTTAGTAACACTAATATACAAATATAAATGTGAGGTACCATAAAAATAAATCTAATTATCATGCACAATAGTTATTATTTTAATTTTAAATAAATAAATATTTTTTAATTTATATTATTAAAATAATATATTTTTTATTTGATCCTGTAACGATAAAAGCCTAATTTAAGAAAAAAAAAATTATAAAACATACGTAAGTATATAACCTTGTTCACACCTTTAAATTTTTCTTTGGTAAGTATTATTAATTTTTTAATCAACTATTATAAAAATTAATAATTAACCGTATAGAAAATGATAATAAATTTTTTATTATTTAAGACATGCAATTGATTATTTTTCATACTCTTAATTGATTATTACATTGTGTACTTAATTATATATTTTATTAATTAATTACAATTTTATTTTAAATAATCACATATATACTTAACCAAATTAATTATAATTTTATATATTATTAATTATAATTTTTTATAATAATCTATTACCAAAATTAATAATAATGATAAAAAATAAATTTTAAATTATAGATAAATGTAGTTTAATTATATAATAATCAGTGCTGTTTGTCATATGATTGTTACAATTGATGAGATATGAGTTGGTTAACAATGTTTATAAATCGATTTAATTAAATATAAATAGTAAAATTGAATAAAAAAATTAAATTAAATTTTGTATCCAATTTTTAAAACTTATCCAAACTAAATCAAGTTTCTATATATATAATTTTATTTATAAAATTCCTTTATTTGAAAATAGAAAATTGAAGGAGGCTTGGGTTTTCACATGCTATTGCATGGGAGTGTGAAAATGAAAAAAAAAAAGAAGGCATGGTTTAATGAAAATTCTATTACACTAAAAAAATTACATTTTATTATAAATGAATGAAATAAAAAAATATTCATAAAATGAGTGACGTAATAAAAAAGTTAAAGATAAGATGATTATTATAAAAATTTATCGTAGAAAATATAATATCTCGCTCTTAACAAGGGTAAGAGTTGTCGTGCGGTACTCAAATCCAATTGCTTGTTTATTAAGGAGTTGTCTATGTTACTCAGAAATTAGACAGACACATAGTAGGTTTTTAAATTAGACAGAAAACGGGCATGTGTACATCATATTTATTACGATCAATTTTAAATAAGAGTTAACTTTGGCAGGGTAGAGTACCCTTGTATTATTTTAACAAAATTGTTTTGCTGCTGACTTAAAAATTCTATATGCCTACGTTTTCACTGTAACGGTTGGCTTGAATGATGATATAAGAGGAAAGGAAAGGTAAGAAGAAAATATATCTATATATATAAATTTTTTGTTTTATATAAAAACACAAGTAAAGAAATATTTTTTTTGAAATCCATTTAATTTTTAATTTCTATTTAAACTAGAAAGTTAGAGGAAAACATTTTTTATTTTAAATTGTTAAATTATTATATATTTTTACAAAATAAAAATTATAATAATAAAAATATAATAATTTTTTTAAAAAATTAAATTTTATTTTTTTACATTTATATAAAATAAAATTTATATTATTCATATATTTATTTATTTTTTCTTTTTTATCTATCCAGATAATAAGATAATTTTTTTATCTTTTATATTTTAATTCATCCAAATAATTTATATTTTTTTAATTTTTAATCTTTTTATTTATTTATTATTTTTTACGTTATCCCAAGCATAATGAATAGATATGCTACTCCGTTTTTATATACTAGCTATATGATTACTTTTTCACGAAATTGATATACTAGTATGCTCTACAATTAATTAAAAAAAATTACATGAAATTCCAAATTTTGAAATTATTAGCAGCCAAGAACACGCTTGCTTTCAATGGTCGGCAATGTCTATAAATATGCATAGAATTGTGGTTCTTCACCAAACTAGAAAAATATTGCTCCACCTTACTCCTCAGTTTTAGCTACATGGATCCTCAAACAATTTATCCTTTGGTCCTTTTTTCCATTTTTCTCTTTATCATTGTGACACTAAAACAAAGGAGGAATCTCAAGAAAAGTGTCTCAATTCCAAATACACTACCAGGGCCATGGAAGTTACCTATTATAGGAAACGTACCCCATCTTATTGGTTCTACCCCATATAGAAAATTAAGAGAGTTGACAAACAAATATGGACCCTTGATGCAAATACAACTTGGTGAGGTCTTCTTCATTGTTGTTTCCTCAGCAGAGTATGCTATGGAGGTAATGAGAACCCATGATGTTATATTTGCATCAAGGCCTCATTCTCTAGTTGCAGAGGTAGTGTTTTATAATTCCACAGATATACTTTTTTCTCCTTATGATGATTATTGGAGACATCTTAGAAAAATATGTTTTATGGAGCTTTTAAGCCCAAAACGTGTCCAAACTCAATTGTCAATCAGAGAGGAAGAGATGACTAACCTCATCAAACATATTGCTTCAGAAGAAGGGTCAGTCATCAATCTTACACAGAAAATTAGATCACTCATATTTACAATCACTTCACGGGTTGCCTTTGGTAAGAAATACAAGGAGCAAGAAGAATTCATATCACTCATAAGAGAAGTTTTAATGCTAGCTGGACGATTTTACATTGCAGACTTGTTTCCTTCAGTTAAATGGCTTCAAAAACTCACTGGGTTGAGGCCTAAACTTGAGAAGTTGCGTCAAAAAATTGATCGGATATTTGAAATCATCATCAGTGACCATAAAGAGATGAAGTCAAAAACCAAAGAAAGTCTGGTTGAAGAGGAAGATTTGGTTCATGTTCTCTTGAACTTAGAGGATGGTAGCAGTACTGCCCCGGATTTTAGCTTAACAAGTGAAAATATCAAGGCTATAATCTTTGTAAGTATATTGGCTGTCTCACAAAATCATATGCATGTGAATAAGAGTTAAATATACTAAGTTTGTTCGGGTGTTAAAATTACATAAAGGTTTATATTTACTTAGTCCTAATGAAGTATGTAACTTAACGATGGTTGGAAAAAATTGTGCAAAGCTTTGAAGTACTAAATATGTTTGAAAGTTTGAACTAATTATATAACTTGACATGACTTTTTCCTTTCAGGATATCTTCGCTGGTGGAAGTGACACTACAGCTTCTAGCATTAGTTGGGCAATGGCTGAGATGATAAAGAATTCAAGAGTAATGAAGAGAGCACAAACTGAAGTTAGAGAGATATTTGAAAAGAGAGGAAGGGTTGATGAAACTTGCATTGATGAGCTCAAGTACTTGAAAGCAGTCATCAAAGAGGTCTTGAGATTACACCCACCAGCTCCTCTTTTAATTCCAAGGGAAAGTGGAGAAGCATGTGAAATTAATGGATACCACATACCTTTCAAAAGTAAGGTCATAGTAAATGCTTGGGCAATTGGAAGAGATCCAAAATATTGGAGTGAACCAGAGAACTTTTATCCTGAGAGGTTTCTTGATAATTTTGTTGACTATAAAGGAACTAGTTTTGATTACATTCCATTTGGTGCAGGAAGGAGAATTTGTCCAGGCATAAATTATGCTATGGCGAATGTTGAGTTGGTCCTTTCATTCTTATTATATTATTTTGATTGGACACTTCCCAAAGAAATGAAAAGTGAGGATTTAGACATGACTGAAGAATTTAGATGGACTGCTACAAGAAAAAAGGATCTGCTTTTGATTCCCATCACTTATCCTTCTTTGGTTGTGACATAAACCATACAAGCAAAATCTATGTAGCGTCAACCAAATGTTCACTGAAATAAAATGTTCTTCGAAATAATTTTAGTGCATACAAGTCCATGATGATAATAAAAAATATGAGATTATATTATTATCTTGCTGTTTATTATACGTTACACAAATACCTTTCCTACTTCATATAATAAAAATCTTCCCCAACTTAAACAATGGACTAAATCTTCATTTTAATATTGTAAAAGTTATTTACTTTTAATTTTTAATTTTATAAATTTTTTGTTTACTTATCCACTTTCCAAATTATTTTCAAATTAGATTTAAACCCATGTGTTGACTGTTGCACGTATATTTTAATCATGATAAAAAATATATTTTTCATTATTTTAAATTAGTTTATAAGATGAACTATTTAATACATTTCTTGATATTTTGACTAATATAATTTTTTCAAAAATTGATGTTTCAATGTGACTACGTGAAATGATATTTTCGGAACAATATCATATAATTATTAATTTATTAATAAATTTATTTCATTATCTTTTAAATGTATTTTTATTTCCTTTATATTATATCAAACAATTGCTTTTCTTTAAGTTTATAAATAAGAAAATTGATCTTAATTAATTTTTATAACATTAATCACTACAAACTTTTTAACAGAAATAAAGTTTTAATTTTTTGCCCTTTTTTTTCTTTACTACAACACTGAATTAAAAATTTATTTTTTTCCTTTTTTTTTTACAAAAGAAATTGTAACATTGAATTTATGTGTGTTTTTTCTTTTATATTAGCACCTAATTAACCTAAATTTACTGTTTTTCCTCTTTTTTACACAAAAATATTATATTTTTTAAAATAGAATACTAATATACTATCATAATATTTTCTTAATTAATTTAAATATCATGATTATTTAATATCTTTTTAATTTAACATCTTTTTACTAATATAGTATTTTGATAAAAAAAATTCAAATTCATCCTAAATTAAATTAATGTACTTGATTTTTAATTAATAGATTTTTAATGCATCTTTAAATATGAATTAAAAAATTAAGGTTAAAAATTGAATTGTGTCATAATTTTTTTAACTAATAAATTTATTATTGAGTTGGTGTGAATATTATTGACAAAAAAACTCATGATAGTGTAAACGTAGTTTCAAAGTTTTGTATTAAAAACAGTAAAAATAAAAATAGAGGATAATTTTTTATCTGATTTCACTATTTTTATACAAAATGTTAAAAATAGAAAATAAAATGATATTCTTATAAATAAAAATATTTTTCTAAACCAAACATCAACTTGTGATTATATGCACGAGATCATCTATGATCAAGAAATGAGATATTATACAAATAAATATTATATTATATTTAAAAAGGATGGAATTGATAAGAAAACAAAAAAAAAATATATTAATAAATTCTATGAAATACAAAAATATATTTTTCCAACTAGGCATTTTCTTTGAGATGTCCTCTTGTAGATCAATTTCTTAATTTATCTAGGTCATCAAGCAAAGTAAATTATTATTAGGAGCTATAAACTTCAATTTAAACCCATTAAATGACTAAATTATTGAATGGACCTCAGCTATTATTTTTCATCATTCCTATCAAAATTCAACTTGACCTTTATTCTTAAGTTTTAACCTACCTAAAAGAAGTTTATATAGATCAAAGACTACAAACAAAAAAAATGTAAATACAATAACACAAATATAAATTCGAAATTTCTAAAACAAATAACATAATTATAAATTTATCACGATTCAAGTTGAATGTCAATTATACTTTTTAAAATAAATAAAAATTAAAACAAAACTGAAATTAGAACTATCATGTGGTTATATATAATTAATTATATTATTATATACAAAAAAATTTTGAGATGCTTATATTTTTTTATAAATATTTTTTACAAATATAAGAAATTTTTTAGACTTTTATGAAAATAATTATATAATAATAATAATAATAATAATAATAATAATAATTGTAATCAACATACTAAGTTTAACTCTTAATAATATTATCAATACATTTATCGATCATGAAATGCCTAGATTTTTTTATAATATATATATATATAAAATATAATTTTTGAAGTGTATGATATAAAAATAAATAATTTTTATGGTCTCGAATTACAATAAACCTAAGTTATAAGGATTGATTAATTCTATTTTTATATTATTTAATATTTATTTTATTTAAAACAATATATTATAATATTATATTATACATAATTATATAATAAAAATTATATTATAATATTATAAATTAAAAATAATTTATATATCAATCAAAATTATTTATTTTATTATGAATTTATAAAAATTAGATAAATAAAATTTATTAATAAAAAATTAATAAAAATTAAATTCTTCCAAAATAAATAATTTTTAAAAAATAATAAAATTAAAAAAATTGTTATTATTATTATGATAATAATAATGGTGATAATGATAGTTATAATATAAAGATATAATTTTTTATTTTATAATTATTATACAAGATAAATAATTTATTATTATTATGATATTTTTTATATTATTTAATATTTATTTTATATAAAATAATATATCTGATAATAATATATTATAAATATTTATATAATATAAAATTAAATATAATTTATGTATCAAATAATATTATATAATTATAAATAAAAAAATAGATAAATAAATATAATTAATTAAAAATTAATAAAAAATTTCTAAAATAATAAAAAAATTATTATTATTATTATTATGATAGTTGTAATGGAAGGTTGATAGTGGTTTAAAAATGGTAATAGTTATAATAATAGTTGTAAAGTTAATAATAACATGTGAGTAGTTTAAAGGCAGTAATGACAGTAATGATGATAGTGATGGTGAAAATGATACTATACTTTGGTGGTAGTGGTAGTGTGATTTGATATATTTAAAAATAAAAATATTTTAAAATTAAAAATAACAATTAATTTTTTAAAAATAAATTAAAATAATTTTAAAAATATGTTAAAAATCAATTTTACTAAATAATTTTTGTGTATTTAAAAACAAAAAATCAAAAACTTACAATCACCTTGAACGAGATCTATAAATTTCACTCATAACTAAATTCAACCAACAAACCCTAAACCCTAAATCTATATGTAAGGCATGAATTAAAAAAAAAAAAAAAAAAACTGATCATCTCCTATCTATTATAAATTTTTTCAAAATCTTATCTTTTCATTTTCACAGTAAAGAATACAAAATAATATTTAAAATAAATTAAATTACCAAAAAACAATTACAAATTCTATATCTCAAAGTAGATACATCATATTAATCTTTACTTTTCACTAACATAAACTATCAAACACATGTAAATTGTTCACATTTTATTGAACTCTCTCTCCAATAATAAAGAATATGAAAATTATAAAAAATAATTTGTAAAAATTAAAAAATTAAATCACATAAAAAATAAGATTAGAATTATTGTATACCTACCTTTAATTCCAAACATAAACTCCTAACATAACTCTTATTAAGATGAAAAAATGAATTTTTATAAATAAAAAAATTTTAAGTTTCTACAAAATTATTTTTCTAAAAAAAATGAATTTTTATAAATAAAAAAAAATTTTTAAGTTTCTACAAAATTATTTTTCTAAAACTAGTCAAAGTAAAAAAGAAATTTCCAAAAAATCTACATTAAATTATATAACTAGTTAAGATAAATACAATATTTTTAAGTATTCTTTTAAATTTTAATTTTTTTTTGCCTAAATTAAAAAAATATAAAAATCAATGATAAGTGTTATTATTAAGTAATATACAGTAAGTAAGTATAGTGTATTATATTTTAGTAAATTTATGAACTAAATCTTCTATTTTTTAAATAAAGATACATTTTACTAAAAATTATATGATTTAAATAAATTTATATATATATATATATCTAAAAAATATTAAATAATTTAAAATATTTTTTAAATTTAGTTCGTTTACTAATATAGTATAGTGACGTTTTTAAAATTTTTTTAATCATTTGGTTCGTTTACGAATATATCCAAACCCTCAATCCATGTTAAAAGCATTCTTAATTTAAAATTTGATTATCCATTGAATTTAAATCCATCGTGAGTGTATGGAAAAGTCAATACCACTTATTCTTTTTAGTTTGTTTCACGAGTAGAGCAATCCTTATCCTTTGTTTCTCTTTAGTTTGTTTCACGAGGAGAGCAATCGCGATGAACTTATGGAAGGATGCCAAAAAACAAGATACGTGTGTACTCCTAGGAAGGACTATGCAAAATAAAATCCTCACTAACATTAAGTTTTTCAAAACAAAGCAAAACAAAAGTTTCATTAAGATTGATGGTGATATGTGAGAAAGAAGAAAAAATTATCTTTTCATTTACTTGTTTGTATACGATCTGACATGTTTCTAAAACATGGTGTTTGTGACATGTGACATGTTTTTGCAAAAAAAAAAACATGGTACAATTGTTGTTAGTTCGTGAAAAATCACTTCGCAGATAAATACAAAAAAAATTCAACATTGTAAAAGTTATTATTTTTTTTGCATTAGGTCAAATTTTTAAAATTGATCCAATCCAATTTAAACTATATTATATATAATTTTATTTATGAAATTAAATTTTTACTATATATTTATATATTTATGAAATTGTAGTGCTTAATTATTTTTTTATAATTTTACTTTTAAAGTTACATTTTTTTGTTCTTTTAGAAATACATCTTATTATTATAACATTTCATATTTTATTATTTTTTATTTTTAAATATAATACAAAAAAATAATAGAAAAATATATTGATAAAGCATAAAAATAATTAACATTAAAATGATGATGCTCATAAAATATATTAATAATAATTATAGTAGATAATTATACCCTTTAAAAATGCTTATGGAAGTTTAAATCTATTTTAAAAATGGCTTTTAAAACAAGTAGTTTGATTATTTTACACTTTAAAAAGATTAATCTTTTATATTATTTTAAAAATTGGACTGAACCCAATCGATTTAATCAGAAATTAATTTTTTTTAAATTAATTTAATTATAAAATCATTTAAAAAAATAAACAGATAAAATTGATTAAAAATTAGTAAAATTAATTAAAAACTAATAAACCAATGTTGAATCAATAAAATCGATAAAATTTGATTTATATATAAAATTAATTTGATATTTAAAAATAATAATAATAATATGTAGTATTTTATTTAATTTTAATTTTGTGTACATAATTTAAATTTAAAAGAACTAAAATATATTTAATTTTTAATTATATAAAATTATAGTATTAATATATTTTATTATATATTATAAATATTTTAAAATAATATTTAATTAATACTGATTTAATCATGATTAAATCATTAAATTTTAAACCAATACTTTTATCAATTGAATTACCAGTCTGATTTTAAAGATCTTCATCTTCAATTATCAAAATAAAAATTTCTTTAATATACACAACAAAAATTAAACAAAATAATAGTATATAGTAAAAATTTTAAAACATAAAAAAATTTGAATTCAAATTAAAATTAAATTGTAATTTTTAATTTTCAATTTTTTTTATAAAGCACAAGTTGCCAAAAAAATTGGAATTCATGTTTTATAAAGAAATAAAACTAAATTTTATAATAACTATATAATATATTTAAAAAGTGATAAAATTGAAAATATTAACAATAATTACAAATTAAAATAATACTAAATTATATTTATCAATTAAAATTAAATAAAAGTAATGCATATCATATTAAAAATAGAACAATAATTTTATTTCTGAAAATTGAATAATAAACCTTATTTAAGACTGATAAAATGGGATTCAATTAAGTATATATAAAATTAGTTTATGAAAAATATCAAATAGATTAAATAAAAAGTGAATACTAGTTTATATTATAAGAATTGTTAAGTTGAAAATCTATTAAAAATGTTCCTTTAATATAAAAACTTGAGAATAAATTTTTTAAATACTAAATTTTACTGTGAACGATTAACGTTAAAATGTAAAAATTAAGTAAATTTTAAAAATTATAATTTTTTAAATGATGATATGATTTAATTTTTTTTCAATTTTACCTGTTTATATATATATATATATATATATAATTATATTATTTAAATTTTTACACAAATTGTCTTTATACATACCAAAAATAATATACTCAAAAAGAGCAATAAAAATTTAACTATGTTAACAACAACTATGAATTAAAAAAATATTAATCAACATTTAAATTAAAAAATAATATAATATTGATATATTTTTAAAAAAGAAACTAAGTTCATTTAAAATATAAGTAAAATCAAAATTAGTATAAAAAATATCAAATAAATATGATATAAGAAAAATGTATACATTAAGTAAATGAAAATTGAAAATTAATCTACATTATAAAAATTAATAAGATTGAAAAAAATTTATTAATATAAAAAACATTTACAGGTTGATGCTATATATAATTAGAATAAAAAAAATACTTTAAAAATAATAGATGAAAAATAATAAAACTGCACGACTCTCACAACAATAATTAATAATGCAACTCCAAGTACCCCAATCACAATTTAAAATCTCCTATATATATAATTTGATTATTTCTTTTATATATATATATATAATTTGACTATATATTTATAATAAAATTTAATTAAAATTTATTAAAAAATATGTAATATCTCTCCTTTTATAATCATCACAGTTCTATCAAAATTAATATAAAAAGACTTAATTATATTTTACTTTTTAAATAACCAAAATATCCTTATCAAATATGAATGGGAGACTCATTTTTCAACTCTCCGAAAGGGAGTTCCAGCGACTTCCAGCTGTATTAGAAAGTGGAACTTATAGCATAACTAAAACACAATTGAAAAAACATGTCTAATTTCTACAACTCTCCATTAGGAATGTGTCACATGGCCTTCTAGACTACTACAAATTAAATATAGTGAACATAATCAAGGCCGAGATATATACGGAACCGCTTCACTGCGATATGCATGTTCCAATATTGTATATTAGCCGTGCAAGTTTTTTGTGCTTAAGGAAAATTTCTCATAGCTTAAATATTTAAAATGTTGAGGAAAATCATTATATATGAATATAATTGCCTCGACGCCTTTACTTGTTCAATCCTGGTGCATGTGATGGAAAGAGAAAAGAAACTCTTTACTATGGTAGTTAATGATAGGAACAAAACTAAAAAATCAATATGAACAAAAATATAAAAATTCCAAATAAAAAACGAGCCAATAATCACACGGCCTCTCATCCTCATAAAATATTACAGCATCTAAGAAAAAAAACGTTTCTATAAAACGTCTCTTTCACCAACTAAGAAATCAATAATACATCAAAAACTTTTCTAAACTTAAAAAGTTAAATGTATATAAGGAAACCATGAAGCTTCTACGTGCTTTTGGAGCGACATCCTAACCAGAATTGACAGTAAACCAACCCTCTGACGGTCCATTTTAACAATGTCTATTTTCTCCTTAAGTTTGATATTTTTATATTCTATTTTGGGAGGTATAGAATGATAAAAATAAAAGGTAGAATGAAAAAAATAAAATAAAAAAATTAAATATAATAAGATAAGATATATAAAAATTAAGATATATTTAAATATAAATATTGTTCGTATCTATTGATGATAATTTTTCTTTTTCCCTCAACTCTCAGAGAACATGGTCCTTGACACCTGCCTCGTCGAGGGTCTCCTACAATATTATTACAAAACATGGTTTCACTAAAAAAAACATTGTTCCCCCTCCCACCAAAAAGAGATCTTGTTTGCAAAAGTGGCGACGCCGATGAGAACAATGTGAAAATTTTAGAAAAGAAATTCATAATAGATTATGTGAGGGTTAAATCACTTAAATGTTATATGATTCTTTTAAGTTAACAATTTTTTTTTAATAGAAGTACACGGTATGAAGATAAAGTGATTAAGGATAATTTTTGTAATTAAGTTTATTTAAAGAGAGAAGCATCGTGTATTTTTAATGAATCTAAGCAAATATCAGTGTAATTTATTTTTTATTTTATTATTC
The DNA here is from genome assembly GCA_037954105.1 of Canavalia gladiata. NCBI lineage: Eukaryota > Viridiplantae > Streptophyta > Magnoliopsida > Fabales > Fabaceae > Canavalia > Canavalia gladiata. The sequence goes on along the minus strand of CM075661.1, from coordinate 19,101,557 downwards.
TCACGTAAAAAGAATAGTTTTATTTGAAATTAATATTATATATATATATATTTGACAAGGTTGAAAGCGTTTTACTTTAAAAGATGAGAGGTCAAAACTAATTGTTTTTAAAATAAGAAGATAAAATAAAAATTGTAAAATTTTAGAAGAATTAAAATATATTTAATCAAATAATTTTTTATTTTTAATAGACATTATTTAAAGAAAGTTGAAGAGATTCCAAGTTTTATAATCCTTTGACCTGTTTTTTTTTTTTTTTTTTGTCAATTGATTATATTTGCAAGTTAAGCTTATAAAGATGGAGTTTATACAAATATATCAATTATTAGAAAGAAATTAAAAGATATTTATACAAGTGATAAGTCCAAAGTATTTATATACTACCGAACATATTATGATTTATGAATCAGCTAACCCAAGATTAATCTAATATAAAATTTTAGAAGAAAAGCTTTATTGATACTCATTGATATAGCAACTATATGGTTATGTTTTACCTAAATTGATATACTACTTTATAGTTAATTAAAAATATTAAAAAATTCACATGAAATTACGAATAAGAAATGACTAGCAGCAAAGGACACACATGCTTTCGATGTTCCACATCTATAAAATTGTACATACTGCATAGAATTGCTTCACCAAACTTGAAAAATATTGGTTCCACCCTACTCTTTAATTTTATCTACATGGATCCTCAAACAATTTACACGTTGGCCCTTTGTTCTATTTTCCTCTTCATCATTGCAAGGAAAAATCTCAAGAAAAGTGACTCAATTACAAATATAACACCAGGGCTATGGAAGCTACCTATTGTAGGAAACATACTCCACCTTGTTGGCTATGCACCACTTGGAAAGTAAAGAGATTTGGAAAACAAATATGGATCCTTGATGCATCTACAGCTTGGTTTTCTACACTAGCTATTTTTAACTCTTATTTCCTTCGCAGAGTATGCTAGGGAGATACTGAAAACCCATGATGTTATATTTGCTTCAAGATCTCATTCTTTAATTTCAAAAATAGTATTTTATGATTCCACATATATACTTTTTTTCCCCTTAGGATGATTATTGAAACAACATAGAAAAGTTTATGTTACAGAAAATTTCAATATAAAACGTGTCTAAGAGAATAAATAAATATGATCAAAATTTAATCTATTATATATTAAATATTTTATTTTCATATTTATAAATTGATTATTTAATATGATAAGATTTTTAAATAAATTCATAATAGAAGTTCAATTGAGTTAATTCTTCTTTTTCCTCATTCTTGATTAGTAAATTGGTCCGACTAATTTGTTATCCGTTAATATTGAACTTATGGGGTCACACATAAATGAGTGTTCCAATTCTTGTTGAAGGAAAATTTAATTATATTTGAATTAACTAAACTAAAAAATTTAATTTAATTAAATAAATAAATTTTTAATTCAAGTGAAATATTATTATATTTTTTGCTAGCATCGAGAATAAATTAATATAATGATATTGAAGAAATTTTAATTTTATTTTGAATAAAATTAAAACTTTTCAATTTGAAATTTGAATTTCAAATAAAGAGTTGAGTGCGTTATTGTGATAGTGTTGACAAAAAAGGATAAGATTGTTGCATATCTTTTAGTAAGTTTCATAATCGATTTACATATCTTCTAATAAATTTCATAACTAATTAACATATCTTCTAAATAGTTTCATATCTGATTGACAAAAAGATACGATAGAGAAGTAGAAATCCTACTGTATCTCCAACCCTTGGATTAATACCTTCAATGTTCTACAAACCCCTTGCATTCTCAAGGTATAGCCATCCCCCACCTTAATCATGTACTGTGGTGTTTCGTGTACTTCAAGTCCAACATCCTTTACCAATGTTTCAAACACAAAATTATGAGAGGCTCCGCCATCTATAAGGATGGTAGCCTTCTGGTGTTGTATGCTTCCCCATTATTTAAGTGATTTTTTTAATGTCAATACTGCAATAGAGTATAAGTTCAATTGAGTTAATCCTTCTTTTTCCTCATCCCCTTATTCCATGATCTTGTCATCCTTTTCAATTGTATCTTCTAATATCATCACCCTGAATTGCTTAATTTTGCATATATGATCTGGGGTATATTTTTCCTCACAAGTAAAACATAAGCCTTTCATCCTTTTTTCTCCATATTTAATATTTGGCAGCATTCTTACCCCTTTATATTTGTTGTTAATCTCAATGGTTTCTATAGGTTTACCATTGAAATTCTCCACTCCCAAGCTTCCTACAAAGCTCCCTTATAAATTGTTGTTGATCTTTCTACCATTGTGTATTGTAGTTGTCCCAGATTCCAGGTACTTCTTAACTCCAATGATCACATAGTCTGAATGTTCGACTGTTATTCTTTTAATTCCAGCAACAACTCTTCTTGCCATCGTGCCATCCTTATTGCTTTTTGCACCGATTGGGATCTATGTATCCTTATTGCTTTCTCTAAGGAAATTTTCGATCCACCTATGAATATACTCGAAGTCATCATGTCTTCTACCCCTGCTCTTGCTAACAATTCATCAAAAGACTCCAAATACTCCTCCAAACTACCCGTTTGCTTCAATTTTGTTAATTTTGACAATGGATCATCATAATACCCATCATCAAATCTGCAATATGCATCTAAGAGTATTTCCCTCCATTTGATATTTTCTCAATTCTTGTTTACTATTTAATGTCTTTGCCATGAGAAAGCCCTCTCTTCCATACTCATCAACAACAGTTTAGCCCGCTGCCCCTTTGGAACAGATTCTAGAGCAAAAAATTGCTCACATTTAGCTTGCTGTTCTCTGTATCTAGTGTCGTCAAAATAGGGGAATGTCATCTTGGATCTTTCATTCTCCCATCTTTCTTTGGACACAACTTCCTCCTCTTTCTTGGAGCTTGATCTTTTTGCTTCAGTCATCCTCCCTCTTTGATTTTCTTGATTTTATTGCATTTCTTGTATCAACCTCCACAAAGATTCAATCATATTTTCCAATAGTGATGCCTCTACCTGCTATTGTTGATTTTCCCAATCACGATGTCAGTTCTCCATCTCCCGATATTGATTATCTACATGTTGTTGCAGCGCTCCTAACTGAATTTCCAGATCTCGATTAATGACCCCTATTGCTTTCAATAGCTACCTAATACCCACAACCCTAAGATTTGGAGCTCTAATACCAGTTGATAGGGTAGCAATGATGTCGTCCAGAAGAAGGAAATGGATGAATCACCACTAGTTCCTCAAGTCATAAGTTATTTTTTTGACCTAATGGGCTCAACCCAAAACATTTCTGGAAAGAGATGGGCCAGCATAACATGTAGACTAGCAAAAAGGTCCTATCAAATTTTTGTGTGTTTAATCAAGGAACATTATTGTTTTGCATTTGTATTATAGTCATTATGTTATAAATAGTGGGATCTTGGTCAAGTTTTGCATTTAGCTTTTATAGAACCTTTACCTTGAGGACAAGGTGAATGCTTAAGGGGGATTATTGTAGATATACATAGTTATGTTTGTTAATTAGCAGTTAGTTAGTTAGTGTTGTTGGCAGTTAGTTAGTTGGTTAATTGTTAATTTCTATTAGATGGGTGGGCTAAGATAGAGAAGAATTAAGGAGGATTGCACATAAATAATACGAGAGGTTAAGAGAGGGAGCTTGTCATTTGAGAAAAATTTAGGGCCTTTTGGAATTGAGAGGTGCAGATCCTCGAAGTTTTGCAGTGTGTTTTGTGTTTATATAAAACAATGTGGGAGTATAGTAAAAAACACATACACCAACATATAACACACTATTATGAATAATAGTCTCTCATACTTTCAAATCCTTCTTTAGAATATGTGGGAGACTTTCTTCAATATATGTCTTCCACTTTGTCAAATGCTGATCGTAAGAACTTGATCTCAACGTGGATATGCATAGGCTCTTCGCATTATCAAAGATAAAATTTTCTGACTATATTATTCGAGGTATGTATATTTATATTATGTATATTTTTAAATAAATTTTAAACATATAATAGATTAACATGAATACTTTATTATTTTGCTGTAATATTTTGAATATCTTGTAATCCTATAATGCTATCAAAGCTTTGGTTTTTATGTGTTTAAATTTTATTTTCATGAAACTATTATGTATATTGCTCATACTAATTTATATTTATTATAAATTATCATCTTAAATATATTACGGTGGATTGATGGTTTAGAACCTCTCAACTTTAAAATGAGTTTTTTGAAATTTATGAATATTAATAGGAATGACTTGACAACGAGAGTAATATGCAGCTTTAAATCGTATATATAATACAATTAAAAGGTCTATCAATAAGATTAATTTTTGTATATGATACATAAAAGAATTCATTTATATTTACGTTTAGGAAACCTAGGGATATAAATTTTAATTCATAAATATTCATAGGAGTGATTTGATAACCAAAGGACTATATAATATTATGTTGTATTAGTACAATTAAAATAATAATTGATAAATTTTTTTTAAACATATAATATACAAAGAAATTAATTTATATTTTCACCTAGACTTAATTCATATATACTAATAGGAATAACTTTATAACCAGAGGACTATATAGTATCATATTGTACTTATACAATGAAATTTATACTTACAATTAGATAACCTATGGGTATAAAAATTTAATTTGTAAATACTAATGGGAAATACATGACAACCAAGGGATTATGTAGTAGTTATTTGTATTTGATATAATTAAAATATCTATTTAATATATATATATATATATATATATATATATATGAGAAACAGCTTGATAACTAAGGGTTTATTCATTATTTTTATTCCATTAAAAAAATAGATATTATTATGCTATTTCAATAGTAATTTGTTAATGGATATATTGTCTATATTATGTATGTGTTCTTACATAATTATATTTTCCTGTTTTAGATCTTATGATATGTCTACTTTATCGTCTATACTTGAATCCAACAAACTAAATGGAACCAATTATGATAATTAGTATCACAGTTTAGGAATTATTCTTATTCATGAAAGACTTGTCAACATCATTATAAGCCATTTCCAAAAATTCCCTTGAAAGAAAGGAATTGTTATATTGGCCGATAACTCTCTTAAGAAGAGGGGTGGTCAAAGGTATAAACCCAAAATGAAACATTTCACGCCTAAGGGTGTTATGACCAAACCCATGAACAAAGATGGTAATACTGATCGAAAAGATGTTGAAAGATTCTTTTGTAAGGACAAAAAATGTTGGAAGATAAAATGTAAGGAGTATGTTCCTTTTTTGAAAGGAAAGAAAAAAGATAAGACACCAATGAAAAATGTTTTCATGATTTCTTTAACTATTATTGATCCTTCTACATGGTATTAGATACTGAAAGTAGTTTTAATATTTTCAATATGTTTCAGGGACTATAGATAATTAGATGGTTGGAGAAAGGAGAAGTTAACCTTCAAGTTGAGAATGGAGCAAACATTGTTATCTTAGCCACAGAATCAATTTGTTTTTTAATAATGTCTATGAGCAAAGTACTTATGTTGGAAATTTGCTATTATATATCTAAATGTGTTTTGAATAGTATTTCTATTTGTATGTTGGAAAAACAAGGTTTTCCCCAATAACATTTTCTCTATTTATCATAATGATGATTTGTAAATGAATAACTATCTTCAACTTGACGTTTATGTTTTATTTGATGCTAATTTGATTATGCATGTTTATACTATTAAAAAGAAAAAAGATAATCAAATTAATTGTTCATATCTTAAAGGAAATTTATTAAATAAAGTTTCCACAAAGAAAATTTCTACAACTCCATGAGATATGAAAATGGTGCAAACTAGTCTCAAGCATATTAAAGTTTGAGATTGTTCTGCCTATGTAAAGAGATTGCAAGCAAATAAACTTGGAGAAAGGTATAATAAATATAATTTAATTAGGTATCCTAAAGAAATAATAAGATATTATTTGTATGAACCTTCTAACCATTAAAGTGTTTGTGGTAAAAGGAGGAACCTTTCTAGAAAGAGAATTTCTTGCAAAAGGTAGTCATGATAGAGAAATAGAACATGGTGAAGTTTTAGAAACCAATGAAACAATGGTTATTCAAGAGCAAGAGATGGAAATTGAATGACCTTTCTTAGATGTTTTTAAGTTAACATGAAAGTTTCCATCTCCAATGGTGATTCAAGAACAAGTTGTAGATCAAAGACAGGTTAATGAACTAGTCTTGGAACAAAATCTTAAAGTCCTAAGTATAGTGTAAAGGGAATCTACAAATCAAATACCTCTTAGAAGGTCCACTCGAGCATATTATGCACCAGATGGATTAAACTTGATGGTTCAGAATGATTTGACAAATGAGGTTGATCATAAGGATGATGATATCAATACTTATAAAGAAGTTATGAAAAGCTTGGATTGTGGGAAGCGGCAAGAAGTCATGAAATTCGAAATTGAATCAATGAAGATAAATAAAGTATGGACTTTGGTTGAATCTTCAAAGGATGTTAAAGTAATAGGTTGTAAATGGATTTACAAGAAAAATATTGCAACAAATGGCAAAGTAGATACCTATAAGGCTCAAATTTTGCCAAATGATATCACCAAAGGAAGGGGATAGATTATGATGAGACTTTTTCTCTTGTGACAATCTCAAATATTTTTGGATTCTACTCGTTATAGCAACACGCTATGATTATGAAATATGGAAAATAAATGTGAAAGCTACTTTTCTTAATGGTGAGTTGAATGGTGATGTGTATATGACATAACATGAAATATTTACATCCTTATATAATCATGATACAACAATCCATTTATAGACTAAAACAAGCTTCAAGAGGTTGGAATATTCACTTTAGCAAGACAATTGAAAAGTTCATTTTTGTTAGATGTGAAGAGGAACCTTGTGTATACAAAAGGACTAGTTGGAGTAGTCTTATTTTTTTTTAAGTATTATATGTTGATGATATATTACTAATTGTTAATGATGTACCAACTTTTTGAAGTACAAGGATTTGCTTATCAAATTAGTTTTCCATGAAAGAATTTAGAGAAGAAACTTAGGAATAAAAAACTATAGAGATAGATCTAAAAGGTTGCTTGGTCTCTCTCAATCTATGAACATTCCATATTAAAGAGGTATAACATGGAAAACCCCAAAAAAGGTTATTTGCCAATAGGAATTGGAATTACTCTTAGTAGGGATGATTGTCCTAAAATCCTCAAAGAAATAAAACACATGAATAGAATACCATACCCTAGTGTAGTGGGAGCTATCCCTAAAGGTAAAAGGTTAAACTGACAATAGATAAAGGTGATAATAAATTTATTTAAGTTATGTATTCATCTTAAATAATGATGCGATAAGTTGGAAAAGTACAAAATCTAGCTACGATAGCTAATTTAATCATCAAAGAAGAATATATAGCACCAGATGAGGTTTCTAAAAGAACCAACTTTGATGAAAAGTTCATCTTGATATGATAAAAGAACCAAACACATTATTGTGTGATAATAATTAAGCTATTGGTTAAAACAAAAGTCATGATCACATCAAAGGTCTAAAAATATTCTAGAGAGATATCATATGATTTTAGAAATTATTACGCATAGAGACATTAATGCTTTGTTTGGATGATTTAAGGAGGAAAGAAATGAGAATGTAAGAAATAGAGTAGAAATAGAATGGAAAAATAAATTATTTGGATAAATGGAAATATGAAAGAAAGGAAAGGAAAATTTTTTGTTGTTGTTGTTGTTTGTATGAATGAAAAAGAGAGTGGAAAGAAATATTAATAGTATAATTTTTTATTTATATAAATTTTAACTTTAAAAAAATTTAATTTTGTTACTATATTTTTTATTAGCATAGTATTTATTTTTTATTTTTTTCAAAAATTTAATAATTTTAATAATTTAAGATAAATAAAAAACAAAAAAATAGCTCCCCTTCATTTTCTCTCATCTTGGGGGTGAAAATATTTTTGCGGACCCCTATATAATTTAATTCTTTTTTTCCATATAAGACAAATGTAAGCAAACAAAGGTAGAGAAATAAAATTCATGCAAATTCTAGAAATAAATTTTTCCCTCATAAATTCCTTCTTACCAAACAATGGGTAGGATTCGAAATATTAATGGAAAAGAAAATATGGTTCATCCACTCACAAAAAGAGCTTAGTTCAAAAGAGTTAAGCAAGCATAAGTGAGAATTGACAATGAGACATATGACTAATTGATTCTAGTGCAAGTGGGGGATTGTTGGGGATAAATAACTATGCCCAAGATTCAATCTATCATGTGTCAAATATTTTATTTTACTATTTATAAATTAATTATTTAATATGATAAAGTCCTTATTTAAACTTGGAGACTTAACATTACGATAGAGATCATAATAATAAGAGATAAGTATTTTAGGATTTAATCTAAATGATTCTTGATCGTTGGATTATTAAAAAGACATTAATAATTTGGATAGATTAATATGTATGTAATGATCTTCATTGGATGAAGATTAATAAATCTCATTTCTTAAGTTATATATATATATATATGATACATACATAGATATGATCATTGAACTGACTCAATTGAGAATTTCTAATGGTTACGATTACCATTAATTTATCAATAGGATATTCTCATAAGAATACAGTATTTGAATTTCCTTTGACTCAAGACTATTATAATAATTGACAAATTTATTTTTTATATTTTAATTTCGAACACCTAATGTCTAAGATACTAGTTGAAAGGATATTGGGTATACTTGAATACTTGTAGAATTAATAATTGGTCAAGGAATCTATCAACTCAGGGTAATGAGTTTGAGCTCTATGACTATAATAATTAATACCTTGGCTAAGGGAATCAAATGAAAAAAAAAAGAGTTTTATTTGGATCATTCATGAGTTAATTAATTAGAGTTTGAAATTTGTACTATACTTCAAGGTTAACTATGAGCTGGAAAGAGGGAAGAAATTTTACTTTGTTCTTCTATGACTCTTAAAAGTAAAAAGGTCTTACTTCATACTATTTGGTGAAGTGTTGCTAGACATCAACCTTGATTAGTAAATTAGTACGACTAATTAGTATTAGTTTAAAACTGAACCTGTGGAATCACACACTAATGAATGTTTCAATTTTTTGTTGGAAGATAATTTAATTTTATTTAAATTAGAAAATTTAATTTAATCAAATAAATAATTTTCTAATCCAAGTAAAATATTATTATATTCTTCACTAGCATTAAAAATAAAAAAATATAATAATATTAAAGAGATCTTTTTATTTTGAATAAAATTAAAACTCAATTTCAAATTTTGAAATTTGAATTTCAAATAAAGAGTTAATTGTGACAACATTGACAGAAAAAGGAATAACGTTGTTGCATATCCTCTGATCAGTTTTATAACTGATTAAACTATCTTCTAGTTAGATTCATAACTAATTAACATATCTTCTAGTCAATTTTATACATGAGTAAGGGAAAGATATTATAGAGATAGACTTTTGAGGTTTATATAAAGTAATGTGGGAGTATAGTAAAAAACACACACCAATACACAATCCATTGTTTTGAATAGTAGTCTCTCATACTTCCAAATATCTCTTTAGAATATTGAGACACTTTTTTTGATATACAATTTTCCATTCTATCAAATTTTGATCTCAAGAACTTGATCTCAGTATGGATATGTATAGAATTTTTGTACTATCAAAAATTTTTTTTTTTAAGACTATATTATTTGAGATATACATATTTTTATTATATAAATTTTTAAATAAATTGTGAATATATAATAGATCAACATAATTAATTTTTTTTCTGTTATAATATTTTGAACATTTTGTAATCCTACAATGTTATTGGACAATAAAAAAAAGAAATAACTAATTTCATCAAACAAATTACAAAGAAGAATCGATCATAAATCTTTCAGAGGCAATTAGATCACTCGTGTTTACAATTATTTCAAGGGTAGCCTTTGGTAAGAAATACAAAGAGCAAAAAGAATTTATGTCATTGGTAAGAGAGGTTTCAAAGCTAGCCGAAGATTTTTACATTGGAGACTTGTTTCCTTCACTAAAATGGCTTCAAACCTTATTGGGATGAGGCCTAAGCTTAAGAAGTTACACTAAAAAGTTGATCGGATACAAGAGATCATTATAAATGATCATAAAGAAGCAAAGTCAAAAACCAAAGAAGGTCTAATTGAAGGAGAGAAAGATCTGATTCATGTTCTCTTGAACTTTGAGGATGGTAGCAGTATCCCGAGCTTTTGCATAACAAATGAAAATATCAAGGCTATAATCTTAAGTAAGCATAGTATTTCTCTTTCAAAATCATATATACATGTGAATAAGAGTTAATATACTAAGTTCTTGAAAATGGCAACCCATGAGAGTTTTTTTCTATATAAATTAGTTTTGTAGGGAGGAAACTGTGAACAAGTATAATTTAATAGGGTTAACTAGTTAATAAATTGAAACTTAAAGGACTAATTTGTATAAATATGCTTTTTTAGAGATCAAAGCAGCACAAATTGTCACTATCAAGTATATACATTAAAATATTTTGAATAATTTTGAATCCAGGTGTTAAAATTAGATAAAATAATTTGTATTTAGTGTTAATTATGTAACTTAGGATGTTCAGAAGAAATTGTACCTTTAAGGTACTTAAATAGTAAATATGTTGGATGTTTGAAGTAATTATATAAATTGATATGATTTTTCTTTTATCTCTGCTGAAAGTGACTCTACAACAATCATTGGTTAGACAAGCTTTTAAAACAAGCTTTTTGTTGGCTAGTCATTTCAATTTAAAATTTTATGTAAATTTTATTTTGTTAATTAATTGTAGAGTACTATCAATTTAATGAAAATGTAGGCATAACAGAATTAACAAAATAAAATTTACATAAAATTTCAAATTGAAATGACTAGCCAACAAGCTTGTTTTAAAAGTTTGTCTAGCCAATGGTAATTGTAGAGTCACTTTTAGCAGGGATAAAAGAAAAATCATATCAAATTATATAATTACTTTAAACATCCAATATATTTACTATTTAGTATAATAGAATTTTCCTATTAAACTATATCCTTTTTCTTTCAATTTCCACCTCTTCCATGCAACGGCATAAAATGTAAAAACCCAAACCTCCTTTAATTTTTTACTTTTAAATAATTAGGTTTTGTAATTTCATAAACATACCTAAGTATGAGAATGTAAAGTAATTTTATAATAAAATTACGTATATAATTGATTGGATTGAGTTAATTTTAAATTTTAAATATAAAATCTAATTCAATTTAGTGAAAAATTTAATTTTATAATTTTTATTTTAGGTTGAATTTTACTATTTATAAACATTATTATATATGTATGGTTAATTTTACCTGTAGCTATGAAATTTGTAATAGAATATTACCGTTCTTATTATTGTTCTAGAAGATGGAAGAGTTCTTACTGCTTCCTCGTCTGAACCACAGACAGACAGGTTTTGCACACTTTCACTGAAACAGAGCGTGCGTTAAAATGTGTGCATACCCATGGAATAGTCCAAAATGTTATGTTATGTTTCCGGGAATATTCAAGAAATAAATTCACCTTTTGCTTAATGTTTCTTAAATAAATAATTACTTTTATTTGGACAGTAGAATAAATATAACTTAGTTTAAGTAACTATAATAGGATTTTTTAAAAGAAAAATAATTACAAATAAAGGAGCCAAAGTATAATTTATATATATATATATATATATATATATATATATATATATATATATATATATATATATATATATATATATGAATAAACATATTATTTAGGTGGTAACCGACATTCATCCTTCCTAAAATAATGTAAATGTTTTGAATTATATAATTTTATCTTAATAAATAATATATTTTTAAATATATATTAATTAAAATTTATTTAATATATTTTTATAAAATTTTATAAATATAATCTAATTAATAAAATTTATTATTTTTTAACGGTTTAAATTGATAAGGTTTTTATGTTATCATATGAGTGAACTGAAAAGATATGACAATTTAAAATTAACAACTATTATATGAATAATTTTTAAAATAATATGATGTATCAAAATTATTTTTACATTTATAAATATACAAAGTTTTAGATTAATAATTAAATAAACTAAAATTAAATAATAATGTATTAAAATAAAAAAAATTGATATATTAGATATAAAAAAAAGTTGTGATTTATTGAAAAATAAACCTTAATTTTTAAAAATAAATATTTAAATTTAACGTATAAAATTAAATAAATATATTATAAGATTATATATTTTGATAAAAAAAATTTAGCATCTTAGTTATCTAATGAAATTACCATATGAAAAAAAATAAAAAAAATAAAATTGGAATTGAATTTTTTTAAAATGTACCACATTAATTAGGATCAGATTTAGAATATTTTTTTATAAGACTTAATTTTCTTCTTTTGAACTAGTTTTGGAGAATTAGATATTTAAAATCATGTTCAATATATGCTGAGGAATAATTAAAATTTTCAATACTCTTGTAATATATAATCCTAGAATGCGCGTTGTAACTAGGTTTATTCTTAATAAGTTCGACTCAATTAAATAATTATATTATCTCATATATAAGGTTTTATAAATTTATAATAGGTCATAATATTATATATGAATAAAAATATTTTATATTTAATATCATAATAATAATAAGTGATGTCTAATAAGATATTGTTATTACTTAATATAAAAATATTCTTATAAGCATGATTTTAAAAAATGAACATGACCATATATTTTAAAATTTATGTTCATTGATATTCAAATAATTTTTTAAAAATAAATATTATATATTTATCTTTTATAAATATGATTATACATTTTAAAGTATAATTTTATTAAGATATTTATATGATGAAACAATTTTATTTATATTATTCCCATCCTTTAGTATGATTTGTTTTATATTTAATTACTGAAGTATATCATATTAAATATTAAACTTCTTTAATAAAAATTGTATTGATGTCAATTTAAAGAAATACAATCATATTATAATATTTATGTAATAATATTTATGTAAGATTTTTATGATGGATTGATCTAGTGCATCCATATTTTTAATATGTACCTCATTTGATATTTTATATTCACAATATTTGATTATTAATTTTTTTATATATAAATTTTAATATATTATATCATTTTAATATTAATATTAATATTAATATTATTCGACTAAGGATATGTTTAAAAATAGTATTATGTAAGATTTTACCATCCAACTATGTAATAAACTTTTTGCAATGTTAACACTTACTAACTTAAGGATTAAAATACCATATTATTTAACAATAAAAGTAATATAAATATATGTTTAAAAAACACGTAAACTTTTAATGGATGCATTAATATTATGTCTAATTTTTTAATATAGTATCAAAATCTATCAATTCTAAATAATAAGATGTTTTATATTGGTTAAAAGTAAGATTATAATATTTTTTATAAAAATTAAGATAATTCCTTTTGAACTTTTGAAAGTGAATTAAATTTTTTTTTCTAATAATTTTTTAAAAAGTGGGATTCTCTTTGAGCTCAATAAAGTGTATGAGAAGATGTTATTATTAGGAAGTCTCATATTGGTTAAAAGTGAGATCTATCATGAATATATAATGTGAAGGCAACTCTCACCCTCTGAGCTAGCTTTTAGGGTTGAGTTAGGTCTCAAGCTCAATTCTAACATGACATCGAGTCTTATTTTAGATTAGGACCACCCAACACATGTCTAGCAAGATGTCCAATCATGGGCATGAGGGGTGTATTAGAAAGTTCCAAATGATCTTGATAATAAAGTTCTTCTACTTGCAAGTATTGAATTTTTGTAACCGTTGATTTGTATAAAATAATCTCTACCACAAGAGATTTTTATGTTATATATGCTAAATCATAAATTATAGAAATTATTATTTTTCTCTATTTTCCATGTTAAATTCCATGTTACTAATTTAAGGATGATCTTGACAGTAAATTTTTTTCACCCATAAGTGTTGAATTTTTGTAAATAATGTTCTATATGATATAGTTTCTATCTACATGAGATTTTATCTTATAAATGTTAAATTATAAATTTTAAAAATTATTATTTTATTAATTTATCATGTTTTTAATGGTTTTACTATGATTTTCATCTCCTAATCAATTTTCCAAAAATAACATTGTAAACAATATTGAAATTTTTAAAAGGGAAGAATTATAAGAAATGGTAAGTTTTATGATAAACATGGTGATGTCTATTATGAGTGAATCTAGTTTAGTTGAATCAGTTTAGGAATAATCCTTTAAAGTAATTATGTATATTTTGAAGAGGATATAGATCCTACTATCCTACATGTAGAATAAGGATAGTTAAGACCATCATTACTAAATTTTTGAAAGATTACATGAGAGATTCTAACATTTCTAATTATGATAAGAGGAGCTCTAGAAAAGGATTTCATTATTTCGATTCTTATGTTAGAAAATAGATTATTTATCAACTAGTTTATAATGTGCCTAATAAACCATAATAAGAAGTTTTAGAAGATATGTCACCTTAGAGGAACAAGTTGGGATTCCTTTTCTAGATGATCATATAAAAAATGAAAAATCCAATTATTATACTTTCCTTTGAGAGTTAGACTTTAACATTAGTTATATGTCAAATCTACATAATTATATGGAGACAGTTTCTAGTGCCTTATCTAATAAATAAATATAAGTTATGGATGATGAAATACTCTTTATAAATCGTAATGGTGTGTGAGAGTTAGTGGATGGTCCTGTTAGTATTTTACTACATTGGATGTAAATGGATATTAATAAACTCAAGATATCCTCTAAGGAAGATGTATATCATTTTAAAGTAAGATTAATGACAAAGGAATTATTCAAAGTAGGTCATTGAATATAAAGAAACCTTTTCTATAAGATCTTGAGTTGCATCATATAAATGTAAATATGTATTTTTTGAGTAGAGATCTTAATAGTAAGATTTATATATAGCATCTATAAGATCTCACATAGACTAACAAAGACCATTTAGTGTGTAAATTGAAGAAATCAATATATGGTTTAAAATAGACTTCTTAGAAGTGCTACCTTAATTTTGATAGGTTAATTACATTCATAATATTTATGGAAAATATAATGAATTAGTGCATATGTCTCAAGATTTGTAAGAGTAAGTTAATTCTTTTCTTCATGTGGATGACATCTTACTTGTCACTAATAATTGTGATTTTCTCATTGAGACTAAGAAATATGTTGTCAATTTCTTTTAATATGAAATGTGTTGGGGAAATTTTTTTTGTTCTAAGAATAAAGATCTATAGAGATAAATTTTGTAAATTTTTGGATTTATAAAAAAAAAGGCTTATATTGAGTAATTTTTTAAATGATTTAATATGAAAACTTGTAAACTCAATAATACTCCTATTTCCAAAAATGGTAAGTTGTGCAAGAATCATATCCTAAGAAAGATATTGAAATAAGCTCTATAGATACTTCTTATGTTAATGCAATAGGAAGTTTGATGCAATTTTAAATATGTACTAGACTTGATTTAGCTTTTGTTGCTAGTATACTTGACAAGTTCTTATTAAACTCAAGATGGGCTAATTGAGTTGTCGCTAAAAAGGACATGGTGTATTAGTAAAAGACAAGTGAACACATGTTTATTTATAGGAAGGTTGACAACCTTATTGGATGCTCTAATTTATATTTTGCTAGAGGTGTAAATGATGAAAAATTTATTTATGGATATATAATCATGTTGGATGGAGTTTTTATATCTTAATAGAATGTTAAGAAAATTTTGACAATCTCCTTCACTATGTGTTGATTTTATTGTTTATTATATAGCTATATCATATGATATGTGACTGAAAAACTTTGTTTTTACTTTGAAAATTATAGAATATATTTCTAAATCATTTAACACTTATTGTCATAACATCTCTATGGTATTCTTAACCAAGAATAATAGAATCACTATATCTTCAAAGTGTATTAGAATTAATTTCTTGGTTGTTTGAGATGGATGAAAATGAATAAATTCTTGTTGAGTAAAGTTTTGTTGGACGAATGGCCTACAAGTGCAATTTATTAATGTTCATAAATTTTATTTTATAACAATAGGAGACAATGGTATCGTAACGTTATTTTATTTTATACTCCTTGGAGATTTATTACGAATTTATTCCTATGATCGTTGAGAAATTATTTGGGCATCAATACACCTTTGTTTCTCATCGTTACAATTTTAATTTGACTACTATGATATTAATACTTACTATTGGTTGGATCAGAACTTCCTATAAAAACCACTTGATCCTTACAATTGAGATACACAACAGAAATTTTCATCTTTTAAAGCTTTCCTTCTGGGCATTGTTGTACGAGACTCTAGTATATGTAGGTTCCGAGTGCACAGTTTTTTATATGTTGTTTTGTTAACCTTAGGAAGTAAAGCTGAAATTAGATTGTACCAAAGGTCAGCTAAATTCTTGCTTTTAAAGCAATGATCCTTCCACAATGCAACATACTCCTATTTTCTAACAATTTGAAAGCAAAAATAAAAAAGGAGAATCTTTCTCGACAAATCTCTTCTTCTACATTTTCAACAATTTAAAAGAGATATTTTTTAATGGCAAAGTATCTTGTTGTTATAGAAGGAAATATGATGAGTAATTTAATGTACTATGCTTAAATAGCATTTGTCAATAATTCAATAATAAAAAAGTATATCCATTTAATTTGGGAAGGAAAAATATTTTTTATGAACATTGTTATATTTTTTTCCAATTAAATTACATAGTTACATCATAATTTAACGATTAAAGATTGAAATTTGAAGTACTTAAATAAAAGAAAAAATTGTGATTTGTAGCTAAATTTATGATATTGTTGAAAGGTAACTTATTCATTTTAACCTACAATTTTTTGGAAAAAATTATATATAAATTTGAATTAAAAACTATGATCGTGGAAAGCATAAAAAATAATAATAATTAATGATAATTTATTTTAGAATGAGTAAATAGAGAAATTGAATTTAATTAGATATAATTCAGTTGATATAAAAAAATATTTTATGTTTATGACCTAAATGTAATTTTCTAACTTATAATAAATGTTTAATTTAATTTTGATTATTATAATTTATCATAATTATTTTTAAAGAAGTTATACTTAATTAATCTAGTATCAATAATTATTAGTCTTAAAATTGTGGGGAAAATAAATGATATTTTATATTTTAGAGAAAAAAATATTTGTGGTTTTATATGATAGTAACAGTGAAAAAATAAATTAAAAAATGGAAAGAATTAATATAGGATATAGGAAAATAAAAGAATTATTATCTTACCCTATATATTATTATTAAGAAATTTCTATTTTTATTATTGTTACTATTAATATTATTATGATTATTATTTTGGATTTTATTGTTAACTAGTTTTATTAAAATATCATACCATACAAAATGAGGCCAAATTTTTTGATATATTATAATAATATTATTGAAATACTTCTTCAAATTAATTATTACATATAAAATTTTATTTGTTATTGACTTAAAATTAAGATATGGTAATAAATTATTAAAAATCATAATGTGATTATTTTATATTGGGATTTATACTAATTTATTGAGTAATTGAAAATGAGGATATCACATATTTGATTAAGAAAATTAAGTGTATCATATTTGATAATAAAAATATTTATACATATTGGTATTTAAATGTTTATTTACATAAAATTATTGTGTTGAGATTTGAATTCTTGTTTTAAATATATTAATTAGTAAATGTTATGGTTGTATAAATATTCTCTTGATGACATATGATGTTAATATTTTAATTGAAAAACATGATCATATAAATGAATGCTACATAATATTTAAAGTCTACTATTTTTATATTGTATGGGAAATGTGATAGATAAATAATTTTTTTAATTTGATCATTAGTTTAAATATGATTAAAGAAATTAATTAATAAAATGGTAAATTTTTTTATATTAAAGGATGAGTTTGTTGTGAAGATCTTTAACACATGTAAATAATTGTGTTATAATAAGTTAATATGTGAATGATGTGCTAATTTTTTGAACCAGTTTGAATGAGATAAATATAATAAAATCATTTTTATGTTCCAAATTTGAAATGAAAAATTTAGAAGAAATTGATAAGATTTTAAGAATGAAAATAAGGAAAACGAAAAATAAATTTTTTTCTAAATCAATTGCATCATATTAAGAAATTGTTAAAGAAATTCAATAGTTATGGTGGATGATAAAATTTCATATGATATCAATGTATAGTTGTAAAATCAATATTCATAATAAGAATATATTTTAATCTAAATATGCAAAAATTGTTGGTAATTTTTAATGACCTATACTATATTAGATATTACATATGTTGTGAGAAGATTGAGTAGTTATACTTATAATCCTAGTAGGGGAGCATTGAAATACTTTGCATAATCTTTTAAAATACTTGAAAGGTATTAGGATTATAGTTTGTATTTTTATAAATTTTCCTTGGTGTTAGAAGAATTTTGAGATGATAACTGAATTTTAAACAACGTTGAGGAAAACTCTACTCATAAATATGTTTTCACTTTATATGGAGACGTTGTATGTAAAATTGGTTTGTTTAACATATTTTATTTATTGTAAAAATGTAATATTCAAAAAAAAAAAAACTACAAGAGGCATCCAGTGGCAGCATGCACACTGCCACCTAGTGAGGCATTGCCACCACCACACACACACATCACTATAAAAAGGGGGAAGGAAGCAATTTCACTTCACAATTGCAATTCAAAGTGAAAATGAGATAGGACAATTTTAAAAGAGAAATTGGGTTGGTCAAGGAGCAAGCAAATGGAGGCACAATAAAGGGTGCGGATCTTATCAGAAAAATTTAAAGAATTACACCCATTCAAATTTCAGGTAAAGGGAGGAGAATCAAATAAAGTATAGGAGTAGTTCTACAACCTCTTGATCTAGAATGAAATTTATTAATTGTATGATAAATTTAGAGGCTGGATTTAATGTGAATTTAATTTTGGACGAAATTTAATTGTTTCTAGGGGTAGTTTTAAAGTCCCCTTACTCTAGAATAGCATTTTACTGATTATGTGATAGTTTAAAAATGATTGGTGATTATATTTAAATTTGAATGTAGATAAAATATTATATGATTATAAATTGATGATTATATTAGTTAGGAATTAAATTGAGCAATTATAGGTGAGAATGTGATATAAAATTTTAGGTGCTCAAAAATATTTATATATACGTGTGTGTATATATATATAAATATATATGAATTACATTAAATTTCATAGGTATTATAAAATAGTATATCTTTATATAAATTAATATGAATTATAGGAATTATAATATTTAAACGTAGAGCCATTTGAAAAATTTTTTAAAATAGAACCCTATTCAATCAATTTTATTATATAGATATATTTTCACATACTAAGTATTGGGAGATATCCAAATAAAAAGTTTGGTGGAAAAGGAGAACTATTTACTATTTTATAGAAATGTTCAAAATCTAATACCTTATAATAGGTATTACTTTTTCCTCCAATATATGTTTGTCAAACTGTAACTATGATGAGATGACGAACTTGCTAAAATTTTAAAATATAATTTATTTGATAATGTGGAGTCACCACCAAATTTTATTTTGAGGGAAAAGATTTGGAAAAGCCCTAACTTGAGGAAGAGATTTAGGTTCGGGAGTCGGTTACGAGTAGGGAAGGTGTTAGGCACCCTACTCGCCCGTTCCGAAGAACGGTACCCTTAAACTGAGTGTACGATTTATTTGAAAACTGTTTGATCCTTTAAATTTGAGTGAAAATAAATAGATTGATGGAAGATAGCCTGACAGGACTTGATCCTGCTCCTACGTATTCCCTGGTGCAATGTGAAACTCAAGGCTTACATAGTTCTGGTTTTGAAGGCTTGACCTTTAGAGATACTTGAAAATAGAGTATTTTGGAAGTATTTTAAAGAAAGATCCTTAGTCCACATATGCATCCAAGGTAAACAAGGGCTGCATTGAGATCCATATGAATCTCTAAACATCAAATAGCAGTGAAACTGCCAGTTCTATTTTAGAGTCCATCGCGTGAGACTAGGGGTTCAAAATGAAGTTTCTTTTGAGATTATTTAAAAAGGATTCTTAGTATACATATGCCCCAGGTCCAAGACAACTACGGCTGCACTGGGACCCATATGAATTCCTAAACATCGAACAGCAGAAAAAGCTACCAATTCGTGCTTAAGGTTCATTACGTGAGACCTAGAATTAATGAATTTAATTTAAAAATAACAAAGATGAAATGGGTGATTGAGCTTAGGTAGAAGAAGAATTGGTCTTGATTTAAAATAAAATAAACTTGATTCAAAATGAACTTGATTTTGAAATGAATTTGATTTAAAATGAACTTGGTTTTGAAATGAATTTGATTCGAAATGAACTTGATTTAAAATGAACTAGATTTGAAATGAGCTTGATTTTGAAATGAATTTGATTCGAAATGAACTTAATTTAAAATGAACTTGATTTGGATTTGAGAAAAGAGATTGAACTTGATTTGACATTTGAAGCAAAAGAGTTAAACTTGATTTTGTTTTTTGAATGGAAATTTGAGAAAAAGAATTTTTGATTTGAATGAAATGATTGATTTGAAACTTGAGGAAAAAGACTTACACTTGATTTAAAATAAAGTAAGCTTGATTTGAAATTTTAAGAAAAAAAAAAGTAAGCTTGATTTGAAATTTTAAGGAAAAAAAATTAAACTTAATTTTAATTTTGAGAATTAAATTTAATTTGGATTAAAATGAATTTGATTTGAATAAAAATGAACTTGGTCTAGAATGAATTTAAATTGAATTTAATTTTGATTTTGAGAATTAAATTTAATTTGGATTAAAATGAACTTGGTCTAGAATGAATTTAAATTGAATTGGACTAGGTGGAAAAAGTTTTGACTTTATATTAAGACCTAAACAAATTGATTGCAACGAAAGAGGTTCACTGGGCTTGGTGGATTTGGTGGATTAGAGACTTAACAAAGCCCAATTGACCATGTGACGTGAGGTGCGGAGCAGCCCCATTGCCAACGAAAGGGGTCTATTCTGGATTCAATTTGGCGAGACCCCAATTATTAAGAAGCCGATGCGAGTGAATGGGCCCTATTTCAATTCGAGTATATCTAACGAAGAGGTTGGCCAAGTCCAGTGAACATGAGAAAGTTTAAAATTTGTCATGTACAGGACTTGAACCCATGGCTAGAGGAGTACAGGTGAAGCGCTCAACCACTTGAGCTACTTGTTTTATCACCTATGCTTTGCAAATTGAGTTTAAGACTGTACGTCTAGGGCTAGGCCACTCCCTTCATCTTTTAACAAGACTTATCAGTGGGCCCCTCGTTCATTTTGGTTCAATGAATTCGAAATGCCCCTTATGTTGGAACCCTGCTCCTACTCTTTAATGTATCATGGCCCACAAGAATTTCCGTGCGAATTTCAGCGAAAGGGCTTGCATGCATGCACCATGTTCACTTTTATGTAAAAAACCATTTGTACCTTTCATTGGCCTCATCAACTAACACCTCCAGGATCATATTGAACGCCTTCCATGGTCGCAACAGCATATGGTTTTATTTCTGGTCTCCTAAAATGAAACTTATGACTACACCAGCACATTCGCATAATGTCAACTCCTAGTTGCCTTGAGATTATTCATGCAAAAGAGAAAACGAGGCACAACTGAACCCCACATCCCATATGAAGCCACCATACCATAGGGATAATCTTACAACTTTTTAACTGAGATGATTTGCTTCGATGAACATAGAAATCCATGACCACCACCCTTATGTATCCTGACCTGTAAGTGATCAGAACCAACGTGCGTTCACTTTGAGGAGCCAGGGTTGTATTGACACCAAGTTCCTTAATTGAATCAGGCCGGTGAAGCTCTGGAATCGTACCTGAATGCTTATAGGCAGTTACTAAGTACTTTCGGATTGTACCTTGATTACCTCACCAAACTTCTGCTTGCTCGTTGATTTTCTCTCTATGATTAACATTTGTACAAAGGCAAAGAGTCATCTCATCATGTGCTTTGCCAAGCGTGAGCTTAGTTACTACTAAATGAGCGAGAGGAAGGCATGCAGCTATGTTCGCACCAGAGTTTGCATGGAGAGAGCAAGTCTGTTGCATGGCAAAACACTTCTCACATCAAACCCTTTACGTACGGATGGGAGAACCTCCAGTGGTACTCCAAGAAAAGGCTATCAACATTCATACATGGCTCCATGTCACCTTTTGCTGCTGATAATAACTCAGAATTCTCACGCCTCCACTTGTCGAATGGAAGTCCACTATCCCATGGTTTAGAGGTGATGAAATACATAGCCTAATATGACTTAATGCTTGCATTGCAACAGTGACTAGTGCAATCAGATTTAGGCACGAACAGTAACAGTGGGCCTTAAACTCGTATGTTCAGATTTCGGTCATAGCCTGCTTTCAACTAGGACGTCAACTTGCTTAAATAGTTTCTTGCTTGAATGCCGCCCGAGCTACATCAGGCAATACAACTTGAGTGACTTGATACTGTTCATGAATGCTTACTCCCAGTTTTGTCAACTAGTTTCTCGAGAGGCACCGCAGTATCTTGGAAGGTCTCGATTGAATTGTGTTGCCATCAGTCTAAGGTAAAAATCACCCTCCACAATTTAGAGGATCCTTTCTCTGGAAACCTGAGAGCTTCTTCGAGGTGGTTTGCAAATAAATCTCAACGGGAGATTATTACATGTTCAGATGTAGGCCTAACAAAGAAGCTATTCCTACTGCACTCGATCTTTATGCTAGGAATCATTTCATAGAAATCGGAAAAACGACCATGACGATTGTAGTTTCTATCATGCTCACTACATATATCAGCGAATGAACCGAGCTAATAAGATAGTCTAAATCTGCTTAAAATCTTCCAAAAACAGAACATGTAATTGAAGAATAAGTACAGCAATCAAGAATTCATCCAAGTTTATTTGCACAGAAAGCAAGATTTCTCATTAGAGGCCTAACCTGAAAACTTCTTCGAGGTTTAAGCCAAGTTAGTTGAGCAGGATCTGGAATGATACTTCACAATTGCCTTATTGAAACTGTTGGTGGTATTCTAGAGGAAAAATGTGAGGAAAAAGAGTAATTCTTTTTGTATTTCTTTCTTGTATATATAAGTAATACAATACATCAATTTATAGATGAAATAGTTACTACAAAATAATTCAAGGAGACTAAAGGTTACACAATAATTCTAGGAGCCCAAAAGTTATACGTAACATCTCCACAAATATTATGAGTTACTAATTCATTTTATTACACAATTATAACTCCATAACTACTAATTTATTTTATTCCAAAACCATAACTACACATTATTATCAACATATTCCCCCTTAATGTGTTGTTCCTTGACTCCCAATGCTTCTCTGATTTGCTGGAAATTTCCTCTTGGCAGTGCTTTAGTAAAAATATCAGCCAGTTGCTCTTGTGAACTACAAAACATCAGCTTCAACTCACCTCCTTCAATTACTTCTCTTATGAAATGATGCTTTATATTGATGTGTCTTATTCGACTATGAAAGACTGGATTTTTTGTCATAGTAATAGCAGATTTATTATCACAATAAAGCTGCGTACTCTCCTCTTGTTTTTCTCCAATGTCTTCCATAATTTTTCTAAGCCAAAGTATTTGTTGAGTAGTTAATCCAGCTGCTAGATACTCTGCTTCTGCTAAAGATTGTGCCATGGTTTCTTATTTTTTTGAACACTAAGAAATTGAACCAGAACCAAGGGAAAACATATAACCTGAAGTACTCTTCATATCATCAACATTTCCTGCCCAATCACTATCACAAAAGCCTTTTAATTTTAACTCTGTAATTTTTTCAAATCTAATTCCGTACTTCATCGTGCCCATAATATACCTTAGCACTCTTTTTGCTGCTCCAAGATGTAAATGACTTGGATTACTCATGAATCTTGAGAGTAAACTAGCAACATACATTAAATCCGGCCTTGTAGCAGTTAGATAAAACAAGTTTCCAATCAAACTTCTATACACACCTGCATCTATCAATCTTCCACCATCTTCTTTTTTAAACTTTTCATTCACCACCAAAGGAGTATCAACAGGTTTACAACCAAGCATTCCAAACTTCTTCAGAATTTTTTCAGCATATTTTTTTTGACAAATAAACACACCAAACTCATCTTGATAAATTTCAATACCAAGAAAATAATGCAACAAACCAAGATCACTCATCTCATATTTTTCCATCATATCCCTTTTAAAATCTTCAATCATCCTTTTGTTGTTACTCGTATAAACCAAATCATCAACATAAAGAGCTGCAATAAGTATATCAACCTTACCTTGATGCTTGACATACAAAGTAGGCTCACTTTTGCTTTTCTGAAATCCCTTCTCCATGAAGTAGCTATCAATCTCACTGTACCATGCTCTAGGGGCTTGTTTTAACCCATAGAGAGCTTTCTTCAATTTGTACACCTTCTCCTCTTGGCCTTTAATCACAAAGCCTTGAGGTTGTTGCACATAAACTTCTTCCTTCAATTCTCCATTCAAGAATGCCGATTTTACATCAAGTTGGTATAAACTCCAACCCTTTTGAGCGGCCAATGCTATAATGGCTCTAATGGTATCCAACCGAGCAACAGGTGCAAAAGTCTCATTGTAATCTATTCCAGGCTGTTGTGCGTACCCTTTCACCACCAATCTAGCCTTGGTTTTTTGGAGTGAACCATCTGGATTATGTTTCACTTTGTACACCCATTTCACGCCAATAGCTTCTTTACCATTTGGCTTTTCAACTAGTTGCCATGTTTTGTTCTTCTCAATTGCATCTACCTCTTCTTGCATAGCATTCTTCCAAACATCTTCTTTCATTGCTTCTTCAAAATTTTCTGGTTCTACAATGCAATAGTTGCATCTAGAATAGATATCAATTAAACTTTTCACTTTTATTGGAGTTGAGTTTGGAGATGATGGGGGAGAACTTGATGTTGAGGATGGGGAGTTTGGTGTTGAGGGGGTTGATTGATCATTTTCAGCTGCTACATTTTGTTGTAAGATTGGAACTGAGACAGTTTCATACTCAACTTTCTTTTCTTGCCAGCTCCAAGAAGCCTTCTCATCAAAGACAACATCACGGCTTATAATCACCTTCATGCTTTTCAAGTTGTAAAGTCTATAGCCTTTTGACATAGAACTATAGCCAATAAAGACGCACTTCTCACTTGTTTCTTCAAGCTTTGTCCTCTTCTCCTTTGGAATTTGAGCATAGCAAACACACCCAAAAATTTTAAGGTGGGTTTACCGAAGGTTTCCTTCCACTCCAAGCTTCAAATGGTGTCTTGTTCCATACGGCTTTTGTTGGACATCTATTCAACAGGTACACTGCTGTGTTTACTGCTTCGGGCCAAAATTCTTTTGGTATCCCTTTCTCGAACATCATGGACTTGGCCATCTCCATCACGGTCTGGTTCTTCCTTTCTGACACTCCATTTTGTTGAGGTGTATAGCCAACGGTCAACTGTCTTTCCACTCCTTCATCTTCAAAAAAATTTTCAAATTGATTGGAGGTATACTCCTTTCCCCTGTCACTTCTCAAAATTTTTATGAACCTGCCACTTTGCTTCTCAACAAACGCTTTAAATTTTTTAAATATTACAAAGACTTCAGATTTTTGCCTCATAAAATACACCCATGTCATGCGAGTCAAATCATCTATAAATAAAATGAAATACCTATTTTTTGCATGAGATAAGGTACTCATAGGTCCACACACATCGGTATGTACCAACTCCAACATTTGTTTGGCTCTCCATGCTCCTTCCTTTGGGAATGGTTGACGATGATGCTTGCCAAGTACACATCCTTCACATACGCTAGATTTTTCTTCAATTGTTGGCAACCCGTACACCATATTCTTTTGAGAGAGTAACTTGAGGCTATTATAGTTCAAGTGCCCAAGTCTTTTGTGCCACAAACTAGAGTCAAGTGTTTCTCTAGCCATCATGCTGAAATTTTTGTCATATTTGAAAAGGAGAGGAAAACTTCTATTATTGCTCATTTTAACAGTCACAACAAGATTTCCTTTGGAGTCAAAAATTCTGCATTCTCGATTCTCAAATTTAAGAGAATAATCATGCTCCAAAAGTTGTCCAATGCTAAGCAAATTTTCATCAAGTGCCGGAACATAGAGAATGTCATGAATAGCTTTGTTACCTTGCTTTGTTATAACTCCAATGCTTCCTTTGCCTTCAACCTTAACATACTCTCCATTGCCCAATTTAACTTTTGAGCTAAATGAAGAATCTAAGTCAAGAAAAGCATTTTTATCTCCTGTCATATGATTGCTACAACCGCTATCCAAGTACCATAAATTTTTCTCCTCTTCAAATGCCTTTTGACAAGCAAAGAAAAGGTTTCCTTCATTGCTTCTTCCACTATTTTCGGCTTCAGTAAATGCAGCTTGTTGTTGGTTGCCAAAGCGACAATCCTTTTGTAAATGGTCAAACCTCTTGCAAGTGTAGCATTGAGGTTTTCCTTTGTTCCAACAATCTTTCTCATCATGATTATTCTTCTTACAAATTTTGCACCATTTGTTTGATCCACCATCATTTTCTTGTCCTCCAAAATAGCTTCTTCCACCTCTTCCACGAGAGTTTCTTCCTCTTCCTCGACCTCTTCCATGTCTGCCACCTCTAGAAGACTCACCTCTGTTTTGACTTGAAAAATTATTCTCAACATTTTTGGGGTCAATAGTGAGCTTAGATTGAAACGCATTTTCGACGGTTTTTTCAATACGTCGTAACAATCTTTGCTCATACGATTTCAATGAACCCATCAACCCTTGGACAGTCATAGTTGATAAGTCCTTTGTTTCTTCAATAATAGCTACCATTGGATCAAACTTTTTAGATAAACTAATCAAAAGTTTATCAACAACTCTACGATCATCAATTGTGTCTCCATGTGACTTCATTTGATTCACCAACTCCGACAATCGATTATGATACTCATTCAAGCTTTCATTTTCTTTCATTTTTTCATTTTCAAAATCTCTTTTAAGAGATTGAAGTTTCACAAGTCTCACTTTAGAATCTCCTTCAAATTCTTGTCGTAGAATATCTCATGCCTCCTTGGACGTCTTTGCTCTCATGATCCTTGGGAATATGGTAAGAGAGACTCCTCTTTGAATCATCCCAAGAACTCCAGCATCTACAATTTTCTTTTTCCTCAACTCTTCATTTTCAACAATCGTAGAAACAATTGTAGTTGTTGGTTGTGTATCTTCTGTTTTGATTAAATGTAAGACATCTAAGGAAGTGAACAGTGTCTCCATTTTCACAGCCCAAAAATCATAATTTTCTCCTTCAAATAAAGGAACTTGAACATTGCTGTAAATGGTGCTGTTTGATACTGTTGAAGCATTTGCGGAAGCCATGACTTTTCACTTTTTTTTTTGTACTAGCTGTAGGG
This sequence comes from Canavalia gladiata, assembly GCA_037954105.1. NCBI lineage: Eukaryota > Viridiplantae > Streptophyta > Magnoliopsida > Fabales > Fabaceae > Canavalia > Canavalia gladiata. The sequence goes on along the minus strand of CM075661.1, from coordinate 19,073,855 downwards.
ATCTACAGCTCTGATACCACTTTGTTGGTGGTATTCTAGAGGAAAAATGTGAGGAAGAAGAGTAATTCTTTTTGTATTTCTTTCTTGTATATATAAGTAATACAATACATCAATTTATAGATGAAATAGTTACTACAAAATAATTCAAGGAGACTAAAGGTTACACAATAATTCTAGGAGCCCAAAAGTTATACGTAACATCTCCACAAATATTATGAGTTACTAATTCATTTTATTACACAATTATAACTCCATAACTACTAATTTATTTTATTCCAAAACCATAACTACACATTATTATCAACAGAAACGAACTCTGTTCGAGATGGATCCTCTGGATGCATGTAATTGTTCCTCCTTCCTCAAGTAAAATAACGCAGATTGTTCCTTGAAAGCTTCACATAGCAAGGACCTCAAGAGAAAACCACCAAGGAAGCCAAGAATAAAGAAATCCGGATCCAGAGAAAGAAGGAGAGCCCCTTCCCTTGAGAGCCACCAACCAACCCCCCTCTTTGGTTATTTTGTTTTTGCCTTTTCATTATGTTATTCTCCCGCTTTTTCTTTATTTTTCCTCTTTTATTTTTATATTTTCTTTTTATTCTTTTTATTTTGTTTTGGAATTTTCTTTTATTTCTTATTTTCTTTATTTTTTTTTATTTTCTGTTTTTATTATTATTTTATTTTATTTTATTTTTTCTTTTTCTTTTTAATATTATTTTTCAGTTTTTCCTCTTTTTACTTATTTATTTTATTTTACTGTTTTTTTATTTTTTTTATTTTTACTTTTCTATTTTTATTATTTTTAATCTTTCTGTTTTTATTATGTTATCTGTTTATTTGTTTGCTTCTATGTTGATATTTTTTTTTTCCTGTCTTTAATTTCTTTTCTGTTTTTTATCATTTTTTTATTTTTTGTTTTTGTTTATATTATTTAAATTATTATTTACTAATTAATTTTAAGGACAGAGTCTTGGATATAATTGAGTGTTTATAATCTTAATGGTATATAAGAAAAGATATAGTTAGTATTTAATTGGTTTTATATAATATAATATATATATATATATATATAGGAGATAAAATATAAGACTATTGGAAAAGATTATATTAGTAGTTAATTTATAAAATTATTGGTCTAAGTTTTAAGAAATATTTATTAGAGGTTGGGAACCTCGTTTAGTTTGTTAGAGAGTACATAATTAAACGTGAATATATATATATATATAGAGAGAGAGAGAGAGAAAGAAAGAAAGAAAGAGAGGGTTGAACAATAAAATATTGATTGAGGACTAAGGTCCTAACCATTGAGAAGAAGGTGATGCCTTCAAGTATGATAAAAATAGGAATTAGAATAATTAGTGGACATGCACCATTTTCACAAAAGTGTTTATAAATTGTAATGAGAGATAATCTGCAAGCCCTTCTATAAAAGGAAGGTAGGAAATCCAAGGTTGGTTCACATGGAAGTAGACTAAAGTTCATGATAGTGGAAACTTTCGAGCCTAGTGGGTAAGGGAACTACGTTTGAGTTTTACAATGACCTAGGGTTGCTCCTTGTAGTTGGGATTGCTCTGGTCGGATCTAGCTGTCTCGACAAGACGCTGAAGATTATCATTACCGATCGAACAATTTTGGAATATTGTGGAATGAGGATGATGATGATTTTAATGTTACCAAAGACACACTATGATTTGAAATTGGATTCTAGGATCCTTATTATTTTGATAAAAACTGTGAAGATGCCCACATGCATTTGCATATTATAAGGATTACCAACTTTAGATTAAAAAAGATTATTGAGGCATATGATGCAATAATCTCAGCTTATTATTGAATCTTCCATCATAGAAACTTATGAACTTAGGGTAAGTCGATAGATATTAAATTACATTATTTGCATGCATATCATAGTGGCTCATGGTAGTTATTATTTAATGGATTGTATTATGTTTACTACCATACTATATTACTTAATATCTCTTACTTAACTGAAATGTCTTACTCCCCTGTCCCTCTATTTCTATGTATGTTATTTCGTCACACTAGTGAGATTATGCGATGGATCGTTCACATCTCGATATAGGGATTGAAATCGAATAGGAGATTAGGGAGTGTGTTCGACACCCACCCAATATTGGAGGTCATTATAAAAGTACATTTAGAGGTAAAGCGACCATATGGATGACCGATGCGTCTTTCCCGGTGCATCCTCCCCCATGAGTCCCTATGGACATGCCCGCCAACATTACCGTACCAATCTCACGACAGATATATCGTAAGAGGATAATCCTATCGTCTTCATCCACGTCATCAGGGGACACTCCTCCTTATCATGGACTACCTCCTGCATCAGTAGGAATCCCTGAAGTTGGTACAATATCATCCATTCTTGCTACCATATGAACACCCCGTCTACGTCAATCTGCAAGGAAGTCAACTCTGCGACAACTTCCGCAAATTTCTCATCGCTACAGCGAGCTAGGTTCTTCTCACCCGCACCCAAGACCTTCAGAGAGAGGATATGATAATGGGACAGTGAACATGGATGGAGAGGAAGACGACGAGAATAAGGATGATGTAGATGAAGACCCATCTAAGGCTTCAGACTTCTTCCGTCATCGACAGGATGATGGGTAACCTCTCACTATTAAGGGCGAGCTTGAGATACTGAGATTTTCTATGGTTGCATATAGATGGACTAGTTTAGCTTTTATGTGATTTCTTATGTATTTTCCTTATTTTGTACTTCACTACGTCATATTATTATAGTTCCCCAAACTGTATACATTCTAGAGGCATGTCAAAATTTGTGCAATTAAAGATAATGTATATGTTTATATATGTGTGCATGTACAGATGTGCTTAGCTACTTAGTCTAATAAGTAATTTGGACCTTGATACAATTATTGCAGAATAGTATGTTGATATAACAAATAACTGTTAAGTAAATTAAAAAAAATATGCAGGTAATCTAGAGGGCTGTTACAGAATGAGTTTATTTCTCTTAAGAAAATAGGCCAAGAAACCAAATTAACTTTCCATGCCCCAAAATTGGTTACCTGCTAAGCCATTAGTGAGAAATTTTTGGATAAATGTCCTACAGGTGCAATTTATTCATGTTTATAAATTTTATTTTGTAATGATAGGAGACAACAATATCATTATGTTATTTTATTTTATAGCTGTTGGAAATTTATTGTGGTTTTATTCCTATGATCATTAAGAAATTATTAGGGCATTATTGTACCTTTATTTTTCATCATTACAATTTTAATTTGACCGTTGTGAATTTAATTTCATACCATTGTGATATTAATACTTGATCGTTGGTTGGACCGAAATTTCCTATAAATACTACTTGATCCTTGCAATTGAGATACATAACATAAATTTTCATCCTTTAAAGCCTTCCTTCTAAGCATTATTGTACGAGACTTTAGTATGTGTAGGTTTCGAATCCATGGTTCCTTACATGTTGTTATGCAACCTTAGGGAGAAAAGCCAAAATCAAGTTGCACTAGAGGTCTACCGAATTTTTACTTTCAAGGTAGTGGTCCTTCCACGGTGCAGCATACTCCTCTTTTCCAACAAGATTCACAAAGAAAATGCTCGTTGATCCTTAACCAAGGGACATAGACCAATAATGTTTATGAAACATGTTGAGAATATAGGTATTGTAAGATCTTTTAATGTATTTGGTTAATGAGAGTTTTCATTATTAATATTTCATATTTACCTTTATTACATTGGATTTATGTAATTGTCTTGATAAATTTTTACGAATATTGATGTTTCATATTATTATCAACACCATTATTGATGAGCAATTTTTTATAGTGTGATTTTCTTAAGATGCTTTGGTTTCTTGTAAAGATGGTGTTTTAAATGAAACATGAATTATAATCTTCTTGAGAGATTGGTTGTATTTTCTTGAAAAGATACAATGTAGGATCCATACACAATAACATGAAGTGGATTTACAATTATGCTATGATGTGTACCTATACATATACACTTTGTGATATGATAATGACAATGAAATTATTGGTTATATGGTCATCGATGAACTAACTCTTAATAGTTTAGCTTCACTTGTGACTCTTAACTAATGATTTTATTGAGTGAGATGATCATATTTTTGTGGTGACTATGTAAAAGTTATTTTTGTGACAATGGTTATTTGAATCTGAGAGTTGTTTTTAAAATAAATTTTAAAATAAAATAAACCCAATTAATATTGTCCAAATGGGAGAATATTAAAAATTTTATTTCAATTTTAACTTCTATTAGTTTGATGATTTTGATTTTATAAAAATTGGTTGAATAGATACTTTGATATTTTTTTTTAGATCCATGTAATTTAAAGTGATCTTTTATGAATTTTAGAAAAAAACTATATATTAATGTAAATCAATTGACAAATGTGTTAAAATTATTCGTATAAAACTTACTAAACTAATATTCATAATAAAAAAAATTAAATTATATATATTTTTTATAAAAAAAATATCCTCATTCATCTTTACACATCATAACTGCTCCTAATTTTATTAAAATAAATGTGGTAATATAGGAAAAAACATAAGTTTCCACCTATACATTTGAAAAACAAATATCATTTTTAAATTGTATTCAAAAGATACATAATTCTATTAATTTATATTAAGTTACATATTTTAAATTTTAATATAAATTCTAATAAATTTATTTACGTTTCCTACCTAAAAAGAAATGTCCTTCCCTTAAACATTACACGAGTGAATCTCATGCACATCAGTTCTTTTTACTTAACATTATATTTTTAATAAATGAATCTAAACTTTATTTTAATTTTTTATTTAATATAGTCTTATTTATATAATTTTTGCTCATATTTAGTATGAGAGCTTCAATTACACAATTTAGGACCAAATTTTGACTTTTCTTTATTGTTCTATGTTTGATAAGCAATTTTGAACATTTCCCTGTATAACATGGTACGTGAACGATCCACACATAACAATTTTATATTAAAATAATGAAATCATTCAAAACCCGATAAATAAATTTTTTATTCTATTTTAATACATAGTTTCAATTTTTTGGGTAAAAAAAGCTTATGTCTAGTTTAATTAAACAATTAGCACACTTACATTTATTTTGATACACTAATAGTTTTTATTGATCTACTTTCTCTTACAATTCTTTTTTCACCTTTTTTTTATTTTCATCACATTATTTGTTACATCTCTATCTTTTCTATTACTATTTTTTATAATCTATCTACATTGCACAATCACAATTTTCCATTTGAATATATTGATCTATATGCTTACGTTTTCAAGAAATTGATATACCACTCTACAGTTAATTAAAAAAAATAAAAAATTCACATGAATTTCAAATTGAAATAACTAGCAGCCAACACGCCTGCTTTCAATTCTCTGCACTAATTTGCGGCATGCAATCTTTCTCCAAAAGAGTATGCTTGTTACAATTTGATGGGGAATCAGTTAGTTAATAATGTTTGATATCAATCGATTTAATTTATTGAAAATATTAAAATTCAACCAAATATAAAAAGTTATAATTTCTTTTTTCATTAGATTGAATTAGATTTTATATCTAAATTTCAAAACTAATTAAATCCAATCAAAAACAAACTTGTATGTATATACATTATTCATAAAATTACTTTACATTCATACTTAAATATGTTTATGAGATTACAAAACCTAATTATTTGACAGTAAAAAATTAAAGGAGGCTTGGATTTTTACCTTTTACGCGGTTGCATGGGAGTTGTGGAAATGGAAAGAAAAAGGTATGGTTTAATAGGAAATTCTATTATGCTATTTTTATTTTTTTTACGAATAAGTGAAATAAAAAAATGATTTATTAAATAATATTATAAAAAATTATTGTAGAAAATTTAAAATCTCGCTTTTAACAGGGGTAAAAGTCAATGTTATGTCTGCGGATCATTGACCATTTTACCAACGCCTTTTCTGATCAGTACTCTAATCCAATTGCTTGTTTATCAAGGAGCTGTCATATTAATGTTACTTATAAATTAGATGGAAATACAGTACTATTTTCAAATGATGTCTATGTAACTTTGGCAGGGTAGAGTACGCTTTGTATTATGATATTTTTAATAAAATTTTGTTGCTGATTTAGAAAACCCTATATGCCTACTTTTTTACTAAATTGATATGCTACTCCGCTTAGATATACTACTTATGCGTACATTTTCACTAAATTGATATACTTATCTACAGTTAATTAATAAAATAAAATTCATATAAAATTTCGAATTGAAATGACCAGAGCCAACAAGCTTGTTTTCTCAATGCTCCACAATGCATATATACATACAAAGAATTGCTGTTATTCACCAAATTAGAAAATATATCTTTCCACCTTACTTCTCAGATTTCAACATATATGGATCCTCAAACAATTAACACGTTGGTCCTTTTTCCCATTTTCTACTCATCATTGTGACACTAAAAAAAAGGAGGAATCTCAAGAAAATAGACTCAGCTCCAAATATACCACCAGGGCCATGGAAGCTACCTATTATTGGAAATGTATCTGATCTTATTGGTTCTGCACCACATAAAAAATCAAGAGAGCTGACAAATAAATATGGACCTTTGATGCAAATACAACTTAGTGAGGTCTTTTTCATTGTTGTTTCCTCGGCAGAGTATGCTAGGGGATAATGAAAATCCATGATATTATATTTGCATCAAGGCCTTATTCTCTAATTGCAGAGGTAGTGTTTTATGATTCCACAAATATATTTTTATTCTCCTTATGGTTATTAGTGGAGACAGCTTAAAAAAATTTGTTTTATGGAGCTTTTAAGTCAAAAATGTGTCCAATCTCAGTGGTCAATCAAAGAGGAAGAGATGACTAATCTCATTAAATGGATTGCTTCAAATGATGGATCTGTCATCAATCTTACACAGACAATTAGATCACTCATGTTTACAATCACTTCAAAGGTAGCTTTTGGCAAGAAATACAAGGAGCAAGAAGAGTTCATATAGTAGTAAAAGAGGTTGTAAATCTTGCTGGAGGTTTCTACATTGGAGACTTGTTTCCTTCAGTTAAATAGTTTCAAAAACTCATTGGGATGAGACCTAAGCTTGAGAAGTTACTCCGAAAAGTTGATCAGATATTTGAAATCATAATCAATGACCATAAAGAGGCAAAGTTAAGAGCCAAAGAAGGTCAAGTTGGAGAGGAAAATCTAATCACGTTCTTGATACTTTATAAAAGTATCATCTTCATAACATAAACTCAACAACATATGTAACAAAATACTTTTTTCATAAATTTAACAAGACATATTTGTTTATAACTTACATTTTTCTATCCATATTTTATAAAAAAAGTATAACTTTAATATATATAATTTTTTAACATGCACAGAAAATATATTTTATTAATCATTGGAAAATAATTTTTTTATTTTTTTAAATATAATTTTTTATAATTAATAAATTAAAAAATATAACTATTTACTAATTATGTTACTGATCTTATTGATATATATATATAAATATATAAATATTATTAAAATTATGTAACTGCATACTTTTTATATTAAAATTTTTATACATATTTTTTCAAGAATTTTTTAAACAAAAATAGAATTAAAAATCTTTTTCATTTTATTAAAAATTTATTTGAAAAGAAAAAAAAAGATAGAAAAACATGTATAAAATTTAATATATATATATATATATATATATATATATATATATATATATATGATAACTGAAGAGATAAATCAAAGGTTGAAATTGATATTCTACAGAAAGATTATTTTAGATCCAAAATACTTGTATATATAATTTTAATCATGTGAAGACAATTTAGAGTAAGAAATTGGTAAATTGGGATGTCAAATTGATAGTTATAAAATTGAAAACATACTTAATTAAAATTACATCAAGAATTACTGACAATATTTAAAAAATAATTGTTAACTAATAAAAATAAAAATTTATTTTCAAAGTGTCCAATTTGAGCAGCTCAAAATTTAATGAAATAAACTTTGTACTCAAAATTGGATTAGCTAGAAATGTTGTCTTTTTATTTTATTTTCAGGTTACATGTAACATAGATTATGTTTTAATATAGTTGATGTATTATGTATTATTGTATTTATAAGGTATTTTGAAAGTTGAAACACTTAAAAAAAAAGAAAATTTGTCATATTTTTTTAAAAAGATACTACTTAACTATTTTTTAAGTATGCATTAAGTTTATTAATCCCTTTTTCATACTAAAGAGTTGTAATTGAACTCTAAATATTATTTACTTAGAGAACGATTAATGAACCATTATCTAAGTAAACATTACTTTGAGAGCGATTAAACCACTTCAAAAATGTGTTTATAGTGTTCTTCAAATCTCTTTATATTGTAGTGTACCATGTTAAATAGAGTTAAAATCATCTTTAAAATTTTTTTAATTATTTTATTTTTTATCAAGTTAAAATAAATTGTGAAACACAACTCATACAAGTATACATGAAGCATGTAGAAGATAAGTTTTATTTTGTAAACATGTCCGAAATCCCATTTTTTAAATTAATTAATAAATAAATAATATTTAAGTATATTTAAATAATTTAAGTAAAAATAGAACAAATAAATAAGAAAAAAAATTAAAAAAATATGAAAAGAGAAATAAATAATAAATAAAAAGAAAAAAGAAAAATCCCTAAAATAAAAAAATAAAATAATAATAATAATAAATAAAAATAAAAAGAAATTTTTTCGATTAAAAAGTGGTTATAAATTAGTTAAAATTAGTTAGGAGAAAAGAAACGAAATGCAGAAAAAATAGAAAAGAAATAAAAATAAATAAAAATAGGTCGGGAGGCCCGCCAAAAAAAATTTAAAAAGGAAAAGGAAGGTTGGGAGAGAATTTTTTTTCTCTCGGGGGTTTTCCTCACTTCTGGAGGTTTCTCTCTGCTTTGGATTTTTCTGGATCCTCTTGAAGCGTTTCAAAGTTTCTTTAGGCGATTGTCTGCTTGGATCTTGCTTCCAATGGGGTCCTCTCATTTCTACGAAGAGAAGAAGTCACAATTGCACCTCCAAGAATTAGCCTCGCTCAGAGTTGAGGTTAGCATAGTTCGGGAAAATTTCTCACACTTCTCAGGAGGATTTCGGTTGCAGAATTCGGCATCATCTAGTAGAAGGGAGAAGAAACCGTTGATTCTCTCTAAAAATAAAAGCTCTTATGCTTTAATCGGATCCTTGGCTCTTGATAAGGAGAATTAGGAGCAAACCGCACGGGAGGAGGACGAAATCTCCAGGAAATACACTCTGCTCAGAACCTGTTCCTACCATAATCGGAATAGTCCATACTCCTTGAAATTAATTTCACATTCAGGTCAGTAACTAGCATCTTTCTCCTTCTGGTTTATGGAATCAAATCATTATCTATTCTCATAGAATTCACCATTTAATTCACATGGACATCGCATGAATACAATGGTTATGATTCTTGAATTATAATTCGAATTTCAGCTTGCATTGATTCATATATCTTGGATTTCTAACTAGAGTATAGTTTGTACCATTATGTGGAATAAGTTTAGAAGTTGTTCATACTCCATAATGCTACCATTAATAGCTTTGATCTATGAGTTGAGGTCATAATCCTACCATGGAGCAGTGTTTGAGTCACCGATCATGGCTTGATCAAATTGCTGTGAGAATAGTTTAGTGTTTTCCTCCTCCAAATTGGATTGACTCTGAACTGAAACCAGTAGATTGCATGATTCGTTTCGCTCTTCCTGACGACTATTTCAATCGTTTACAATCGAACTTATAAGCTTATCATTGTAAAATTATTATAAATATATATATATATGGAAGCTACAAAATTGTTGCTAGCCACTCTCAGCATGCTCAAGTTTGATGAGGTCCACCGGCAGGATCACCAGTTGGTGAGGATAATGCCAATGGTTCAGAAGAGCCTAGAGTAACGTAGGACAGTGATACATCATGTGATGATGATATTCGACGTATGCATGGGCACATGCTCTAATGATTGATCATGGAGGAGAATTCCTGTGTAGAAAGATTCACGTGGTCAGTGCCTTAGGAGGATACGAACACCATACTTGAAGATTACATCAGCAGGGAGAGATGAATAAGCAAGACTCCAAGGAGTTGCATTGCTCATAAACGAAGGAAGGCACGTTCAGAGAAAGCATTTTGTACAAGCAGGCCTTGTGGTTGAGAATGTGTACTTGGCTAAGATGGATACCATGAGAAGATCAGCAAGAGGTATACTGAAATGTAGCAGATTAAGTGCACTCACGGTGATAAAATTCCTCAGGCTAACTGTGTAGATTAAGGTATATATACCTGAAACATAATAGAGATGGTAGCCTAATCATTGGCTGTTGTTCAGCAAATGGCACGTGTGAGCATTGCACTTCTGTTAGTCTCCACATGCATAATAAAATCGTGACTCCATCGGCCTATATCGAAACTAACCTAAACTGTTAAGAAAAATTTCTCCAAATTCTTCTGTAGCGTCAGATTTGTGGAAGTAAGAAGAAAATAGAATGCAGAATATTTGCACACACAAATTGATAACGGAGTTCGGCCAATACTGCCTACGTCTCCGGACTGCTGCAGATAATTTGATAGCAGAAAATTGTACACTGTGTTTACAAAAAAAACACTCACAACCTCACACTACCCACAACCCAATTACACCCAAGAATCCTAAATTTTTCTCTCTTAGAAAAATCTCTCTTTCACAATGGTGTGATACATAACTTCCTATGACTATATATAGCAACTTCTCACATGCTATCACTAATTAAGTCAAGCCTTGCATTTATTACGCAATGACTTATAACCACTTCTCACATGCTATCACTAATTAAGTCAAGCCTTGCATTTATTACGCAATGACTTATAACCACTTCTCACATGCTATCACTAATTTTGTCAAGATCTTTGACTTTTCAAATCAACAATCTCCCACTTGAAGACTGATTTCAATCTGTCTTCACACTTTGATCACTACAGCAGTCTTCTTTGGTCTGTTATTCTAGCAGGCCGACTGAAGTTGAACACAACTTCAGTTTGTCAATGGTCACCACCTTTGTTAGCATGTCTGCTGGGTTCTTGCTTCCTGTAATCTTTTCCAATGTCAGCACCTCATCCTCAAGCAGAGATCTGATGAAGTGATAACGTATATCAATGTGCTTAGTTCTAGAGTGAAATGCTGAATTCTTTGCCAGATGTATTGCACTCTGACTATCACTGTGTAAAACACTCTTCTCTTGGATGAATCCCATCTCTGTTAACAATCCTTGAAGCCATATCAACTCTTTACTAGCCTCTGTTACTGCTACATACTCAGCCTCTGTAGTGGATAATGTAACGATCTTCTGTATCCGTGACATCCAACTGACAGCTGTAGTGCCAACAGTAAAAATATAACCGGTGGTACTTCTTCGGTGATCAACTTCACCTCCGAAGTCTGCATCTACATAGCCTTGTACTTTTAATTCTCCTTTGCCAAAGTACAGACACCTTTTTATGGTGCCTCGTAGATACCTTAAAATCCATTTGACTGCTTCCCAATGAGCTTTTCCTGGATTTGCCATAAACCTGCTTAAAACTCCCACTGCATGGCCAATGTCTGGTCGAGTACAGACCATTGCATACATCAAACTTCCTATGGCTGAAGCATATGGAATCTTAGCCATAAAGTCTTTTTCTTCCTCCGTCTGAGGGGACTGATCCTTAGATAAGCGAAAATGACTAGCCAAAGGTGTGCTAACTGGTTTGGCCTTGTCCATATTGAATCTTTGCAAGATACGGTTGATGTACTCTGCCTGAGATAACTGCAAAATTCCTCTTTTCTTATCTCTCGTGATTTGCATTCCAAGAATCTTCTTTGCTATACCCAAGTCCTTCATGTCAAATTCTTTTGACAACTGCATCTTGAGATTTTTAATCTCGTTCATATCTGAACCTGCTACTAACATATCATCGACATAAAGTAGCAATATGATATAACAGGACTTATATCTCTTGAAGAAACAACAGTGGTCAGCATTGCACTTCTGGAAGTCCTCCTTGTGCATGAAGCTTTCAAACTTTCTATACCACTGTCTTGGAGCTTGTTTCAGGCCGTACAAGCTCTTCTTTAATCTGCACACCATATTATCCTTTCCTTTTTCTGAGAATCCTTCAGGTTGGTGCATGTAAATCTCTTCCTCTAAATCTCCATGAAGAAACGCCGTCTTCACGTCCAATTGCTCAAGATAGAGCTCTTCACTGGCAACAATACTTAAGACAGACCTGATAGTATTGAGCTTCACAACTGGAGCAAAGATTTCAGTGTAATCAACTCCTTCCTTTTGCTGAAATCCTTTGACAACTAGTCGGGCTTTGTATCTCTTTGAGCCATCATAGTCCTCCTTCACCCGATACACCCATTTGTTGTGAAGTTCCTTCTTTCCCATGGGTAATTCAGCTAATTCCCATGTCTGATTGGAGATCAAAGAATTCATCTCTTCTATCATAGCAAGTTTCCACTTGTTTGCATCTGTGGTCTGACATGCTTCTATGTAATCTTCAGGCTCTCCTCCATCAGTCAACAACATGTAGTTCATGTATCTCCTGTTGGGCACATGAGGTCGAGAAGACCTTCTCAACACGGGAGTTGGAGTAGGAGGCTCTGATGTGTCAAACTGTTGTTCACTGCTTTCTTTAGTTGAATTCTCTGACCGAGGATTCGCAACTATGGGACTTTCTGGGATATCTTCAACTTCTACATATGTTGGCTTAATCTGCTCTGAATTGTTGGCGCTTGTGTTAAGCTTGTCTTTATACATCACTCTTTCATTGAAGATTACATCTCTGCTGCGGATCATCTTTCTGTTTTCATCATCCCAAAGACGATAGCCAAATTCATCTTCACCATAACCGATGAAAGTGCACTTCTTCGATTTGGGATCGAGTTTATTTCTACCTTGATCACTGATGTGCACATATGCTACACAGCCGAAAACTCTAAGATGTGAGAGTTTTATCTCTTTTCCGCTCCATACCTCTTTTGGTATTTTGTGCCCCAATGGTACCGATGGACTTCGGTTGATCAAGTAAGCTGCTGTGTTGACTGCTTCTGCCCAGAACTGCTTCGGTAAGCCTGACTGCACACGCAAGCTTCTGGCTCTTTCAGTCAACGTTCGATTCATACGCTCAGCTACACCATTGTGTTGAGGCGTACGAGGCACGGTCCTCTCCATTCTGATCCCGTGCTCATAGCAGAATTTCTTGAATTTGGTGTCTTCATATTCACCACCATTGTCGGTTCTGAGCTTTTTAATCTTCAACCCTGTTTCATTTTCTACCATAGCTTTCCATATCTTGAAAGCCTCAAATACATCGGACTTATGTTTCAGAAAGTATACCCATACCTTCCTAGAGTGATCATCAATAAAAGTCACGAAGTAATGTTTCCCACCAAGTGATGGGACGGTAGTTGGACCCCAAACATCTGAGTGAACTAGCTCAAGTTTCTCCTTCTTTGGGGGTCTTCCAGCTTTCTGAAAGCTGACTCGTTTCTGCTTTCCAAGTATACAGTCTTCACACATGTCAATTTCTACTGACTGAAGACTTGGTAGCTTGCCGTTTGAGTGCATGATTTTCATCCCTTTCTCACTCATATGGCCTAACCTCTGGTGCCATAGATTGGAATTTTCATTTGCTGCAACTGCAATCAAATGACATGCTCCTGCTGTTTTGTAAAGAGTGCCACTCTTTTTACCCCGAGCAATTGTCATCGCACCCTTTGAAATCTTCCAATCGTCTCCATGGAAGACAGTTGTGTAGCCATCACTGCTCAACTGGCTTATTGATATTAAGTTCTTTGTCAGGTCGGGAATATGTCTGACATTTTTCAATTCCCATACAGACCCGTTCAACTTAACCTTCACTACACCTTTGCCAACTATCTCACATGATTGGTTGTTACCAAGGTAAACTTTACCAAGGTTTCCGGGAACATAGTTCTCGAAGAATTCCCTTTGTGAAGTGGCATGAAAAGATGCTCCAGAATCTAACACCCAAGACTCCTCCTTGCTTTCTAAAGAACATATCAATGCATCATCTCCTTCAGGGGTGGAAGTAACATTTGCCTCGTCCTTGGTCTCCTGATGCTTTCGTGCACTCTTGCACTGATTTTTGTAGTGCCCAGACTTCCCGCAATTCCAACACTCGATATTCTTCTTAGATTGAAAGTGACGATTTTTGGATTTGGACCTCCTGTCCTTTGATTTGCCACGTCCATTTCCTTTAGTTGAGCTTCTTCCTCTTGACTCTGTTTGCAATATCGAAGATGATGAAGATTCACCCGACTCCTTCCGTCGGATCTCTTCGTTGAGAACTAGATCACGAACATCATCACATTTCAATTTTTGGCTTCCCGTTGAGCCACTCACAGCCGTGATAATGGCATTCCAACTTTCTGGTAAGGAAGACAAAATTATTAATGCTCGTACCTCATCATCAAATTCGATTCCAACAGAACTCAACTGGGTTGTGATTAAGCTGAGTTCATTGAGATGTTGTGCTACTGATGCACCTTCTGTCATCCGAGAGTTAAACAACCGCCTCATCAAGTGAACTTTATTTGCGGCTGACGGCTTTTCATACATTCTGGAAAGAGCCGCCATAAGATCTGCTGTGGTCTTTTCTTTTGCAATGTTAAAAGCAACATTACGTGACAACGTCAGACGGATGACTCCAAGGGCTTGCCTGTCAAGAAGAACCCAATCCTCGTCCTTCATTTCAGTTGGCTTTGTACCTGTGAGAGGTTGATACATATTTTTCTGGTACAGATAATCTTCAATCTGCATTTTCCAGAAACCAAAGTCCGCACCATCGAACTTTTCAATTTTCACCTTTCCTTCATCTACAGCCATCACTCCCACTCAAATCTGACTTCTTCTTTGGATCGTTTCGTTTCTAACAATTTTTAAAAAAAATTGTAGAATTTCAAACCCGCTCTGATACCAGTTGTTAAGAAAAATTTCTCCAAATTCTTCTGTAGCGTCAGATTTGTGGAAGTAAGAAGAAAATAGAATGCAGAATATTTGCACACACAAATTGATAACGGAGTTCGGCCAATACTGCCTACGTCTCCGGACTGCTGCAGATAATTTGATAGCAGAAAATTGTACACTGTGTTTACAAAAAAAACACTCACAACCTCACACTACCCACAACCCAATTACACCCAAGAATCCTAAATTTTTCTCTCTTAGAAAAATCTCTCTTTCACAATGGTGTGATACATAACTTCCTATGACTATATATAGCAACTTCTCACATGCTATCACTAATTAAGTCAAGCCTTGCATTTATTACGCAATGACTTATAACCACTTCTCGCATGCTATCACTAATTAAGTCAAGCCTTGCATTTATTACGCAATGACTTATAACCACTTCTCACATGCTATCACTAATTTTGTCAAGATCTTTGACTTTTCAAATCAACATAAACCAGCACTACGCACCCTTTCAAGACCTGTTGGAAGAAGGATCCAGTCAGTGGAGCCAAATTGTAACAACAGTGACAGCAGTAACCTAAGGGTATCAGACCATGATTAGCCAAGTTTATGTTGTGTCAGAACCTATATTAATTCGTGGTTGAACATATAATGAGAGATATAAACCGGTGCCCGTGGCTAGGAAGTTATTGCATGGTTTGCATGTTGGTTTTGTGGCCCTTTCATGAACTTCTCTCAACTCTAGTCTCAATGATTATCATACCAAGTCAAGAATGGTTGCCCATTTGGTGGAGCTCGCAACGTTACAACAGTAAATTCGTTTCAGTAATATGATTGTGCAATAATAAATGGGCTTTGAAACAGTTGAGCCACATGTACTACACATGAATCTGAACCTAAGAAGCTTAGGGGTTGCTAAATTTGGAAATTAAAGCTCCTTGTATGGTGAACAGCAGAACCGCTTAAGCAGAAAAATCCATGCAGTACGTTCTGGTTTCAATATGGTAAGTTAGGTGGCTCGAATAGCTGTGGAAAAAAGGCAAACGTTCAGACCCAGTTTTGAAACTTGGTTGTCTTAATATAAGATTGGGGTCACAAAATGTAATCTGAAGCCTTAGCTCAGGTGGTTCGTTCAATTGAAGCTTGGTCAAGAGGGGCCTGGTTCGATCCTTTTAAAATTCGTCTTTTTTTTTTTTAACGAAATCTTATTATAATTACGGTTACGAGACATTTTGCATGGAAAAGTATCCCTCTGTCCTTGTTACATTTGATGATAACAGAAAAAGACTTGATGTTTAAAAGACTTTGAATTTGATCATGTGGCAACCTCTACTTGCACCTTCACTTTCAACAAGTCGAGGATATTATAATATTTTCTAACGAATCACGTTTTTAAATTATGTGGAGTTTTGACCAAGTTTTTGCAAACTAGTTGTATAAACGATTTTAACAGCAACATTGCACCTTACTTTGTAGTACAAATGATCCCTCATTATCTTCAATTTTCATCTTTAAATATAACTTATAAGACTTTGATTTTGTTTTTTTTTTTTTATTTTTACCCAAAAGATTTTTACAAAAGAAACGAAAGAATTTATTATATATCAAAAGAATGGAAGTTGGAAAAATGATGAATTAATATGATGATGTGATGATGGCAAAATTAAAAAAAATATTATTTTTACACAAGTAAAATGAGAACAAGTAATATGTCTAATCTAAATAAATTTTTTATTATTTTGAGAGATAATATGATGTATGAATGCCAATAAAAGAAATAAAATATTTATTTTTAATTTTAAAAAGAAACATTATGTCCATGAAGACATGATTAATGGATTATTTTGTGCATGGTTGATAAAGTAGTTGTGCATCGCATAAAAAAATGACAATAAGGTATAATTAAAAATTAAAAATATTTACATAAAAAATAGAATCATCATCCACTAAAATTCTTAATTATTTAAAATATTTTGAAGTTAAAATAAGCATTTTAGAGAGTTTATGAAATCATATCAATTATAATGTTTTTAGGATTCTTTCTCTCTTATTTTCTTTTTCTTTCTATTTTCTTTTTTAAAATTTTCTTTTTTATTTTCTTTCCTCATCTATCTTTTGTTTTCTTTCTAATCTATCTCTCTTACTTTTTTTAAATCTCTCGTATTTGTTTAAATTCAACCATTTATATAATTTTTTTATGAATGAATAGTGCATCAACAATGAGTAACAAAAATAACATAGGATAACTAGAGTCAAGTTTCAATTCATAGTACTGATCATAACAACAACTCCTCTAACCATAGGCTTCACATCCGGGTATAGGATCCACTCATAATATGCATATGTCAACTAAAAATGTTGCATGGAGGGTATAAAAACCTTTCAACCCAAAATTCTTGCAAAAAAGATAGCATACTCAACACATACAAACGACAACACCAAGCTATACAAAACAAAGGTCAACAGCAAGCTATACAAAATAAAGGTCTTCTACCATAGAGTTTAGCAAATATTCAAAGCACAATTTATTTAATACAAACAATATATAAATAAAAGATAAATTTTTATCCTAAAATCCAAAATAGATAGTTACAACAGAATTATTTAAATACACAAAAAAAACAAAAATAGAAAAAGAATCATAAATTCTTTTTCGAAATTATCATAAAATTGCATATAAAATTTAAATGGGTTTGACTCTCTAAATATTCCTAATGAAATTTTTATGTATCATAACCTAAATCACAACAAGATGACAAATCCTTAAAAATAATTTGTTTAAAATAATAAAAATATGAAATTGTCACAAAATCTTATTTTTAAGGAGAAAATTTTAAAAAAAAAATTCTAACAAATCCTAAGTTTGAAAGTCAATTACATAAATGGAAGGTGAAAAAAATTTTATTTTCCTCTTTCAAAAATTAATATTCAAAGTTAAATAAATTTTAAAATAATAAAAATTTATTGGATCCTTTATAAAATAAAAATTAAATATTTAAATAATCTATTTATATACACCAAAAAATTTAAATAAATAAAATATAGTATTTACAGAAAAAATACCAACAAAATTTTTAATCATACGCATACATATTCCTAGTACGATAAAATATTCAAAACCTACGTAATTCTATTTATCAATTTGTTCAAAAAAATTTAAATTTACAAAATTATTATTATTAATTCTTAAAATTAACTTTAAGCATTGAAAAACAGTGAATTTTATTAAAAATATTTATTATAATTATATATTATTAATCTATAAATATTTATTTTTTAATGAAATACTTATCTCTAAAATCAACCTAACGGCTTTGTTACAAATTTAATATAAAAGTATGATTTCCTTGGAAATCTGAAAACTAATTAATATATTATTTTTAGACTCTCATAATACACCTACTTAACCTGACACTTGTGCAACGTATAACGTGTTATGTCATGGTCTAAGACCTCCGGGAAAGGAAAGGTTCCCAACGTTGAAAACATTGCTATAATCAACCATACATTACTGCATTGCATGAGACGTGACATGAGCAGCGAGTGGCCATGCTAGAACCCATTTAATTTTCTTGGTCCACTTCACCCGCCAAACCTGGGATAGCTCACTACCAGCCTTTACTAATTAATCTTATGCAAAATGATTATTTATTTGGTGTTCACTAAAATTATGTAGAACCCCTCATTTATGAATCAATATATTTAGAGGTGTAATCCAAAATGCAAACATAATTAATCTTAATAAACTTTTTTCTTTTCACAAGTTAAAAAATCAAACCTGATCAAAGGACCTCCCAACCATGTAACAATTTTGCTATGTGAAAATGAAATAAGTATATGATAAGTAAGGTTTTAGCAAAATTTATAAATCTAACCTTACATGTGAAAGATGGAACATCAATATATATATATACATATATCAATGGCTAGAATGAATTCTATTCATATTTTCTGTGTCAGTCGTCCCCGTATTTCACGTTTGTTTGTCTTCCTTTGTCTCTTCTAATTTCCCTCAACTTGTTAGGTATTCTATTTGTCTCTCTCTTTCACATTTCGTTTCCCTTTACAAAACCAAACCATCATATTAATCATTGCACACGTTGAGAGAGAGCTGAAAACTGAAAATCTGTTCATTCAATTTTCGCCGAACTCGAACAAAAGTTTGGTTCCTTTTCACAACGACGTTGCTAAGTGTTATCTCTTTACACAAGTTTTGGTGAGGATATCATGTTCTCATGTTTATTGTGTCACGTGAAATGTTTAACTTTTTTTTTTGTTATATAAAATGATCTTTACGTGTTTTCTTCGTTACAAAGTTTATGTGATTATGTAAAAAGCAAACATGTTATTAGCCTTTTTTCTTGGAAAATCTTACACGCATGTTAATTTCTTGTTCTACTTGCAGGGCTTAATTTGTTGTTGCAATATACAGGATCAGAATTGATGAGGTTCATAAAATGAGCGCAGCTCCAAGGCATATATATAAGGGTTTGGTTTGTAAAGTGACGTTGCACTTTGTATAATTCAAAAATAAATAATCTGAAATTTGGTTGAGATATCGAGGATTGACAAAATGGGTGTTGAATTAAGTTACGCGCTTTCAAAATTGCAAACGCTATCCACTTCGGATTATGCCTCCGTTATCTCCATGAACCTATTTGTGGCTCTGCTTTGTGCTTGTATTGTCATTGGACATCTTCTTGAGGAGAATCGGTGGGTGAATGAGTCTATCACTGCCCTATGGATAGTAAGTAATTAAAGACTTTCTAAATCAATACATTATTAAAAAAAAAATGGTATAGATATAGTATATAAATGAATGAATTGAATTAATTTCATATGGATTAATTGCTATCTGCAGGGTCTTTGCACTGGCGTAGTGATTTTGTTGTTGAGTCGGGGTAAAAGCTCGCATCTTCTTGTTTTCAGTGAAGATCTTTTCTTTATATACCTTCTGCCACCTATCATATTTAATGCCGGGTAAATTTTTAGCTAGCACCTACTTGTTGTCTTATGATAATGAGAGTAAAATGTTTGAAGCTGTATTTATCATTGTCAAATTAATTGGCACCAAAATGAAGAATGGTTTAAAATGATTAACTGTTTGTGAGATTTCTTATGGGAACTAATTTTGTGTTTTTCTGATTTTTAGTTGTTCAAATACTTCAAGGCATACATAATTAATGTTGCGTGATTATTCCAGGTTTCAGGTGAAAAAGAAACAGTTTTTTGTTAACTTCATCACCATCATTCTGTTTGGTGCTGTTGGTACACTAATAAGTTGTAGCATCATAACTTTCGGTAAGACTTTCCCCTTTTACATGGATTGCTTAAGTTGTTCTCTAAAAGTTAACTCGTAAAGACAAAAAATTTGGCATCTCAGGTTATTGTCAATTTGTTAAAAGAAAGCAACATTGTATGGTTTAAAACATCTCCATGAAGAAAAATTAGATAGTTAACTTTAAATAAACTGACTTTATTGGAAATTGTTTAATTCTTATCTGACTTAAATTTTTGAAGCATTGTTTCAGGTGTCATAAAAATTTTTAAGAGAATGGGTATTGGAAAGTCACTGGAGATAGGAGATTACCTAGGTATTAATATATCATTGAATCCCATCTATTTGGCAACTTGTCAATTGTTAATCTGTTTGACTCACTTTTTCAAAAAATTTCAGCTATTGGTGCAATATTTGCTGCAACAGATTCTGTGTGCACGTTGCAGGTTTGGAACAATTTGTGCCTTCTCTACAATCTTCCAGCAACCAAGGTGTCAATGCCAAGTATTGAAGTTATAAATTTTGTTGCAGGTGCTAAGCCAGGATGAGACACCTTTGCTGTACAGTCTTGTGTTCGGTGAAGGTGTTGTGAATGATGCTACATCTGTGGTGCTTTTCAATGCAATCAAAAGTTTTGACCTCAACCAACTTGACCCCAGAATTGGTTTGCATTTTATTGGCAACTTCATGTATCTGTTTATCGCAAGCACCATGCTTGGGGTTTTGGTAACTGCCTTGCTCCCTCTAATTCTCTCATTTGCAAGATCTACGTCAACACTGCGCTACACATGCATATTGATAGTGCATGGTCTAATGTGTCTGTGTTGCTTTGCAGGCTGGTCTACTTAGTGCTTACATTATTAAAAAGCTGTATATTGGCAGGTATCATCTTGAGAGAAGTGCTTTTGCCATTGCTATTGTCGTTCAGCAGTTACTATGATAGTATTCCATTTTTTTATATTGTATATGCAGCCCCATGATTTTTCTTTTTCCTAAGGGAAAGAAATTGCATTAGTACAATAGAATCTTTTTATTAACTTTGGGGTCTTGATCACAAAGTAAACCTGCCATAGAAATAATTTGTAACAACCTGTTAGATGTTCAACAATTTCTCACTCATTGCAGGCACTCCACAGATCGTGAAGTTGCTCTTATGATGCTAATGGCATACCTTTCCTACATTCTGGCTGAAGTAAGTTATAAAGAACTTAAGAAGTATTTTGTGGAGTATGTCTTTTTTTGAGCTTTATATCTATCTATTCTTGTGGTTGACACTAATCATTAGCTGGTGTTGATATATCTATTACATGCTGTGTGCAGTTATGGTATCTGAGTGGCATTCTCACTGTATTCTTTTGTGGGATTACTATGTCCCATTATACTTGGCATAATGTGACTGAGAGCTCAAGAATCACTACCAAGTATATGTCTTTTAAACAGATTTCTTCAAGCTATATATGGATCTATTTGGAGAAGAAACACTCAATAATTTGATATACTTAACTGCATAGCATTCATCTTAATCTTGCAGACATGCTTTTGCAACTCTGTCATTTGTTGCTGAGACCTTTATCTTCCTTTATGTTGGTATGGATGCCTTGGACATCGAAAAATGGAGATTTGTTAGTGACAGGTATGTCCTGTGTTCTCTCAGAGACTAATGAAAATAATCATCAACACCTTGGCCTTTCTGTACTCATGAAAGATTGTTGAATTATATATCTCCAGTCAACAAATGGCATGGTGTAGCCACTTTACTGAAACATCCCCTGTATTAACTGACGCAAAAGAGGAGCTCCTTTATATTGATGTTTTTCGTTTATTGAAATTTTATCTTAATTTCTCAATTTTTTTGGTCAAAACTTCCCTTTTTCACAATAGAAGAACAATTTATGTGTGGCACTCGGTTTCTTCTGCAGGCCTGGAACATCTGTTACAGTGAGTACAGTATTATTGGGTCTAGTACTTGCTGGAAGAGCAGCATTTGTTTTTCCCTTATCCTTCTTATCCAACCTCACTAAAAGAACGCCACAAGAGAGACTAAGCTTCAGGCAACAGGTATGGCTTAGCTAGCTAGATTTCTGCCTTTCAGGAATTTTTGGGCTATAAGGTTAGTTTGACAAATTTCCCATTCTTTCTGGTTTTAGGTGATTATTTGGTGGGCTGGTCTTATGAGAGGTGCTGTTTCAATGGCACTTGCCTACAATCAAGTAAGCACTCAGCCACAGAGAACAGAATAGTGGTTACTGTAGATAGGATCAAATTTTAAATTGCTGTTGCATTTACCTTGCGGGCTGATCAGGTGATGCAGTTCGCAATTTAAAACCTCGGAGACAATCTTAAAGTTGATGTTTCAAAAACTGACACTCTAATAAAATGCAGTTCACCATGTCGGGTCATACTGAACTGCGAACCAATGCCATCATGATCACCAGCACCATCACTGTTGTGCTTGTCAGCACAGTGGTAAGACATTGTTTTTTTCTTTCAATAAAGAGATTTTATTCTCATTGCGTTCTGCATTACTCCATTATATATAAAATAGCTCATATATATGATAGGAAATTTAGAATTCACAATGATATGCTTAAAAGTGAGTTACCTCAGACATAGATAACTCTAGTTGTGGGGGAAACGTATCTATAAAAATATATAGCCTCATAGTTTGAAAAGATTTCTTTGGTGTTGCTGACTAATTTAATCACAACTTGTCAGGTGTTTGGTTTGATGACTAAGCCACTTATAAGGTTTTTGCTGCCCGTTGCTCCTCCTACTTCTCCTCCTAGACGCAGAAGCAGCATGCTAAATATAGATACACCTAATTCCCCAAAATCGATCACTGTGCCCTTTCTTGGAGCCTCCCAAGATTCTGAAAACGATCTTGATGGCAATGAAATTAATCGTCCAAGCAACATTCGCGATTTACTTACCACTCCAACACACACTGTTCATCGCTTATGGCGTAAGTTTGATAATGCTGTTATGCGTCCAGTTTTTGGTGGTAGGGGTTTTGTTCCAGTGGTTCCTCCCTCACCAACTGAACGGAAAGGGAATAATCAGTGGCAATAAGAAAACCTGCAGGAACGTGTGATATTGTAATCTAAACAATAGGGTAAGAATGAATCAGGTCGACAGGAAGTTACGACTTGATCTGGATGTCGCTTCAACTGTTTATTGTTTATTAAACAGATAAGCTCCGAAATTGTTAAATTTTTGTTTGAAGGTTTAGGCTGGTAAAACAAAGCCTCTTTAAGCTATGTAGAATTTTGATTATATATATAAAGTTATTATAATTTATTTTAATATACTATATTTATTATATTAAAATATATATATATAATATTTATGTTAATCTATTAAATTTCTAATTTTTAATTATTTATGTATATAAAATTTATAAATTTTTAATTATTTATATATATTTTTAAATATATTATAAATTTGGTTAAACTATGATTTTTGTTCTATGCATATCACTTGAATATGTGATTTGATTCTTAACTTTATGGTCTGATATAACATTGTATATATATATATATATATATATATATATATATATATTTGACGTAACTAATAATAGATGACATGATAGTTAATTTTTTTTAATCACATATATTTTCATATTTATGTGTTATACGATTTTAATTTGATTTTATGCAATTTTTAGTTAAATTTTTACATGTAATTTTTTAAAATTTAACTTTTAAACATAAAAAAATTAATTTAGTTAAACTTAATAAAAATATTCAAATTTTGAAAAATTTATATATATATATATATATATATTCTTTATATATATATATATATATATATATATATATATATATATTTTCAACATATGTTATTATTGAAATAAAAAAAACTCAAACATATTCGAATATGTTCCAATTTTAATGAAAAAAAAAACTTATTTTAATATAACAAAAAAATGATTCTGGTACAAGTTTAGAAGAGGTTGAGATAAAAGATTAAAATTCAATCACAATCATATCAAATTCAGATAAACTTGAGGATAATTAATTTAGTAAAATTATTTTATAATTTTGTTTATTTATATTTTAAAATAAATAATATATTAAATATAATTGAAAACGAGATGAATATTTACATTCCTATATTCAATCTCATCTTTAACCTAACACATTAGGTTAGTAGTCAAAATAAATTTTTAAAATTAAAATTTTGTTGTCATTATTAACATGTCTTGAATATATTTTTTTATTGGAAAAATTAACTTGTTAAAGTTTGAATACTTTTATTTAATATATAACTAAATTTTTTAAAATATAAAGATCAAACTAAAAAAATTACATATAAAAGCTTAAGTAAAAATATATAAAAATTAAATTAAAATTACATAATACACATAAAAATTAAAACATATTTAAATAAAAATAATATATATCATAACATCAAGGTTTAAATCACAAATTTTTACATAAAAAAATATAATCACAAATTTTTATATATAAAAATTTAATTATAAATTTTTTAAATATAAAGATCAAATTAAAATTAAATACATGTATAGAAACAAAAATTATAGTTTAACCTATATATTTTTAAGTTAACTTTAAATAAACCATACCTTAAAAATTTAAACATATCGTAGACCTATATCCACCTCTCCTAAACATAATCAGGTTAAGATCAAGCAACGCATGTATAGAAGGCCACGGAAGTTTGGTCAGATCTTAAGGGTAGTGACAAATCTGCGCTATAGATTCTACTTCGTCGTAGCACTACAAGCTTGAAAAGCTCTGGTTATTATATTTGGGTAGAGGGTTTTGGTGTTTGGTCGTTATTAACCTTTTTTTTTTCAAGTGACTCTTAGATTCAAACATACCAGTTTTTTAAAGAATATTTATAAAATTATAAAATTAATAAAACAAAATTAAACCCATAGACATTTTATCACAATATCATTCACGGATGTTATCGTTTCAAAATGCACGTTATTAATTATTTTTATCGAGTAGGAAATACTTTTAATTTGAAAACCAAACCAATTCTACCGACGAGAATTTACATCAAAATTTCACAATTTTTTCATGGCTAAGATTGAATCAAGACCACGTGAAATCTTCACACAATCCATTCCCATTACTGGCTCGCGGATTCCCCCAAAGAAATTGCTATCAGGGACCAAAATAGATTCACAACTACCGTGGGCATTGGTGAGAGAAATGTAAATTTTCGGTTATGAACTCGTTTCCTCATTTTTCCAAGCTAAGATTATTGACAGTGTACTTTATTAGTATAAAAACCTCCCATTTCTCGAGTATCATACTTTGCAATAAGATAAAACAAGAAAGATCGACAACCATTAACACGAACTTCAGGCTAAGTCACAGTTTGATTATGCATCAAGTACCGGCATATAGCCATCAGATACAATACAGACAAAACACAGAAGTCAGTAGTACACAGACCGGACCTAACCAAACGGATTTAAATGGGTGCGAGTTTATTCCAGGTGCTAAAGCTTCGTCATATGATCACGCACACTTTCAACTTCATGTATCCCACTGATCGAGAGTAGTTTATCCTTGCAAGCCAATAATACCTACTCGACCGTCAGAAAGATATCAGAACAGTCAATATAAGCAATGTGTGTACATACATCCATATAGTATAATGATTTTATAAAGATCTTTGTAAGCTTTTGTGCGAAATTTGAGATTACGCAGGAAATAGGAAATAAAGAACGTCAGAAAAACAGCATTTATTGTCGCAGTCTATGCTTACCACAAGCTACTCTGCCACCAGCATTTCCAGTAGTTTTGCTAAGCTCATGACCACCTACGCAAAAGTACAAAGAATAATAACACTAACAAGACAAAAAATCGAAATTTTAACCAAAAATAGAGAATAGCCCTGGTATGTAAGGAAGGTAAAACATAATCGATCCAGATCCTTTCATGTTCGGAAAATAAACATGATGATGTTGAGATATGAGATACGAAGACAAAAAACTAAGTGTATTTGGTTTAGCTTTTTTTGAAAAAATAATCATTTCTTTCCCAACTTCTTCAGAAAACTTTTGCAAAATAAGCAAATATTTCTCCTAAAAATATGCTTTACCATGCTAATAGTAAATGGCCACACAAAAATAATGGTGGGACCCACTAGAAGTGTTCCTATCATTCTCTCATAACATGACCGCGCCGTGTTCCTTATTAACATGAGAAGGTCCAAATCCAAATATAATTATGAAAAAAATACCACAAATGAATGATCAATGACTCAGATGCCAAAGAAAAAAAACAGATTTGTGAGTACCTTTTCCAAGATCATCAGGATCAGCATGAACAACAACAGCCCTTCCAATGATGGAGTTTGGTCCAGTGAGAGGAATCTGCAAACATTTAGTAACTTGTAAGAAATTGAAACTCAAGTCTTAGTGTCAACCAAGATGAATTAATCAGACATTTTTTATTAGGAAATGAATAACATACCTGACTGTCAGTAACTGAAAAGCTGACAGTTCCTGAATTACACAATGAGAAAACCATTTTTAAAATAAAGACCAAGCAAGCACATGGTATCTAGACAACATAAACAAGTTCTTTTGGAGATGAACTGTAACCACAAAAGAAACCAAGTAATCTTGACAAGAAGATAACCGCAAGAACAAAGCCATACCATCATCACCAACATTAACATTTCCTAGATCACCCGCATGACGATTCGCATCCTCAGGGGCACCATGCTCCTTGCCATGAGGATTGAAATGTGCTCCTGTAAGGGAAAATAAAACCAGAATATTGGGCTTTATAGTGTTAATAAATGATAGAATTTCAGGATTTCATCACTTGCAGATTTTAGTCCCTTGCTTGGAACTTTGAAGAATATAAAGAGTAAAGCACATTAATAAAACCAATACATAGAAAAAGAAGTCGAGTTTTTACAATTTTTCCATCTCATTAGTGCTTAAGAGTACTTGAAATAATATGGCTATTGTGTAAGTACATTACCAGTCGACAGGCAACCATTTGTTGTGTCGCCCAAGGCATGGACATGGAAGCCATGGAGACCAGGCTTGAGACCCGCGAGATTTCCAGTTACAGTGGTTGGGCCTAGACAATGTGGAATATATATATATATGTCATTTGACTTGACTTAGTACAATACAGTGCTC
Organism: Canavalia gladiata; assembly: GCA_037954105.1. NCBI lineage: Eukaryota > Viridiplantae > Streptophyta > Magnoliopsida > Fabales > Fabaceae > Canavalia > Canavalia gladiata. Next base: position 19,046,381 of record CM075661.1, on the reverse strand, counting down.
CAATAATATTAGTTAGCCTTCAATGCTTCAATTTACAACTTTGGCTGGGCCTAGAAACCTACCATCTCCCTCCTGGTTGAAGAAAATAGTTCCAGAGACACCCTCGCTGCTACCAAGAACTGCCACAGCCTTCACCATTGTTCAATGTGATCTGAACAACAAAGCAGCTATTTTATAACAATACAGCTATGACCTGTGCAAGCTCATTACAATGCACATGAGATTTAGTGCCAGTATGGCTAAGATTTGTGTGTGGTTGAGATTAACTAAGATCACATACGAAAAGGTTTAAAATTAATTTATCAAAATCAATTTTCTCCAACTTTAAAACAATCAAACCCTTAATCATATAAGAATGATGAAAATCAAAAGGATCTTACAAAACACTTCAAAACTTTCGATCCCCGGTGTAGTTATGTCCAATTGTTTAAGATTCTCGCATTAATTTCAAATAAGAGCAGGAACTAAATGAACTGGCCACAAGTAAACAGAGATATTATGTCAAAAAGCAAAACCTATTATTCCAATACACAAACTAGCTGGCTATTCAGTAGATCGGTGTATTAATACCAAACAACACATGCAAACACACAATCGACTCCAGTCAATTCTTCCGAATTCCATAGGTATAGCATGGTTTCAACAAAATAAATAAACAAACAAATTAATTAATTAATGTTAATTTCATTTCTGAAAACAAATCCGGAGCCACTGAGCTTAAACGAGACTAACAGGTTTCTTAAATATCATTTTTCTTCTAGCGACTATCTCTATGTTCTTCAGCTCTTTGCTCAACCAAAATAATCCAAAAAAAAAAGGAAACAAAAAAAAACGAAGGCTAAAGATGCGATCACCAACCACCACCATAAAACAATTTCTTAAGCGATCTTCGAAGATCGAAAGTAAAATGTGAAAAGCCGGAGATTTCGGCGGAAAAAACAAAAACAAGATGGAATCGAGGATCAGATGAGAGAAATTTGAAGAAACAAGAGAAATAAAAGTAATCGAAGAAGGGGATAAAGAGGGAAGAGGGAAGAAGAAGAAGAGACTGTACCTCAGGACACCCCTTAGATTGGGAAGAAAAGGAAGAATCTAGAACAGGACGAGAGGGTGGGGTTTGTTGAGTTCAATTTATAGTAAGTAAGGTATGCAAGGAAGATACCACGAGCTACCACGACTAATCTACTGGTGCGCCTCCCATCTAGTCTTTAGCAGGTACTTACCGTCTTACCCCCTAACCTACCCATTCGCCACGTCATCTCATTAGTAATTATCAATGGGCGAGGATTTTTTTATTTAGGAAAAATAAATTATTAATTAAAAATTATCATAAAGTAATTGAATCTCGATAAATCATTTAAAATTATTTCTTATGTGGATGGATCACCTTAAAATTATTTATTTAAAAACACATATTACTGTCTTTACTTTATTTTTAATAAAATAAATAATAAAAATATATATGATGTTATAGATATTTTTTTTATAATCAATTTCATTTCATCCATATTATGAATATAAAGTTTTCTTACAAATATTTGATTTAACTGTGTATTTAAAATATAAATTTAAAGCTATTGTATATGCTAAACTTTTTTTAATTAATTCACGTACTTAACAATATTAAATATATTATTTTAAATATCTTTAAGATAAGTTTAGTAATAAAATTATTAAATATTGAACATATTAATGTAATCTCATTTTTACGTAATTACAAAGAATACTTTCAATAAAAAAATTAGATTTGATGGAAAGATGAAAACCAGTTATTACATTTGTTGTTATTTTTTATTATATTAATGGGGGTTATATTATGGAAGAAGTGAAGGGTTTTGACTCGTATATGTAGTGCGAATTGAAGGATGATAAGTTTTTAAAAGTTGAAAACTTAATTAAAAGATAAAAAGTTAGATAGCGGATGAAATGTTACCAGGAAGTTAAAAATAAAAAACTTTGTTAATTAAATTTTTTTATAAAATTAAGATTGTTAAGCATAGTTTTTAGATTGAAATTTAACTAAACCATTAGAATTTATGATAAATGGTTGGAATTTAGAATAGTTTTACATAAATATTTAGATTTAATTTTTATCATTTTTATATTTAAAAAAATAAAATATAAATATAATTGTTATGTTAAAAATAAGAATAATAATTTTTTAATTTATTTTAATATATATATTAAAAGTAAGATGATATAAATAAATTTATAGTTATTTTATATATTATTTAATAAATAATTTTTTAAAATAAAAAATATTTATTTTAATTTTTATAAATAAATTTCAAATAATATTTTTGAAAAATATTTACTTTACTTTTATAATTTAAAATTTTATTAATAAATATCACTTATATTATTATAAATAAATTAAGTAGAATATTTAATAATTAAACTATATTATAATTTTAAATAATATAATATAAAATATATTTTTATAACAACAAAGTATCATAATATATTATAAATAAAAATTAAAAATATAAATGTTAAATAATAATTTAAATTTTAAATATTAATAATTATTGAAACATATTTTAAATATTGATGATTATTTTATCGTTCATCTATCTAAAATATCTTATATACACATTCCAAATTTTACCGGATCAAATCATGTGTTTGTGTGTGTATACTGATGAATCGTGTATCTGTATATTGTATGCGTATACATACTAACTTGTATATTCGGCTGTGATACTTTTTATCGCATTATGCATCGAATCTGGTAGTTGTCTTGCAATTATTTAAATTGAAGTACAGACCAATGAATATATTTAATATTTCATAACCGATTAAATAGAAAAAATTAAGTCTATTGTTTTAGAGTATTATTGAAATATTTTTAATATTTTTTATTAAATAAAATAAAAATTTATAAATATTTGTATACTATTGTGTAATTAAAAATGATTATATTATTAAAAATGATTAAATTTTACAATAATTATTTTAAAATTTAGATTTATTATAAATTGAATTAGTTAATCATGTAATTTTTTTATACAATTTATCAAAATTAAAATTAAAAATTAATAAAAAATAAATATTACTATAAAATAATGCTGATAAAAAAAGAAAAGAAAAAATATAAAGAGTTATGTCGTCTCATTCGTATAAGAAGTATTAATAGAAGACAATAAAAGAATATATATTTTTTAAACTTAAGATTATATAAATATTTACAATATCAACTTAAGAACACACCTTTTATCAAGGAAACAACTAACTAAAGTTGTATCAAATCAAATCATAATATTCACATAGAAGTCATTTATTTCTAGTGATGATAATCAATTAATCATTCATATACTTGTAAAACGGTGGATGATTACAAGTTATGAATATATCTCTTTAAAATTTATTAAAAATTATATGGTTAAAATTTAGTGAAAAAAATATAATATTATTGCTAAATTTACTTTCGTTAATGGAAAATATTCTTTTATCTCTGTAACCTATTGCTAAAAATGTGCTTGTTAAAAATTGAAGTTGGTAATATACTTTTGTAAACAAATCTTCCATCTTATCATATAATTCAACTTGAAAAATATTGACGTCCCCTTTCATTTGTATGTAAAAGAGAATTTTGACAAAATATATTTAGTTTTATCATCTTTTATGTAACCATATTTGAGCATTACACGCTCTATTATCCTCTTGTAATATTATCAATTTATAAATTTTCATTTTTTTAAACATGTTTAATCATATTTCTCAACAAGATCCTCATGAATGAATAGTCAATATTTCTTACTCACATGCAATTAAATCCTAGCTTTTGAAGGATCACAATATATATATATATATATATATATATATATATATATATATATATATATATAAATATATATATATATATAAAATTAAGCTTTTTTATCAGTATAAAAATATATAATTGAATAAAAAAATATTATAAATGCATAATTAGAATAGTTTTTAATGTATTTTAATAGTATTTTTAAATGAATTTTTTACTTTTAATTTATTTAAAAATACTTTTAAATATATATATATATATATATATATGAAAAGATCATGTCATTTTAAAATATAATTTTAACTAAATTTAATCAGCTTAATAATTTTTATAAATAATTAAAATTTATAAATTTAACTATTAAATTAATAAATTTTATTATATAGAATATTTTATAAAATATAAAAAAATTTAATATTTTATTAAATAAATTTAAATTAACAAATAATGTATCTTTTTTAATATTTATTAATTTAAATTTATTTAATAAATTATTAAATATTTTTTAAATTTTATAATATAATAAAATATGTTAATCTAACGATTGAATTGATAAATTTTAATAATTTATAAAAATTATTTGTTGATATAAGTATTGTGACAACGGAACAATTTCAAACCATAAAATCAAGAATCATCAAAAGTTGACATCGAAAATAACTCTTTAATTGAAAAATAGGACGATTTATTTGTTTGCAGGTTAAGATAACATGTTATTTAGATAGGTATTATCATTTTTAAACGCAATATTAAGAGAAGAAAAATGAAGAGAAAAATAAACTAATACAACAAATAGAAATTGGGATGAAGAAAAGAAGAAGAATGTAGCACAAACAAAATAAACAAAACAATATAAAAGAAGTAAAAAAAATATAAAGAAAGATTGAAAAATAAATAAATAAATTCTAAAAAATGCAAACTTTAAAAAAGCATAAAAAACCGCAAAAAAAAAGAAGAAAAAAAAAACCTAGAGCATAGCTAGAAAATTTTTTTAAGATTCATATCCAACAATAATAAAATCGCATATAACTATTCAAATTCATTTGTATAATATAAAATTGTGTTCTATTTATATAGGATTCTCTTTTAAATATAAAAATATATAATTAAATATACTATCATTTATTTTTACATGATAGAACTTGCAATATATATTTATGATTTAATCCTATCTATCTAAGTATTTTGTAATTAAAAAAATGATAAAATATGATAAAAAATTATAATGTATAACAAAATGATATTATTTAAAATTTTGATTTAGCATGACTATAATAAACTTATGATTTGGATATAAAATTTTAAATAACAATGATAAAAAGGTGTTATTTTAAAAAAAAAATCTATGAGCATTTATAATAATATTTCAATATTTAAGAGAATGAGGTTTTAATGAATGTTAATTTTTTTAAAAAAATTATTTATTTTTTAATTTGTATTTTATATATAAACTTTATTTTTACCTTTTTATATTTATTATAGTTGATAAATACAAGATATATAAAAAATAATTAATATTTTTTTAAAATTAAAATAATTTTTTTACTCTATTTCTGAACCGATAAATATAAATAATATATGAATATTATTTATATAAATATTTAATAGGTGAATCACAACTAACATTAAAAAGTGGCATCACACCTAAAATGTTAATGGTATACACATTTTGGTGTTAATTTCGTATATGAAAGCATAAGAAGTATGTCTTTGTAACCGCAGATTTGGTTTGAGCTGATTGGAGTCAATCCAAATATTTGACTATTAACAGCGGCCAAAAGAGGCTCATACATAAAGATTGAGTTTTATCACAATTAATATGCCGCTAGAACAATTTTTATTTCATTAAATGAAATAAAATTTATCATAGAATATTGCTGTGGTTATAAAAATTATGTAAACAGATATTATAAATTTTATTAACATATTGTAAAAAAATAATTGTCCAATTTAAACTAAAAGAAATTATAATTAATCAAATATTTGACTATTAACATTGGCCAAAAGAGGTTCATACACAAATATTGTTTTATCATAACTAACCTGCAGCTAGAACAATTTTTATTTCATTAAATGAAATAAAAATTATTATAGAATATTATACTGTGGTTATAAAAATTATGTAAACAGACATTATACACTTTATTAACATATTCTATAAAAAAAATTAATTTTGCTACTTAAACTAAAAGAAATTATAATTAAGAGAAAAATAATTATTTTCTAAAACTCTGTATGAACATTCTTACAAGTATTATTGAATTCTTAAAAAATTGAAAAAATATTGACCAAGTTTTTATCAAACACCATTCATAAAGCACCTAAGGAACAATATAAATCCCATCTATTATTAATATAAAAAATTTTACATTATCATAAAAGTAACTGATAACTTCGTTTTATAAAACGTAATACACTGAAAATATATGCTATTTTACTCCTATTGTTTCGGGTAACTAAATTAAAAGTCCATTTTGGGAAAGTAATAATTTTTTTGGAACAATCGATTCTAAGTATATCAAAAGTCAGAACGACCGGCCATTTCGGGATTGTCAACGTCTAGCTCCAATTCTTTGCGAGATTCATCCCACAGCTGCGTTTCAATACCCAGCTTCCTGATCTCTGCAAGTGCACGCTCAACTGCAGAAGGGATAAAGTACTAAAAGGTAATATTGGAAGAATAAGCATTAAATATATTTACAAGAAAATGCTATCAATTCACTAACCACTACATACTTGCAAAATGATAATTTGGCAGAATATATACTAGAGTTGATCTTTCAATCTTCATAGCAGAAGAGATGACCATAAAGGGTGTCTTAGTCTTTTTCTTTTTGGAGGGGGGGGGGGGGGGGTTACAAAAGGTTGACTTGGCTTATTTTCATTTAAACTAAATAAATCACAATTTATCTATGCAAAGTTACAATAGGAAAGTCAATTTTCCCCAAAAAGATGAATGTGGTGGAAGTGCAACCAATTATTTCAGGTAAATTTCAACGAATGGGAGGAAAGGGATGGGCAGTACCATCAACTGCATCTTGTGAGGTAGGTGTCTTAGAGTTACGATTGATCCAGTGCTGCAAACGCTCATCTGCTATGTCAGGCTCTATTTGATGCCTTTTTGCCCTCCTCCAGATATAACTAAGCCAAGCCTAAACGAACATAATAGACAAAAATCCATGGATAATCAAACGCAGCTGATGTGAACATGTTAAGAGAAGAAAACTATAAACTGCACACAATGAAGAAACACAATGAAAATATTGCTGCATTACCTGCTTAAAAGATACATCTTCAGCCTCCTCCTGGCTCAATTCTGAAAGTAAAAGATTCATCTTTAAATGAAATACACAACATCCATCTAACTGAAGAATAGAGTTTTCTTTTTCTTCAAAAGTCACTTCGGGTCATACGAAAATGTCAATGTCTTTTATTAAATTTTTTTTATGGGCAAACAAAATAAAATAAAATAAAAAGAGATACAAGGGTACCAAGATCTTCTACACACTGACACACATAGTTCACCTTGCAAACATACCTCTTAGACTTTCACCTAATACACTCCATATTATATAGCAGAGCTTAATAATTGTTTATTGTCAAATAATATTTTAATTATAATTCCTCCAACACTTAATCTTAATTTTTTACTGCATGATCATGGCAATGGCAATGGCAAAGGAAAAGGGTGACGCGGAAAACTTACCAAATGCATCACACTGCCCTTCGATTGGTAGTTTTAGGTCATCTACATAAGAAAAATTAAGACAAGAGAGTCAGACTGTGCATTTAGCGGTCTTTGGGAGATTGACTAGCACGATTATCCATTTAAATAAAACCCTTAAAAGATTAATAGTACTCTGGACTCTGAACCGTCCTTTTATATCGTATTTAGCGAAGGACGTAGAATCCCTGATTGTCAATACCGAGGATAGTGAGCAAACGATACTCTACACTCGGCAGTTATCAATATTCTGGATAGATATAAAAGAGAAATAACAAATTTGCACATAGTAAAACTGTATCTCGATCATCAATTTTTCATTTTAAGAAACTGAATTTGAATCAGTTAAAAAAACTTGATACTCATAAACTACATGTTTTATGGGTAAAATTTACAACACATGCAAAATAAGAGATGACAGAGGCATTTGCAGGGAGAATATTAAAAAATCAGAATAATATATTGTTCACCACAAATTTGGAATGGCATTTGTTGTCTCTTTGACTGTTGTGAAGTATATAAAAAAAGATAACAATTAAGTAAATAATAAAAATAAATATATACGATATTTAAAATTTAGTGTTGAAATAGAGCTCAGAAACTAGTGTTTATGTTGCTGAAATTAGCACCTGAAAAACCAGCTTTCAGCACACTTGATCGCCTATGTTGAGCCATTGCAACTGCCAATGCTTCTTCTACCTTTAAAACAATTAAAAAGAAAAAACCAATGATAAATAAGGCGTTTGAATAAAATAAGATTTTACTAAATATGATTTTATTATCTATTTAGATTTAAAGTGCAATCTTGTTAACACAAAATTGCCCATATCAGTAATATTATAGAAAATATCGGTGCAAGTTGAATTCTTGGCATTGTATGTTTTCCATTCTTCCCGAATCTCCATCTGGAGCGCTTTCTAAGCAATAGGGTTCTAGTTTTCTTTATTTCATAATAATCTTACCAGTTTGCTTCCCACTTTTGGTGCCAGCTTGCCAAATTCTAAGTCATTGATCTTTATGTATTGGATTTGCTTATTATGCTGTTGTGTATTGTTCAGATCATTAGGTTAAGATGAAGAAATAAATTATTTTTAATTTTTTAATATGATTTTTTGTATAAAATTTTGAATTTTATATTAACGTAAGTGAAAACATTCTTATTTATTTTAAATAATTTTACATAATAATTAAATTAAGTCCAAAATTAATATTATTTTTAATTAATACATATTTTATATATTATAATTTTACATATTTTATTAATATTTTGCTTAAAATATGAAGATAAAGTTAAATTTAAAAATACTTGATAAAATTAGATTAGAAAATAAAAAAGTCAAAATAAATGAAAAAAAGTAGAAGAATGCTTTAAATACTAAAGTATTAAAAATATAAATTTAAAAACTAAGAAATTAGGTTGTTCAAATTGAAATGAATAAATGTAAAAATCAAATTAAATATTATTAACTTGATTTAAATTTAAAATAAAATTAATTAATAAAATTCGAAGAATTAAAATTGATATAATTTAAATTCAGATCAATAAATACCCCTTTTACCTGTCGTTCAGATGAATTAAGTCAATATAAAGGACATGCCTACACATTTTTTTCAAAATAATGATATAATAGAAACCTTTAATGAAGTCAATTCCCGTAAACCTTGCTCGACAAAAAGCATGTTTTCAACATTTCCCTCTCCAGAAAGTTCCTTCAGGTCGCGTTGATCTTCTGTTTCGTCTAAATCGAGGTCTATGGTGACAGTACAGATAAGGAAGGTTAATCACTCCATAACATGAACCGGGGGGGGGGGGGGGGGGGAGGAGGATTAAAAAGGATAAAAAGCAAACAACTAAAACAACAAAGAAAGGTAATTGACGCTACCTGCTTCGTCTTTCGCTTTCTCTCCTGCGGCTAATACAACTTCAGTTGGATTAGGAGCGAACGTAGACCAGTAATTGTATTTTGTTTCAGCAATATCAGCGTGAATACCTGCCATACATTTCAGACGTGAAATGTAATTAATATATATTATTAAAAAAATATAACTTCTAGGGCAATGAATCAAAATGAAAATAAATTGAAATGGCTTTAAATTTTTAATAACAGTACTTATGATCTAAATTAAAAAGTAAATTCGTAGAAATGAAATTGCTGTTATTGTATGTATAAAAATATATAATTTAACAGCTAAGTACTGTTTTAAAAATAGAAAGTTTCCTTGGATCCAAATAAAATTGTCTATATATATATGTCAGGGATTAAAATAACGTTTTGTTTTAAGATGTATTGACTTTTATTTTGTTTACTTTTAAAAATGTTTAATCTTAATTGATGAAGAATTATATTATTTATACAATCTACAATTACAATAAATTTTATATTTATTTTTATTATATTGTTTATCTTATCACATATATTATTATTTTTTATTCTGTTTTATTTTATATACATTGTTGTACAAAATCAAAGTGTAACTATCATTTCTTATCCATGAAAATTACCTTTAGAACTGAATTACATAATATTTAGATTTAGATTTTTTAGACTTATTTTTCATTATGAAATGAAGTAACATACTTTCTCCTTCAGTTTTCATATTTCAGATGAAATGATATTATTATAACTAAAAACTTAAGTAAGAATAATCATGTTACACTTTAAAATTTTATATTTTTTAGATTTTTAAAAAATATTACTTTCTTCACCAACGTTTTGTGAAATAATATTTTTTAAATTTTTTTTTTTGAAAAAATATATATTGTATTTTTATCTTTTGATATTTATATTAAATAAGACGAAAATATTGGTATGGTAAAAATATTAGTAAGATAATACTTTGCACGCCATAATAATAAAAAATTAAATTAAATATAATTATATTTTCTTAAATTAATATTTTTGCAAAACCTCAATCAATATATATTTTGAAATTAATATTTATAATTTATTACAAGATCAATGTGCCAATTTTTTATATTCTTAATTTATATAAAATATTGTTAATTTGATCTATTCATAAAAATAATTAAATTAATGAAATTTGTTTAGAAGTATCAACGAGAGCGTGCATAGATAATTAAAAAAAAAAGCAAATCACACCATTAATGTTATATTTAAACAGATAATAATATGACCTTACCATGGTCAACGCATAAACCCCAGTACCGAGCTAGCCAACACCTCTTTAAAACAACCTCTTCCTAAGAGACAAAACGGAAAATTGCATGAATGCGCAGAAGATTATTAAAATGAGAACGTTATGTTTAACACCAAACACTAACCATTTCTTCCGGGGTGAGTATCATTCGTTGAGTCATACACCGTAGCTTCTCCAGTGCAGACGTCGTCTCCTCCCTTGCAATCTGATACAGAATATGCGAAATTTAACTTGAATATGTAAGTGTAATGTTTCTATGAATTGAAATTGCTGAAGAATTTGAAAACAAAACTATAAAACGTACAAGGTAAAATGCTGGATACCTCAGCATCCGCCTGAAGCCCTGCTGCGTGAAAACCTCCATGATTCTTTGAAGCATTTCTTAGAGCCGCCTGAAAATGGAAATGATATTTCATTATTCGACTTCCCAATTTCACTTTTATAGAAATTAGGATGATAATGAGATCAATTTTTGCATGCGTTCCCCCCCCCCCCCCCTCATGCTTTCCTATTTGTACATATGTTAAACAAAACAAAACACACACTGTTCAGTATATTAATTTTCCAGGTCATAAAATGGACTTGAATTCGCCTCCTGTAAAACATGTTATTCACCTTTTGGTTTAGAACACAAGTATACTTTATGATAAATAATTAATTATATTTAAGGCCAAAATATTTGTAATATGATAAGACCAATTATTTCAATATTTTTTTACATATAAAACTTGAATCCAAAATTTTACATAAGAAAAAGTATATATATACAACTTAAATTAATCATCTATCACCATAGGTCATTCAATTTAAATATTAAAGTAAAAAAATCTCAATTACTAATGATAAAATTAACGGTCAATGTTACTTCACCTTTTTAAGTGAATTACTTTTAGTGCATCAAGTTAAAATAAAAGTTTGACAAATTATTAATTAATTAATATATTATAAACTATTAAAATTAATAATAAAATATATTATAATTGATAATATTTTTATACTTTCAATTAATTTTAAATTATTATATAATTTAAAATTAACTTAGATATTAGCTTAATGCAATAACATCGGATGTACAAGTGCAGTTTTGCTTTTCTTTTTTGTTTTTTCCACAAAAAAATTTGAATGGAAAGAGAGGCCAATGTTGGGATGGAGCGCGAGAGAAATTCATGCCATTCTAAAAAAATAATTTTCAAAAAAGAGTAAGGTGCATTTGACAATAGTTTAAAACAAAAGTACTTTTGTGATATTTTTAAAAATAGAAGCTATTTTTTCAACACAAAATAAGTTGTTGTTTTTTTTAGATTTTCACTTTTAAAAAGATTATTTAATTAATATTAAATTTTAATAAAAAATGTTTTTGTAAGAAAAAAGAAAAAGAAACAATCAAGGAATTAATAAGACTAAATAAACTGACACCAGACAAAGTAGATAGAAAGTTTAATCTAACAATTTTTGAAATCTCAATTATTAATTCTCTAATCAAAGACTATTAATATATTTTATTTTTCGAAATATACTCTCTTAATTAAAAAAACTCAATCCTATAAGTGATACACTAAATAGCAACACAACCAGTTGAAATTGTAATAAAAACTATATATATATATATATATATATATATATATATATATTTTAAATTTCAATGGTCCATTTTTTAATTAATCGTCGACTATTAGTAAATTTTGTCATTTGAAATACATGCTTTTAATTTAAGGAAACAAAATTCAGAGTTATAATAGAGATATACTATGCTTATACCTGTTCCTTTGATGAATTGATATGGCAGTAATTGATGCATAACTACTACGATGAATAGAATCCTCTCCTAGTCCTAGCGGTAGGAGTACATAATGCATAAAGAAAAGGAGAAAGAGTTTGTTAGGAAAAGGAAAAGAAGATAAACCTCTCTTTGCTGCAGTGCTGCCTCCTTTCTGAAGAATAAAACGAACAAATGTCAGAATACAAAAATGTTCACGGAAGAAACATAGCTTACCCGATCATCCGAGGTTTTACCTTACACACTGTTAAATAAGAAAAGAAAAAACACTTCACTTGACCATGGTCTTTTTTGTCAATGTTATTTTCTGCTGTAGACAATTCTAAAACACTCAGATCAATTTATGGATGGATTTCCTTCAAAATTTAAATATATGCATTGAAATAGATTCAATAAGATGGTGTAGATTGGATTTACTCTAGGAAAAGAATTGTAAAGTAGAGTAAAAATAAAATGATTGATCAACAGAGAAAACTAAAGAGAATTTAGAAAATTAGAAGTCGACAACTATTTTAAATCTTATCCAAGTGGAAAGTGGAATGAACTGTATGCCAAACCCCAGTTGTGGAAGGGATTAGGATTTTTTCATGTTAGTCTTGGTTAAGTGAGAGAAAGATGCAAAAATAATTATAATAGGATTTATCATTATCTAAGTACGTTTTATTATTTTTTTTTTCTTTAGATCTCTCTTAATTAACCTGACATTATCACTTTACTTGTTATTATGAGATGATCGAAAATTATGTTGGTGCCATATGCCAGCACAATTTTGCATCATACAAACCCGTATCAATGCTAAATTAACTTGCCTGCTTAAAAGGCGAGCCTCCAATGTTACACCTTCTCCAAGATTAGCAACCTATAGGAAAATATATGAAAAATCGCAAATTATAAGAAGGCCTAGATCCCATACAACCAGTTATACCATATAACAGAATAGGTAAAGAGACATAAGTTAAGTGAATGGTTTTTATTTTTATTTTTGCTAAAAATAAGTGAATAATATAGATGTAGTAGAGAGTCTGTCTTTAACAACCTGTACTAAAATGCTAATATATCCCACCTTACAATTTCTAATATGTGGAGTGTGCATTTCTATGCCAATCTAAAAACTTCGATGCGTTATTATTGTTAAAGAATTTTATACAATTACTTAAAATTATTGATATATATATATATATATATATATATATATATATAATTTAATGAATTTAATAATACGTTGGGATATAAATGTATTTCGATCAATTATATTTATATTGTTTATTAAAACTGAAGAGATATAAATATAATATGTTAAATATATTATACAGATGGGGCATCACGGTGTTAAATATCAATACAAAATTATACTAAGAATGCATTTAAATCAAAAATCAAAATAAATACCAAAAATATGTTTAGCCGAAAATGGAGAACACCAGGCTAAGAATGCATTTAAATCAAAAATCAAAATAAACACCAAAAATATGTTTAGCCGAAAATGGAGAACACCAGGATCCAGGAATGGACGCGTCTATGATACTAATAGCATGATAATTTTAAATCTTAAAGAGTAACATTATGCGTCAAAGATTTAAAAGTATCAAGCTCTTAGACCTATTTCAAATTTCATTGTTTGTTATAAAAAAAAGTTGGAGTAAATAAAGAACTTCCTAAAGAGATATACCTATTCTATAATTGTTTTAACAAATTATAATATATATGTATATATATATATATATATAAAATACTTTATTTCTCTTTATCATATCAATACTTTTTTTATTTATCTCTTTTTTTATTGTTAAAATATAATTCTTTTTGGTAAGAATATCATTTCCTTTTCCAAAATCATATTTTCTTTGAAAACAACTGCAATAATATTAATTTTTGCAACAATAATTTTGTATACTTATTTTTATAATATTTTATTTTTCCTATCTTTTTTTCCTTTCATGATATTATTTATTATCTTCTATTTTTCTAATTTTTAAAGATAAATCACCTCAGCAACCTTTGATTACGTAGCCTTAGCTGGCATATCATCACACGTATTTCTTTTGTTCATTTTGAATGAAACAATGGTAGTGCTGTACTGGCGTTTAACCTGTAGCCACATCCATTATTACAAATGACACATTTTTTAAATTAATTTTTAATATTTTCTATAATTAGTTAATTTTTAAAATTAAAATGGGTTTAACAAAATGATTAAGTTATAAAATAAATCTTTTAACTTTTTAAAAAGTTCATCAACTATATAAAACTTATTTTAAAAAAATGGGTTGCTAATAATTTTTTTTACCAGTGGTTTACTTGTCCACTAGAGCGATAAAGTGACAAATTTTGTCAAAGAAAGATGTACATGTAAGTTGCTCTGTCAAATGTATTATTACCTGTTGCTCGAGTTGCCTAACTCTTGATTCAGCTTCCTCAAACTTCTCCTCTGCAAGTCGAAGCTGTGGATGCACATATCAAAATGGTGTGCCAAAAAAAGAATGTATATATATTAATCAATTTTCATAATGAAAAACTTGATATTTGGTTACATCCAATCTAACCCAAATTATATCGAATTTTAAAAAGATACGGTATCAATGTCGAAATATGAACCGAATGTTCCAACATATGAAATCAATAAAACAGAGGTAACACACGATTCTTTCTTCCATAATGTTACAAGCACGCAGCTAGAATCTTAAAACCTGAAATCTACAAGGAGAATAAATTACTCTAATAAATGCATTTTATCACCTTTTCAACCAAATTGTCATTTTCTTCTTGTAGCATATCAAGCTGCATTGTGAATTCGCATCTCATTAGTTGATTCCGTAAAAAAGATAGCAACCATGCATGGACAAGGCAGTTGAAGATTGAGAAATGCAGGTTCAATAAAGTTAAAGGGGGATGGAAGAAGTAGAAACATAGAGCGGTTAGCTTTATTAGTGACGTTGAAATGAATGGTCTGATAAAAAAAAATTTGAAGGCATGAATATAAATTAGATTGCTAGGCCAATAAGGACCATGTATTACCTCATCCTCAAGCTCAGTGGCAGGACGCTGCTGCTGATTGGCATTTTCTCTTACTTTCATACTGCCCAGATCAAGTGACAATCTGCATGGTCACAAGAAACACATAGCATTACATAGAAGATATGCATTAGAAAGTAAATTTTGGATCTCAATGAGAAGCTTCCCTAGCTTTATGGCATTAATTTTGAACCTATTATTAACCAATTGCGTGATATGCATGATTCATTGCCTGGTTTTTCTATGATTATACAGAGTGGACCTTAAAGACTACATCTTTTTACACTCTCTAGTCTCTATTATTGAATGAAATCTCAGTTAGGTCTTACTTACTAAATAACTGATCACTATAAAGGATCTTACACTCTTTACTCTTTAGCCAACATGAAATTATTAGTAGCGAAAGAAGAGTGTAAAAAGTGGGCTGGCAACGTTTCTCCTATGTATTAATTGGAATTGAGACACTAAATAAGACATAAATTTAGAAAAGAACCAAGAAGAGAAATCAAAAGCATATGAGACAGTTTCTCGAAAGGAAATGTAAAAGCAAAGAACAGGAGCAGCAGCATATACCTTCTGTCCTTCTTAATATCAAAAAGAGGCTCAACGGGAGGAATACCACCGGAACTGGATGGCCTGAGAGTGATAGGTACACTAGGCGGAACCATGGGAACCACTTTAGAAAGTCCACTGGGACGGCCTGAGGTTGCGCGAGCGGAGGGAGGTTGATCATTGTTCACAGTGCTGGGTTGAGACGACCGAGTCGTTATAGTGCGAGAAGAGGGAGACATGTCCAGGGTTCGATTTGGTGTAATTGAACGAGCAGATGGTGGTTGTTGCTCCGCGTGATTGACCAGCGTAGGTGTTCGAGGTGGAGGTTGCTCGGGAGCATTTGCGGATGCAGATGATCGTACACTCGACCCGGCTCTTACAGATTGGGGTTGTTCTGGACCGGTGCGAACTGACTAATGAAATTAACAAATCAACATATCATTAACTTGTTCCAATTAAGCAGCAGCATTCAAATGAAGAATATATAGCAGCATTCACACGGGCGCGCGCGCGCGCACACACATATATAAATTGCAAATTATGAAGCCAAATACCGCCGGTGAACGCGATCTAGCCGATGGCGGCTGTTCTTGGACGATGCGAACTGACTAATAGAAACAAAAGCAGTTTCATCAACTTGTTATTCCAATTAAGCAGAGCATTTGACTTGAATACATATCATTGAAATGAGAAATACAGTTACCGCAGGGGAACGTGGTCTTGTAGATGGAGGTTGTTCTTGAGCAGAGCGAACTGACTAACAGAAACAAAAACTGGAGGTTTCAAATTTTCAAATAAAAACACTCTGATCGAATAATTCAAAATCTGTGAAGTGAAATTACCAATGGTGACCGCGATCTTGCCGATGCAGCTTGTTCCTGAACGCTCCGAACTATCTAATAATAGAATACCAACAACATCGAATTCGAAGCACGCTCAAAAGGAATATAAATATTATTGATGTGGAAGAGCGTGAAGGAAGTTTACCATGGGAGACCGAGATGGCATTGGTCTTGCACCACCGAGGCCAATGCCTCCTGCTCCACTAATCGTGGAATAGTCAAGAGGAGAGTCGTCTTCGTCTTCGTTGTCGTCCGTTTGCGACATAACCTGTGCAAGTCTCTGAGCGGCAGCTTTGGTGGCGTTATTCTGCGCTCTCCTGACATTGGTCATGGCAGAACCAGTGGAACCTGCACGTGAGTGGCGGTTCAGCGGCGATATTGTCACCGGTGAGGACGGCGTTGTCGGCGTACCTGTAGAGCTATTCTGCCTATCGAACATTCTCCGCCGATCCATCTAGAAAATAAATAAATAACATTAAAAAAGGAAGAATGATCTCATTGTCAGGCATGAATATAATTGTTTTTGTGAAACTTGCCTTCCTTGTGATTGACTCAGATATTTGGCTATAAGTTTGTCCTTGTAACCTCCAGATTGGTATATCTCCTTGAACAAGAACTGATTTGAAAATATAAAGGATCAAGAAAATTTTTGGCCTAACCTAATATAATCATTGGCATGTTCTATTAGAGCCATAAACCGTTATTACAAGATAAGCAAGACAGGAAAGCAAAAGGAGACGCGGGATGGAGAGAGTAGAATTAAATGAAATGAGGAGTGGAAGGGTCTGGAGTAGCGCCCTGCTATTGTGGAGGGACTTGAGGATCCGTTCGTCAACATAAACGTAAGTTAGAGGTTGAGAGTTGTGACGTGGATGCAGTCCCGAATCCTTCCATTTTGTAACGGTCTCCGAACATCATGTAATTAGTAGAACCATAAAGACCAACAATAACGTAGTTTAGCAAACGAAAGAGTACGGACAATTGCTTTCTTTCTCCAAAAACATTGTATAATAATTAATTAATTTAATTAAAATATATTATAGTGCAACTTTTTATATTTTTATTTAGCTATAAACTATTATATTATTAAATTTTTTTAGTTTTATAATAAATATTTAAAAAATTATATCTATTATAGATATAAATTAATTAAATATATTTTTATATTAATAATAAACTTAAATTATAATTATAATTATAATTATTTTCTACGTTATAAATTGAATCTTTAACCTTTTTATAAGAAAAATTCGAGTCTTTAACTTTAAACGAACGTGTTCTTATAAATTTCTTATCCATCTTTTATTTAATTTAATTTAATTTAATTTATATATTTTTAATTTTATAAATATTATTTTTAAATATAATTAATTTTAATTTTAATTTTATATCTTGATATAATATATTAAATTAATTTTTAATAAAGTAAATTATAAAATTATTGTAATCTTAATAAATTTAAATTAAATTTTAAATTTTAATTTTAACACATTATATAAGAATGTTATATATTTTGATTTCAATAATTTAATTACCTAATTTATTCTTCAATTATAAAAAATTATATACTTCTCTGATGTTTTATTTACATATTTTACTTAAATTTAACAATATTTGCACAGTCCATAGAAAACTTGTTAGTTTATAAATATATATATATATATATATATATATATATATATGAAAGGTTGTAAAAATATGTTGTGTAAATTATATGTTTCTTTTTTTAGTTAGTCCGATAAAGTGATAATCATTTTTTATTGTCAAAATAACAATAATAGTTTTTAATATTTTTTAAAATATGTTTTTTTTTGGAAAAATATAAGTTTTTATATATTTAAAAAAAATAAATCATATTTATACATAATAAAAAAATTATATTTATTAAATAGATCTCATCTAATTTATGTTAAAAAAATAAATAAAGGTTTGTTTTTCATGAGCAATGCATATAAAATGTCATGTAACGATTAAAAAAAGGTTTAGTAGTTTTTTTAAAATTATAATTTTCTCATTTCATCTTTATTCTATTTTTTAAAATTATTTTATAAAACATTTTTCTTTACCAAATGATTTATTTGTAATTTTTTTATTTAATACTTTTAAATATCATAAATTAACTTTTTAATCTCTTTGAATATTATGAATCCCATACATCGAGCTTCTCATTTTTTCTTTCATCGAAAAAGATTAAGTAAAAATTTATAATATTTTATCAAAATTAAATAAAAAATAAATGATTTCTTTCTACAATAATTTCTTATGAATTTTTTTAAAAAATATATAAAATTAAAGATCAAATAATAATAATAATATTTTTTTATCAGAAAAAATTTGATTAAAGTTTAAAAATACTAAAATAACACATTAAAAATGGGATGTCAAACTTGTCAAAAGAGTAATAAAATTAAGTATAAGATAGGCATTAGAATGCGAGACATCTTGCTTTTAATAAAATCAAAATAAATGCTATACTAATTTCATATAATATTTAAAATTTTCTAAGATTAAAATATCATATAATATTTAAATTCCCTAAGATTAATGTTTATAAAATTTTAAAAAATAAAAAATAGAATGAATTGATACAAAAATATGGTGCTGGCTTCGGTATCTTCTCATAAGGGATCAATGACAACCTGACATGTGTTCAACCACATTTAATGTAGTCAAATATGATGTACTAGAGTGAAAATTTTGCAGTTAAGGACAATTTTAAAATTTTGCTAAAAAGTTCTTAGAGTTTGCTAAAAGATCCTTCTACATTTTTTTAAATATTACATTTTTTGCAGAATTTTTATTTAAAATATAATTTCTTTTATGAATTATTTATTATTATTTAACTAAGCTTAGAACTTACCATAGTTAAAGAATAAAACAAAGACGCATCCTTTAGTCGCTTTAGTTAACACATGTGAACTCCTGACTCTCATTCCAGCATCTTTTTGTCTGGCCATTACCATTGTCACTTTTTGTTCGTTGTTTAGAAACTTAGGGTTGGTATTAGTGTTGCAGACTTCATCATCCTTCCTCTAAAATCAAGTTAAACCAAGTGCGAGAATGAAAGATTGACGTTTTAGCTCAGTTGAACTTTGTGAAATCGAGCATTGGACGTGCCATTGGAGGATTGGAGTTTTGACTGAGTTGAAGTTTGTGAAATCGAGCCTGGTATCCGCCATTGAAGAGGTATTACTTATTTTTTGTTTTATTTTTGTATTTGAGGTTGGCTATGTTGATTCTGTTTTTGCTGAAATTTTTGGTAATTTTGATATGCTCTGTTTAATTTTAGCAATCAATTTTTATTTGTATATTTGCATTCACAAGAGTTCAGCAGTTGTTATAGTTTGGGTGTTTGGTAGATGCAGTAGTCCCACTTACCATTTTTTCATGTAGTGTGATATTTTCATAGGCTACCTTGACTATGTCAGCAAGGTGATACATTGCATCATTTCTACTTTTCATTATACTATAAACTAACCAAGGATACTCATATATTATTTTCATTTTTTCATCTTTATTTAACCAGATTTATGTACCCATAAATAAGGACAATTCTCATCGGTACTTGTTGGTTATAGATTTTGCAAGATGTGATTTACTTTTGATGGACTCATACCCCTCCAAAGATATGTCTGATGTTAGAAGAAGGGCTATTCAAAAAGTGGTAACGTGGTTTACTTGCTCATACTATGAATTTGACATATCACACTACTGTCATTTCAAATTATTACCAATTTTCTTTACAGGCCATGTGTTTTGAGGAGATATTTAGTTTTCCTGGATTTTATGAATTAGACGTTACCACGAGACTATTGGTGTCAAATTATGAAATTGTAGTCCCAAAAAATTTAAATATGCAAGATAAAGACTCGTAAGTAATTATTTTATTTCCATTCTGTGTAAATTTTCAATTTTTTTTAATGCAATGTCTAACAACTAACTTCACATTAGGAATGATTGTGGTGTATGGGTAGCCACATGGATGTTGAAAGAAGTGGATGATGATTTCAACCTTTAGGTGTGTATTGTATATTGTATTACTAAGTTTAAGTTATTAGAACCTTCACTGACTATTTTTAATTGCAAAATTGTAGGTTGACGAAAAAACAAGGTTGAAACTTGTTGTTGATCTGATAATGCATCCATACAATACAAGAAGGGAGGAAGTAATTAACAAGGCTCACCAATATCTTCAGGAGTAAAGAGGTGGAGATAGAATGCAAAAATTTTAATTAATGAACCATGAACCATATTTTCGATTTTTTTAGGCTTGGTTGTGATTATCTATAACTTTATTAGCTTTTTTTTTTTTTTGGTTTGGTATTCAACAATGTCTTCTTTGGGCTTTCTTTGGAATTTTTATATTGAACAATGCTTGGTTACTTATTATTTTTTTAGTTTATTTGGATTGCTTGGTCTAGAATACTTGGTTACTTATATTAATGCTTGTTTTGGAATGTATTTCATTTGATACTTTTTATGAGTGCTTCGCTAAATTGGAGTGACTTGTAATTTTTTCTATAGAGAAGATTTATTACAAATATGAAATAAAGATCCAATGTATTAAAGTTTTTTTTAATTTCTAAATTGTGTATCTTTATACCCTTCTTATGAAAAATGTTATCATTTTTTAAAAAAATTTGAAAAAGTTCAATACATAAAATATTAAATCTTACTCACTTTAGTAATCAATCCAACTTCCAACTTAAATGAAATTCAACTTTTAGTAAGCCAACACTTTTTAGTAAAACCCTACTTACTAAACCACATTTACTAGCTTGGTCATACTTTGTATCTACCCAAAAAGCACCTTGGAAAAATTTCTAAAAGGACACAATACAATAAGATCTTTTATACATATTTGCATAGTTCCAAATCTTTTGAGAAACTTTTGAACTGTACTCTGTGAATCATACTTAATACATATACTTTGTACACTTTTCCTTACATTTGGGAGAAAGAAAAAATTGAAACACAGATAGTCAAAACGGAAAAGTAATAAAGTATAAGGGAGACCATAAACCAAAAACTGTTGCATAAGGTAATTGAAACGACTACATACTCCAATAATGATTATATGTCAAAAGTAACTGTACAACATAATTGCTCCTTAGTTTACATCATTTATAGGAAAAATCTAACAGATTTAAGGGGAGAGCATAAGGGACAACTTTAGTGTGCAAACTTTGGATTCAAATCCTAAATATTTCTTCAAGGTTTAACCAATCATTACAATTACACTTCAACATCATTCCTGCTAACATTAACAATTAAACAAATCATTGCCATTATCAACAAGGTGGAGAAGACCACATAAATTTTTTGGTGCATTCCTTCACGGTACTTTGATTCAACCAACATAAATTGTAACTTCTCAATCTCATCATCCTTTATGGTTATTTCTCTTTGCAGCTCCAATTTTTCTTTATTCAAAACTCCACATTAAGAACATTCAGAACAAATACGATCAAAGTAGGGGGTCCAACCAATCACAATAACTACAACCCTGTTGAATAGTATTTTAATAACGCAACATTAGTACCTAACAAAAATACATGAAAGCTAAATAAAATTTTAAAATTGTAAATCACCATACTTCATTATTATTAACACTTTTTCTTGAACACTTGTAGTATCTCTTCCCAGGATTCTTAGTTGACCAAGATGTCCTCAAAATAGGAGGTGGACCACAAAAACAAAGTCTTACATCAAAAGACACTACACCACCACTGACTGATGAATCTGTTTGTGAAGCCATTCAATATCGTTTAATACCTGTAAGACCAAAAAATTACACAAATCAATAAATACAATACAGAGACTAACAAAACTGGTATAAGATTCATGGTAATAAAAATAGTTAATAAATTAACACAAATAATGTAACATCAATGACTAAAGGAAACATTTGTTGTAGAAAAATAGATCCACAAATAAAAACGTTTGCAAAAAAAAAAGACTAACAAATTGACACAAAGTGCAAGAAAACCCATAAAAAAATTGACACGAAGCTTATACATTAAAGGAAAAAAGAGACTAACAAATCATACCTTAAACCGTTATTCCCCCGAACTCGATCATCCCGGTGATATGCATCGAAGAGCTTATAATAGAATGCGAAAAAACCCTAATAAAATTTATACAAAGCTTAAATATTAAAGAAAAAACAGAAACTAAGAAACCAGACCTTAAATATTAACTTTTTGCATCACAGCGTTGTAACCCCAGATGGAATGATATGGGTCGAAGAGAGCTTAAAATAAAGTAAGAAAAATACTCTAAAAAAATTGATACAGAGCTTAAATATTAAAGCAAACCAGAGACTAACAAACCCGAGATTAAGTTGTTTGCTTGATGGCGTCATCCCCTGGACTCAGTGACATGGATCGAAGACCTTAACACAAAGTAAGAAAAATACAATAAAAAATTGATACCAAAGCTTAAAAATTATATGAAAACATAGACTAATAAACCATACCTTAAAATGTTTGAATGACTACATCGTCTCCTCTAACCCGATGATCTGCGTCGAACATACTTCCTTCTATTGTTTCTTTCAAAAAAATGGAGCATCGTTTACAATGGTCATTGTCATAACCTAACAGAATTTTTTTAGAGTTTTTTTTTATCATGGTAAGATGTAAAACAAGATTAAATAAAAATTTACAAAATAAAATATATTAAATAAAAACCATTTTTTAAAAATAATAAATCAAATATATTATATTTTACACAAAACACCTTTTAGTAAATTTTAAAAATTTTTATTTTTAGCTACAAAATTTTTACTATGCTATATTATATTTGATCACATTAAATATAGTTGGACACATGTTAGGTTGCCATTAATCCCTTATAAAAAGAGATTTGATAGCCTAGATTTACAGAATTACGGAGCATGCACCTAAAAATATTGTTAAAATATAAGATATTCAAATAATTTCATGTGAAGCTTGCACGAGCATTGATAAAGAGGTAAAGAACCTCTCAGTTTTCTTCTTCCAGTTTCCCTTATCATTACTATATATTTTTCTTTCTCTTACATGTTAATTATCTCCTGTAAATGCTAATGGAGAGGATCTACGAAGGGTATGACTTTCCTCTACAGTATGTCATTTGAAGTTCAATGTAATTGTAAGCTTAGAAGGTAGAAGACCTGATCATGAGTTCTGTCATAAAGGCATTTTGATCGTCCCCCTATTATATCATCATTTCATATCACGGTTCCCTCCGGCTCGTCTCCCTGCTCAATCTCGCTTGGTGCCTTTTCCAGGTTCGTTCTCCTAATTTCCTGGATATATTACTCGGTTTAGATGTCAATTACCAGTTTCTACGCCATTCACGCTGCACTCTTTTCATAGGAAGCGAGATTCAAAATTAGCTTACATGTTGTGATACCCAAGTCTATACGAGTTTTAGTCTCTCCAAACTCTTTTCTATGATTTCAGTTCTCAATTTTTCTAGAATCTGCCCTTTAAGTTCTTAATTATTCTTAAATTATGACGAAGTTAGTAAATTTGCTGCTGCTGTCTGTCGATTATTTAAATGATCATGCCAGTGAAAGAAACTAAAATACTTAAAGTTACACAATATAAGGACTAAAATTAAAGGAAAAAATTAGAAGGATTACAATAAAAAAAATTCCTGAAAATATAGGGATTAAATATATTTAAACCTTCAAAATTCTTTGTTCACATCAATTTCAATGGACGCTATGTTTTACCGGAGTTATCCGTTGATATAGAATTCTTCATCCGAGCTCTTTAATTTCACATGCATTGGACTTTGATTTTAACAATGCTCTTTTCTAGTTTACTCGTATTGGTGATGCCTTGAGTTGACACTTGAGAGGTGAATGAATATGCTTAATTCAATCTTCGGTGACCCAGGCATGGAGTGCACACCTGGGAAAAGAGCTGGCATGGAACTTGTTATCATTGTTTACTACTTCCGGAATGTTGCTGCTGTTTTTGGATGAATGATAAATAAGGAGAAAAAAAATAAGAGCATAAAAATGGGAAGATAAAAAATAGAGTACAAATAAAAAGAAAAAAAAAATGAACTGTTTGAATTTTGGATGAATAGAAATAATATTTTTTTGTATGGATGAATAAAAATAAAAAAATATATTAATAGGCAAAATTTTATTTTATACAAATTTTAAAAATTAATTTAAATTTAAACAATTTTAATTTTTATTAACATTATTTTTTTTATTTAATAATCAAATACTAAAATCTAAGAAAAGACTTTTTTCCTTCAATTTTTGACTAATTTAAGAGGATAATAAAAGTCTGAAGTTCATGAAAATTAATTTTTTTTCTTCACAACTTAATTCAAAGAAGAAAAAGAATTTTCTTTCTTTTTTTCTTACATCAATAATTTTTACCTTTTTTTTTTTTTTCATCCAAACATACTATTAAAGGAAACAATGCGGGTGGCTTAGAAGCACCCACCAACTTTCGGCATCTGGGCGCTCATTGTTGGTTTGGATATACTGTTAAAGGTATTTCTTTGACTTTTTAATACAAGTGTGCTTGTCCTTGTAATTATATTATCATAACGTGATCAACACGGTGGAGAGAAGAAAACACATGAATGCTCTCTCACTAGCCAAATTAACTTGTTTTTTCATTCCCAATATGAGTATGTGGGATGATTGTGGATCTCTCCTTAGCCAATTGAAAGGTGATTGTGTTGGGTCTTTCTTACCGGAAAGATGTTAGTAATATATTTTTAAAAACACATTATTCAAATTATTCAAATTCTTTCTATGCTTGATTTATCTTTTTAAAAATCAAAATATTTACCTTAAATATTGATTAATTTTTATAATTTACTATTTTTTTAAAGAAAAAAATCAATTATAAAATATGTTAAAAAATATTAGATTCTATAGTCAATAATTTTTAAAATTTCATCATTTATCAACAACATTGAAAATATTTATCATGTAAAATAGAATTTGTAGGTTGTTTATATGTTGTTCATTACTGTTAGATTTCTGATTTTGTTTAAAATTTAACTTAGTTTAACTTGTTTAATAAATAGATAAGTTTAAATTTATTAAAAAAGTTTTTTTAATTTATTTAGAGATATATTTATTTTTATATATTATATATTTATATTAATATATTATATTTGTATAATATTTATTTTAATATATTTTATTTATATAATATTAATATATATATATATATGTTTCAAACGTATTTAATAACTTTTTTATCTTGTAAATTTTAAATTTTTAAGTTTTTTTAATATTGTTTATACAGAATTTCCTTTTTTAAAATATAGAAACATATTCAGAAATCTTGTAAACTTTAAATAAAACTAAATCTTAATAAAAAAAACAAAATCTTTAACAATAATAGACCATACGCAGAACTTAAAATTAAAAAATAAAAACTAAATTTAAACATTTATAATCTAATTTTGTTCAGCCTACTTTCATCCTAATATACAATTATCCTGACAAAGGAATGTTACATAATGTTTTTACCTGATTTATGATTGACTAATTTCTTTCCTTTCATGCAGGAAACCTGCCCTTTACAAGTACGTTGCTAATATGTTCTTGAATATAATTGCGATGTTTGCTTGCGGACTTAGTGGAAACGGTGCTGCTTTTGGTTTCTGATTAAATTCTTATAAAACTGAGAAGAAAACTAATCCTTTTTAACCTCTTTTTTTTTTTTTTTTGGCTTCTTTCTCTAAAATCGTGTTAACTTTTGGTGCCGTATCATGTCAGTTGTCTGTTACCATGCATTCTATCTTCCTCTTTCGTATACAACATTCCTAGCAGACTTTTTCAGGTTCTAGTGTCTTTCACTCGATCGTTTGACCCATTTTCAAACCTTTTACTATTGTTTAAAGATTGCTTTCCTTGTATTGGTCCGACTTATTGTTCTTATTTAGCAATTTCAGGAGGAAGATTTTCATTGGGAAAACGAGTATTATTCAGAGATGAAAGATGCTGGTTTCTTTGATACAGATTGGGAGTGATGGATCAACATTTAAGTAAGCCTTGCTTCAATATACTCACCGCAAAGCATCTCGATCATGACCTATTATGAAAATAAAGTAACTATGTTAGTAGATCGCATTATTATTTATAAAGATGTTTAACTATAAGCAACCTAAGTGTTCCGTTATTTACTGGATTTTATGTAAAATGTATGAAGAATTCTTATCTACTCCGTGCTATTTTCAGGTTCCTTTCCCTAATTTTAGCAATAGTCCTGTTATCTCAATTATCCAGCAACATGAGACTGCATAAAATTAAAATAATGTATCGTTGGCACAAAACCCTTGATGCGTAAACTTTGACTCAATATAAATTTCAAAAACAAAAGGTTGGGCTAGTTTTTCTTCTCAGAGTTGCTAATCGCACAATAGCAGAGTTCACGGCTAAAACAATCGAGACTGAAAATTGCCAATATATTGATCAGTATGGAGACAATGAGTTCATGCTTACACACACCTTCCGGTACAAGTTTACTCTAAGAACTCTTCTTCTGAATTATCTCTTCTATAAGATTTGCAGCTTCCTGAACTGTAGTGATGCTCTGTGCACTTTCCTCTTCAAAGTTGATACCAAATTCCTCCTCAAGTCCCATCACAATCTCAACCTACAGGTCATGGCATTTAAACGAAATCCACAATTGTTCAATCAAGCATCATGACTCTTAATTTATTTGTAAATTGTAGACATAGGAAATGGACATTAAACCGTAACATGTGAAATGTTGGCATGATGTTTCTGATTACCGTGTCAAGGGAATCAGCTCCAAGAGCTGCAAATTTTGACTCCCCGGTAACTTTAGTGTCACCGGGTATAGCCAGCTGCTTCTTTACTATTTTGCACACCTTGTCTACTGTCTCCGGTTTGGCCTGCTCAAGGTGATTAACTTATAAGCATGAAAAAAGAAAATATACTAAAAAAGAGAAAGGGAAAGCAAGTCCTGGTATTGTCCGTTTTTCTTAAATTCTAATCACCACAAACAGGAAAATCAGCCTTCTAGAACTTAGTAAGCCAACTTTTTTACTTCCAAAATGGTCGTTTTCACCGCTCCTAAATCTTAATTAAATGAAGCATTAATGAATCTATTTACATTAGTGGGGATGGGAGAGAAAATATATTCTTTCACAAAGAAATCGGGGAATTGATTAATGCCAAGAGGTAATGTCAGTCACTTTCCGAGATACAACCGTATTATTCAAGTTGTGAGTTGTGAGAATCAACTTGTTAGACATATTTAATGCACTAAACATATATATATATATATATATATATGGATTAATAACTGAACGGACACACACAAGTAACTAAACTTATCAACATATTCACTTTCCGTCTTACAAAACCCTTTTAATAAAACAAAAGGTTAAAAAATCTAGAACATTACCCAATTTACAGATTCTAATGCAACGATTCATGGCCTTAGCAGCAATATCCACATAAAAGTAGCAAATAGCAGCTTATAGAAGTTCTACTTATTGGTGTTTCTTCAGTTAAAACCATTTCTTATCTCACAAAGGATGGAATTTATGTAGGCAATAATATCGTCCAGAACCAAGGGTTAATTAAGGCCAAAGAACATAACCCTAATTTATTAAAAGAAGGATGCGTGAACCCACGTAATAAACTTTGTATATCATTTCACCATTCACATCATAATTTCTCTCAATCATTTCTCCAGACACTGCTTAAAACAGAGAGACTTCATGAAGAGCAATCCATTTGAGAAAATGTCTATTAACTGTGGGCCAGGATCTCCATTTCGGAGAGAGAAAGAAATAGAAAGTGTATGTGCGGACTCCCGTATGAATGTAAGAGAAAGACAAATATGGCAAGAGATAGAAATAAAGAAAGTGAAAAAGAGAAAATGGAGAGAATCTTTACCCATTAGCTATATTCTCAAGTCTAAAATACAGTCCTTTGATGTTCATGCGAGCATGAAATAATCACAAAAACATGAAAGTGAAAAATCAAACGCTGCATTAGTTACTTACAGCACAGGAAATTTTAAGGCAAATTGAACGTGGCTGCAAGCTAAAAGAAACATTCTTTCTCCCGAAGTTCGAAATCAAAGCAGATCTCGTGCTAGATATTGAGTTAAATGCCTGTTCAACATATTCATCCAGATGAAACTCATTAATTAATATATAGAAAAATAAAACAAGAAAATACATTTGAAAGACTATCTTTTTTAAGTGAAAATGTTTAAGAGCATTAATGGTGCGTGCAGAATGTAAAGCATATTATTGTCCAAACTTTTTAGTTTTTGCTCAACTCTCATCACTAACAAATTAATGGCGTCATTTAAACATGAAGGGGAAAAAATAGAAACTAGCTGGACATGTCTACACTCTATACAATGTGATGTGTAGAAGTGTAACTTAAACCATAGATTTATTTTTAAAATATTTATAACTAAAACTGATAGAAATTAAAATGAAAACATTGAGTGACATTAGTAATCAGTAAATGTTAAAATAAAATGATAAATAATGGAAGAATAATTTATAAGGGATGTATAGTGTCCATAGAAACCATGTGCTTCCTACTCCTAGAACGCAAAAAATAAAACATCTAAAATTAAATCAACACAAAACGATTGAGCAGAAATCATAGAGAAATTATTTCAGAGAAATAAAAAGAGCGGCAAAATAACAAACAGATCATTACATCAAGAAGCAAAGTGAAGCGCATAGTGCTTATGATTGATCAAAAGGCAGGAAAAGAAAATCATACCAGTCTTTGAGGAAGAAGAGAGAACACGGAGATTGATGTTCCAGCGATTGCATTGGTTGCCATGGTGGTGTGTTGCGGAGGTGCAAAGGCGCGGAAGAAAAATGGAGAAAAGAGAGAGGGTGACGGAAAACACAAAGAGCGTGATACAAGAAGAAATATAAATAGCTACAGGTGGCTTTGAGTTGGACCCGTGATTGTTGGATGCAAGAAAGAGTCCCCTCTTTGGATTCGGAAGCTGAAATAGTCGTTTGTTTGGGTTATTGGGTTTGAATCACTAGCTGGGCTTTACTCACTGGACCATATATCTCCACTAAGCCCAAGTTACATTGTATAGTAAAGCCCATTTAAGGCCTGCAATTTCAATTAATGTGTTGGTGACTTGGTGTGGAAAGGGGGAGGGACAAGGGAAGCATGATGAGGACGACTTATCAGATTCAGAGTGCATCGAGAGTCTGATTGTTCCGTTTCGATAGATTAGCGAGAGTGAGTGTGTGTGAGAGAGTGAGAATGGTGAGGGAAGTATCAGAGAGTTGCGTTGATAGCTTGTTGACGGAGATGGTCGCGTGCTATTGCAATCGATTCTACGCCAGCAAGCCTGAACTCGCAGCCCGCAGGATCGAGGCCATTGGATATCAGGTCGGTCACCAGCTCTCTGAAAGGTTGTTTCCAAACCCTAATATCAACGAGTTCGTCTTTCACATTTCCATTTTTCGTGATTTAACTTACCTAGATCTCTATAACTTCATTTAGATTAAAATTCTTGATAGAGATCTGTGCTGAAGAAAAACGATAGTAATAGTTAGTGATCTTAGATAGTTTGTGTAATTGTACAAATAAGCCCCAAAATCAAACTAAACCAAATTACTAGCGTAATATTGAGTTTTATCACATGCTTTCTTGATTCGTGACTTTGATTATTTAGGGTAGGTTAATTTCTATATCTAATTCCACATTGTGGCTATCTGAAGTGACTTATGAAATTTGACTGAATTGTTGAAATGTATTGTGCGTTGTAACACTTGTTGTCAGGTATACCATGGAGCGGCCTCGGTTCAGTGATCATCTGGAGGCCATCAAGTTCATCTGCAAGGACTTTTGGTCTGAGCTCTTTAAGAAGCAGATCGACAACTTGAAGACAAACCATAGAGTGAGTTCAGAGCTGATCTGTTGGGATGGTGTATATTTTTTATGTAGTTTTTTTATCAGGATGGTCATTTATTTGGCTTGTTGCAGGGTACCTTTGTATTGCAAGATAATAAATTTCGCTGGCTTGCACGTATGTCAGCTGATCCATCCTCTGATAATGTTAGTTCAGTTGAGGATAATTCATCACCTACAGCTGAAAACAAGGCAGCACAGGCAATGAGCATGCATCTTTATTTCCCATGCGGGATCATTAGAGGAGCTCTTTCTAATTTGGGAATTCCTTGTGCAGTTTCTGCAGATATATCAAACCTTCCAGCATGTGTGTATTTCTCTGTCTCTTTTTTTCTCACACGAATTAGAGAAGTCTTTTTAGGGATGTAGAAGCATTTCTTTACATTGTGAATGTTTTCAGGATGCACAAATTATAACCTTCTAAGACAGGTAATGATTATCCGTAGTTATCAGTTGTGTGCTATCATGATACCATAATAATGAAGCTCCATGTTGCAGCCTCCAGCTTCTATTTTTCAGATTGCAGAGTGTTTTCCATTTGCAGTCATTGTGGCTGTTATAGAGCAGGAAATGACATCCCTTTGCAGAAGTTGTGGATGTCACTTGTATAACTGTGTGTTGAAAATCCTTTTTGCTCCCCTTTTGCTGCATTGTCTAATGTGTGTTTGGGGAAATCTTGTGATTCTGCCCCCTTTAAGTCAGTCAAAGGGTTTGAAACCCAGTTTCATGCGCAGAAGCTGGAAACATGTGTTTCTGCCCCCTGTGTGGACAAAACTCATCTGACCCACTGCTATTCAACATAGTCTCTGGCCAAGCCATACGTTTTCCAGCCTCATCTTTGGTTTTCCAACCAACTCCTGTTCTTTTACTGCTGCCTCTGCATGATCTGTGCAATCTGCTTTGTTCTCTGTTCTTTGTCTTTCCATTTTGTTGTCTTCTGTTTCTTTTTGCTCTTATTGACTTGGCTATGTAAAAGATTATGGTCTTTTATTATTAAGAATGAGTATTTTTTTATTTTAAGTAAATTTTTATATTTAAAAATTTAGATGTATAGCATATAGATATAAATTATTTAACTTATATCTGAGATAGTATAGTGGCTATCCTGCTATGGCAATTTTGTGGTTGGTACTTGATGGGTCCATACCACAATTTAACTTTAATAACTATGCGATTATCTCACATTGTGTGTAATAAGTTTGAAATAATTTGATCTGTTTGGAAAAGCTTAAATAGTTTCCTCTCAAGTTGATATTGAATGGCCTACAGTGAGGTTTAAGAGCAAGGTAGTCAAAATCGCGATCTGAATTGTAAAATCGTAAGATCTTACAATCCTACACCCAATGTCCGAGTTGAATCCAGCTAAAATCGGAGAATGCTAGAATCGGGTGGAATTGCACCTCCAACCCATGAAATCGATGGGATTGTGCGATCCTGCGATTCAATGGGTTTTCCCTAAACCCATAACCCAACCCGGTTTCTAAAAAAACCCTAAATAACTAAAAGATGGATAGCGTCTCAGTTCTCTCCTTGCATTCTCTCCTTGCGCCCTGTTCTGCATCTGTTTCTGCATTTTTTCGCTGCTGCTGCTGCTGCCGCCGCTTCTGCTGCCTGCTGCTGTGGCTGCACCTGCCGTTGCTCCAATATTGCCCCTCTATTGCATTCCCATTTTTCTCATCTAACCTTTGTTTTGTTTTGCTGCCCATGTTCTGCGTTTGCTTTTTTCTGGAAATGGCTTCTAGTTCTAGGCATGCAGGTAATAGTGCTATTGGAAGAGCTATTAGGAATCTATATTATTTTGTGTTTAAGTTGTTATTTGAGATGAATGGTGGCTTTAAGGATATTATCTCTATGAATGCATGTTTAATTAAGTGTTTGTAATGATTTAAATATTTATGTTATTTTACATGCACTAATATAAATTTTATATCCATATATAGAAAAATATATTTTAGGTAGGATCTTACGATCCGAGTTTACAATCCTAGATTTTATGATTTTACATACCCTCTCCGATCGTAAGTAAAATCTTGATTTTGACTACCCTGTTTAAGAGAGTTAGAGCATCATTTTTTTTAAAAAATATCACTGTTAGATTTTGGCTATAGTTTTTTTTTTATCAAATTCATGTTTGGTGAAGTTGTGCATATTTTTTGGTTTTTAATTCAAACTTGTATGCTTTTACACAAAGATGAATCATTCTTCACTGTTGACTGATTAGCTGGTCAGACCAATAAAAGGCAGCCTGATGTGTGTGGCTTCCACCATTGTGGGGTATAGGGAGAATAAGGGCCTGTTTGTTTAAGCTTAAAAAGGTTATTATTGAATATTACACTTGAATCTAATTCAACTCTAAAAGTTAGCTCATAGGGTGAGGGTTGCCCTTGATGTATAAACTTATGGTTCACCTTCCCTCTACTAGGATTGAACATCAGGGCATGAAGTTTGCAGGATTGAACATCTGTGAGTGGTCTATTAACATATTAGGTTATGCTTTGATACCATATTGAAAATTAGACTTGAGTCTAGCTAAATCCCAAAAGCTAGCTCATAGGGTGAGGGTTGCCCTTGATTTATAAATTCATGGTTGGCCTCCCTCTACACAATACTTGCAATAGTTATCATGTAATAAAGGTTTTTCAGAAGCTATTCTTTTAGGCTCAGCTCTCCCTCTTACTTTTTGAAGTTTTGCCCTTTTCAAAATACTGACATAACTATTATAATTCTTTTAAACATTTTAATTAAAAAATACTTTTTTTCAACAAAGCTCAGACAAATGGACCCTATATGTATTCAGTCCTACATGCATGAGCGAAGACTCGAGAAGCTCATGAGGCTATTTCTATGATAAGAACCTGTGATTCACTAGGTCATATAAGACAATATTCTTACTGTTGCACACAACTCACCCTCCGGCTATAGAAGAAATCAAAGTCTGAATTTAATGTTTTAGTTTATTTAGGTCCTCTTTGATAATAATCATGTAATTTATTTCTCAAATTATTGTGATCTGTAAACCTATCAATTATGGAATAAAATTTATTAAAAGGCACTGATGATCAAGTGGGATGAGTTCAATCCTAATAGCCGCCGCAGTTATTGCTTCAGTGTAGGAAGTTTAATTTGTGCATATGTCTCTAGAAAATTTATGGTAATCTTGGTTTTCTTAATTCATGTTTGTTAATCTAGGACAATTTATACAAGATCCTTTCCTTGTTATAACTGTTATTCTGTTAAAGTATCTTATTATCCAGCTTTGTATGTAGACCCTGAACATGATTTCACTGTTGCATCCTGCAGGCATACATGTGTTGGGTGTAATGATATTAATGATTTAGCTTGATCTGAACTGTTAACTTCATTTAGTCAATCAGTCTAAAATGTGATAAATGATGCTGTCAGTGTCTTAATAATTAAACTTCTTTTGCTTTATTTAATTATGACAAACTTATCATTGTAGCATGCAAATTCCTTTGTTTTGTGTCAAACTGTCAATGATGCAGTTCTAAGCATTGTTCTGTGTGTTTGAGGTGTAGTTGTGAACTAATGAGCAATGCCTGTTGGAAATAATGGCACTTGTACGTGGAAGTTGATTCATGCAACACAAGATAAAATGCATTTAGTATTCGTGGATATTAATGTCTAGGAAGTTGGACTTGACTAATATTAGCCTAGGAAATAGTCTCCACCAAGCCTATTAAGAACCTATACATATGGATGTCTCGTATAACCTATGAAACACATTCTTTTGAATAAAAGCATTCCCATTTTCATTCTGAATTCTCTCAATTTCCTTCTCTCCCCCTCTAAATTCAACAATATGTATGTTTGTGTATGAAAATTTGTCTTGTTTGCTTGAGTAGCTCTGATCAATCTCCTTTGCTACATTGTTGAGCAGGTTCATTTGTGGTCCGTATAAAAGCTTGAAGTCATAGTTATATTATTAACGGGAGGAAAGCATTAACATTGTTCAAAACAATGCTTTAATGTCTGAGAGCTCTTTGGTCATAACATGTTCGACTGAGGAGCATTTCTTTACCAGATTTAAACTATCAAATATTATTGACTTGGTTGTGTAGGAAAGGCTCCTGAGGAAGTATTTTGTTAAATGAGGATTTGGTTCTTTCAGATGCAGATTCTATGGAGAGTACGATAATGTTGTATTATTGGTGCCGTGTGGAAAGGCGTGGGGAATTTCGGTCATTGTAATATTGTTGCTGATGTATGAATGGATGTTAACAATATAATTTTAAAACTTTTGATTACCGATTTGCCAGAGCCTGGCTTCTTTATACGACTATCCTAAAATGATTCATTAGAAATATTTGACTACGAAGAGTTTGATCAAATAAGAGCAAAAAATTAATGGCGATTACTTAATGAGTTGCTTAAAAATTTTGTTGTCCATATGATCAAACCGATGCTTCTACTAGCAATGTACTATACTTAGAAAAAGGTAACTTTTTATTTTTTATTTTTTAATTTCTCGATTTCTTCGATGCACTGGGAAGCAATGAGAAAATGCCCTAATATAGTAATATGTGTTATAGAACCCTCCCCTTTTCTTCCCTCTCCTCTTCAATTAAACTAAATAGGAAGTCCTTTCTTTTCTTTCATGCTTTTCCTTTAAAATTCCTCTATGCCCGTTTCTCTTATTTCATTTCCATTAAAATCTTTTCTCTTCTCTTCTTTAAACTAAATATAATGTCTGTTTAAATTAGTATTCACGTTACACTTGAGCCCTTTTGGGGGTGATGATCTCAAGAATTTTGTTGGTGCTCTGTTTTTTGTTGCTGTCTTTTGCTTCTTCTAATCTCTGTTCACCTCTGATGTTCTATATTGACAGCAGATTGAGCTATGAACTTCACAGTATAGAAAGAATTCACCACAACTAAGCATGAACTTGATTATGTTTTAACTTCTTTTTTTATTGAGGTGTACATGGTAAGGTCGGAGGCTCAAGAAGAATGGATACAAAAGTCGGATGAATTTATCAAAACCGGTGACTCATTTATTTTGTCCAAAATGATGCAACAACTCACAAGACTTTGTCTATTTCCCACAAATATGAAGATCGTGTGAATATATATATATACACACACACCTAAGGCTTAGCTTATTTAGTTCATCCGTGACAAAAAGGTACATTTTTTCTTATCCAAACTAGAGTACATTTTGATACATTATTAACAACTTGCAGATTTTTATAATAAAAGCTTGCAGTTTTAAATATGGTTAATGTCCAAACAGCTCTCTTCGTTTTTCCTGGCCTTTTGACCACTTGTGTATTAATTCACTCCAATCTATGATTATTACTATAAAAAAAATCAACCACAGTAAATTTATTAAATCTATACCTTGATTAGTTTAATAATCAATCTAGCTTTCTTAAAAAAATATTGTATTATTGTCATTTTATTATAAAAATATTTTATAAAATTCAAATAAAAAATTATTTTTGACCGAACATATATAAACTTAACATTTTTATTTTATATAATCAGTTATAATTATAACATTTTAGATGAAAATTTTAAAATTTTAAAATTTTAAAATTTTAAAATTTTAAAAATTAAAAACATAAAATTTAATTATTTTTATTTTCAAAATATTTTAGTTAGATAAAGAAATTTAAATTTTTTTGTTTAGATAGAATGATTTAAATTTTTATATTAAAATATTTAATTATTTGAAAAACTAATTTTTTTTAATAAATTCCTTTATTATTCAATAATAATTTTATATTCTCAAAATAAAAAGTTATATACTTAATTTATATATTAATAAAAATTATTAGAAAGATATATAAGATGATATAATAAAGTGTCATTGAAAAAATAAAATAAAATTTTGGCTGTGGCTAAATTCTCTTTTTTAGAAATAAAATTAAAGACTTTTATATTTTAAATTTTTTACCATGACTAATAAATTTATTTGTAGATTTGAAATTTGGATATATTGACAAATAAAAATATTTCCATATATTACATAAGAACTTTTGAATTTAAATTAAAAATTAAAATTTTAAATCTTATTAGTAATAAATATTATAGTATTAAAAATTAAAAAGATATCATTTTTAAATTGAGGATAAATTAAAGAAACAAATAATTAAAATAATGACATATAATCTTTATTGACATCATATCAAGATTATTAAAAAAATTAAAGTTAGGATAGATTAAAATTATAACAATTTTAAAAATTATATATATATAAGGATTGTTGGATTCATGAGCAGAAAATTTTATCTATTAAGGTAAAATTATAAATTTTCATATTTTTATTAATTAAAATTTTCTATTTAAATCTCTAGATTTTTTAATTTAAAAATTTTTTTTATCTAAAATATTTTAAATATTTTTATAAAATTAATTTCCTTCCTAAAATATTACATCCAAATATATAATTATGCTCTATATTTACTTATATTTTAATAGACATATTATATATTAAATAATGTTACTTGAAAAATTATTTAAAAATTTAAATTTAAATTTGTAAGTTTAACTTTTATAATAAATTTTTTAATTCAAAATCTGTATTTATTAAATTTACACTATATAAAGAATTATTGAATAAAACAATTCTAGCTCATAGAATAAATGGATTCCTTACCGTAAATAATAATTTATATATATATATAATATTGTGTTTGTGTTTTCTTTTACTTTTATTTTTATTATTTATTTTTAATATAAATATTTTAAATAATGAATGAAGGAAAGAAAAAAGAGAAAAATATCGAAAAGAAAATTAATGATTAAGATTATTTTGAAATATATATTTTCATAGTCAAAAGCATAAAAGATATTTTGCGGTTTGATATTTGAACCGGTCATTTATTAAGAGTTTTGGTTGCTAATTTATACGGACAGAAAACATTAAATGAGAAATAAAGTGATTTTTTGTGACAGATAAATAAAGTATTTGCATTTAAAAGTTTAAGGTTATATTTAATACTTTCAAGACACGTTTTTTTACCAGATTTTTTCAATAATTGTAGGATTTGATTCTTTTAGAAAAATAATTTACTTTAGGAAAAAAAATAAAAATATTAATTAAAATTTGAATATGTCAATTCTATATAAATTATTTAATATTTAAAAAATAGATTTGGTATTAAATTTAACATACACTTAATTCCTATAAATTAAATTATCAAATTTAACGAAAATAAGTTGTGCCACGTTTTTCATTCCACTCTGATGTATTCACTTGAAACTATATCAGCGGTAGCAACGTTCCTTGTTTGTGTAAATTACCAACTTAATGTTTGTCAATTTGTGAATGTAGTAGGTGAGAGAGAAGAGAAATATTAAGAATGGAAAAAAGACAAAGTGACATAACATGTAATGTGACAGCAAGAGAAATATTGAATTAGAATGTTAGTATATTATTTGTCACGTTTTTCCTTGAAATGAATAATACTTTGAACCTCAAACACTCATTCACCAACACCGGCGCACCTTCCTTATACCGTCCTCATTTGGTCCACCTTATTCTCGTTGATGTATAGGGTTGTTATGTGATAGTTGTAGTTGTTGGCGTTCCAACTTTCAACTCATTTGACCCCGATTCATACCTTTGCCTATAAAACTAGTCAATTGTGCGTTTCGAAATCCATTTTGCTTTGGTGGAGATGTGTCAGCTAGATGTGGATAAGGACTCGCTACCAACTTCAATATTGAAGCTCTTAAAATGCAAAGATGATATCTCGTCTCAGTGATCTTATTACTTGTCTTCATTAATTTGTGTCTACGTTTCAATCAGATGGGTAGTAACCAAATGTCGAATCATTCTGTTATGATTTGTGCTGCACTCACAACAAAACAATCTGTTGAGCAGATTGTGAATGACATGCATCAGGCAAAGACCCAAGGTGCTGACATAGTAGAGGTTAGGCTTGACTGCATCACCAATTTCCACCCTCTCCGTCACCTTAAAATCATTCTCACAAATAAGCCATTGCCAGTGCTTATTGTTTATCGGTAATGCATCCCATGCCCTGTTACTTTTATTATTAGGAGTCTGATCAACTTTTTACAAGAAAATGAGTTACATAAATATTAATTATTAAATTTTATAATGAATTAGCAGGATTTTAAAACAGATAGGTTATGATATGATGTTTTTG